>LLKO01000016.1:208442-381441 GCA_001513895.1 Graphilbum fragrans
GGGGGGGGGGGAGGAAACAGATAGTAGGACGTCAATCCGGAGAAAACGGAGCGTGTGAGTGAGAGAGTGTGAGTGCGAGAGTGCAAACAAGTCGCCAGTTTTACCGCTGCGGGTTGCGGGCTGAAGCGGCGGGGGGGCTGGTGGAGAAAGACAATCAGAACAAGGACTCCGTGTATCGTAATAACTACCCCAGGCCAAGGTAGCGAGAGAGCTATAGATAGGCAGAGGGCTAGAACGCTGGAAAGCCGGGGCAAGCGGACTGAGCCCAGCGCAAGTCGCGGAAGGCAGAGTAAGTAGAGTGCATCCGAACAAGAGAAAATGAGAGAAGCCAGAATTGATGAGCGAGAACAATGGGGAGAGAAACGGTTGAATAAAAGAGTGAGGTTGGACTATGGGCGCAAACAGAAGCAGGCCGGATGCCGATGGGGAGGCGAACGAAAAGCAAGGGGGGTCGGTTGATCGGCAGAATCAGCTAGAAGGGGAAAAGAGAAAAAAAGGCAGCAAAAAAACCAGCACAGCAGCCCAAACGGAGAGGCAAAAGGGAGGCGGAAAGGCAATAGGCACGATAGGCCAAAGGGGGAGACAGAGGTCGAACGAACGGAGCAAAAGCGGTGGCCGTAGGGGAAAAGTGGATTAGGGCCCAGCAAAGTAACGGTGGTGATTCGCCATGGGCTGCTGCATATGCATGCTTGCGTGGGTGGTGCGGGTTGGGCAGAGAGGACTATGCTCAAAGCAGTTGTTGGGATAGCAGATGGCTGGGTCATGTAAGAGGCCAAAGTGAGTTGGCAAGAGTGCGTATTTGTGGACTCGTGGAAGTGTGGATTGTGTAATGATGTCTGCACAATGCCGCTCGCTGTCTCACATTGTGCCTATATGCCACGAGAAACGGAAGGAGCAGAGGATAAGTACGAGTAACTACCCTAGTTGTATACAGAGCTCTTTCCTGGTGATGGTCTCCTAGCAAACGAATAACAACCGCCAAGTCACTGCTCTTACTCGTGCATACGCCGTACTCCGTACACCGCATTTTGGAATGCAATCTAAGCTCTATGCGTGTCTCCTGCATAAGTACATACGTGCTCTGGCCGCTTCCCCTCACGCAATGGATAGCAAGCGGAGTGGTGAGAGATGTGGACGAGGACGAGTGCCAGAGACGAGCAGCGCACCCGTAAGCTGGAAGACCCAATGATCAATCAAAATTCGGCCATTTCCCTGCTTCTTCGACTTTGGTGTTCCAAGTAGCGGTCTGGCTGCCGAAATGTGGCGGGCAAGCCACCAGCCGCGCCTAGTCGCGCCCAAATGCAACATACTCATGCTTCTAAGCCCATGCCCAACACGGACGGCAAACACGGACAGAGGAGGCGTGGCGAGAGGACTTGCACCACGGGCGAGCTGGAACGGGAGACAATCTGACGGTCCTGGGTGATCTGGCGGTCTTGTACGAGACTATGGATTATTCGCACGGATAAGTGCATACGCAGCCTCCAACACCGATAGACGGATTTTTAGCTCTAGATTCGTCCGCCCGGAAAACCCTGCCGGTTCACGAGCTTCAGCAGATCCGGCCATGGCAACAGCAGCACCACGATGTCGAGGCAGTGCGCCGCTGTTTTTGCCGTTGCTGCCGTTTCTCTACCCGTCGGGGCTTGTTTTACGAAATGTCAGCCGGGGCGGGCGGGCATCTGCCGTGGCCACAGCTAGAGCAGCTTCGGCGACAAGTCGTCTCCCACGTCCAAGACACCTCACGACAGACACGACGCCGACGACGGACAATGCAGACGAGACATCCGCGCGGCCGCTGTCACGCCTCAACCCGGCGCCGGACGACTACGCCATGACGAGCTTTGCCGACAAGGCAACCCTGACGGTGTATGCGGGTGCCGGCGGACACGGGTGCATCTCGTTTCTGCGGGACCTGTTTCTGCCGGAAGGACCGCCCAACGGCGGCAACGGCGGACACGGCGGAAACGTATACATCCAGGCGGTGCCGGGTGAGACGTCGCTGCACAAGATTGCGCGGCGGCGGGTGGTGCGGGCGACGCGCGGCAAGCACGGGCAAGGCAGCGCACGCAACGGCCAGCGCGGTGACGACGTGATCATCAGCGTCCCCGTGGGCACGGTGGTGACAGAGGTGAGCCGCGTGGACCCGATGGTGGACGAGGCCGTTCTGGCACAGGCCCGAGCCGCCGCACAGCGGCGCAAGCGGCAGCTAGCGAAAGCGGCGGTGGAGGCGGCCCCGGAGCTGCCGGAGCTGCAGTCGCCGGAGCAGCGGCAGGAACTGCTGCAGAGACAGCAGGAGGCAGACGAGGAGGATGCGGCCGAGACGGCGTGGCTGCGGCGCAAGTGGATGGTGTACCCGGGGCTGTCGTCGTCGGAGGTGAAAAACGTCGAGTTTCCACGGCTGCCGCGGCGCGACCGCGTATTCCAGCAGCCGGCTGCGCCGGTGTACCTCGATCTGTCGCGGCCGACCGCACAGCCGATCCTCCTGGCAGCGGGTGGCGTCGGCGGGCTCGGCAACCCGCACTTTATTTCGCGCAGCATGCCGCGGCCCGTCGTGGCGACCAAGGGCGAGGCGGCGGTGTCGATGCAGATCCACCTGGAGCTCAAGCTGCTCGCAGACGTCGGCCTCGTTGGGCTGCCCAACGCCGGCAAGAGCACGCTGCTGCGGGCGCTCAGCAACAGCCGCGCGCGCGTCGGGGCCTGGGCCTTTACGACGCTGCAGCCCAACATTGGTACCGTGGTGCTCGACAACAACCGCGGACGGCCGCTGATGGCAGCGCGGCGAGCCGGCCACGCAGACCACGCAGGCAACGGCGACGAGGAGAACAACCCTGCCCCCCCCCCACGGACACGCTTCAGCATCGCCGACATCCCCGGGCTGATCGAGGACGCCCACCTGGACAAGGGGCTCGGCATCGCCTTTTTGCGGCACGTGGAGCGGGCAGGCGTGCTGGCCTTTGTGATCGACCTAGGAGCCGGCGACGCCGTGGCCGCGCTGAAAGCGCTGTGGAAGGAAGTCGGCATGTACGGGCGACTGCGCGATGAAGAAGAGCAGCAACGGCTCCGCGAGAACGCCATTGACTGGGACGACACGGCGCGGGGGGGCCGTGGCGAGGCTGCGGCCGTCCACTCGGCGGCTAGGACGACGATGCCAGAGCTGGAAATCGCCGGCAAACCCTGGTTCGTGGTAGCTACAAAGGGCGATTTGCCCGGGGCCGAAGCCAATTTCCAGGCACTGAAAGAGTACATGGACCGCATTGCCAGCGGCGCCGAGCCACATCCCAGCGGCATCGACGGGGCGTGGACGCGCAAGCTGGCGGCGATTCCCATCAGCGCCATCAACGGGCACGGGGTGGAGCACATCATCCACTGGACAGTTGGACTGCTGGATCTGTAGAGAGAGGCGAGCCCGATGAGATATTCGAGCATCTGTACTCGAATAAGAGTCTGCTACATGCATTCACGCCCTTGTACTAGTACCTAGATCCACGCAAATATCTGTAATAACAGATGTACATGTACACACGCCGTGCGATAAGATCAGATAAGCGATAAGTTCGTAGTGGGGCGACTCTGTCTTCAGTTTTTTCTTAGCCTGGCATTTGTTTTTGTCTTTCCTGCTCCAAACGTCGCACTCTCGCCCACAGCTACTGATCCAGACACATCGCGGCAGCATTGTATGGTATTGTGGGCACGATCTTCGATCGCGCTTTCATCCCGTTTTTCCTGCTCGACTGCCGGCACCGTTTGGGACACAATGGGCCGCGGCAAGTACTTTAAGGTGAGTCTCGATGAAGAACGAGTTAGGCCAGAGTAGAGGGTGGAAGAGTGAAAGAGTCAAGGAACAACAGAACACCTCTGACACCAGCAGGGCCGCAGAGGCGGCGGACAGCGACGCGGCGGCGGGCTCGACCGCGACCGGTTCCAGGGATCATACCCAGAGCTGGTCAAGGAGAACGAGAAACTGCAGCAGTACTACAACAAGCTGTTAGAGCTGGACGGCGAGGACAAGGAGGAGGAGCGCGAGGCGTTCTGGGCGGCGTTCCGGCGCGAGCTGCCGCACAGCTTCCGGTTCTGTGGGTCCAAGGGCCACGCGGCAGCGGTGCAGAAGCTGCTGGAGACGCGGTACATCCCCGAACTGGCCAATATCACGCAGTACGACGGACTGCCGGTGAGCCCGCCGCAAGCAGTGCCGTGGTATCCGGACAACCTAGCGTGGTGGATGACGACGTCCAAGACGGTGATCCGCAAGTTCCCGCCGTTTGCCAAGTTCCAAAAGTTCCTGGTGTCCGAGACGTCCGTGGGCAACATCAGCCGGCAGGAGGTCGTCAGCATGATCCCGCCTCTTCTGCTGGACGTAAAGCCGGGCATGGCCGTCCTCGATTTGTGCGCCGCGCCCGGCAGCAAGGCGGCCCAGCTGCTGGAGATGATCCACCAGGGCGAGGAGGCGCGCGTGCGCAAGGTGATGCGGGCGATGGAGCTGGGAACGGAGGCCGAAACACGCGCCGACGAGGAGGACACCGAGGACAACGAGGACCCGGCGGCCCAGCTCTCGGCCGACCCCAGCGACGACGGGCGGGCGACGGGCATCCTGATTGCCAATGACTCCGACTACAAGCGCAGTCACCTGCTGATCCACCAGCTGAAGCGCCTGTCGTCGCCCAACATGATTGTCACGAACCACGACGCCACCATCTACCCGTCGCTGCGGCTGCCGTCGTTGCCCGTGGCCGAAAGCGAGAGCGCGGCCCAGGAATCGGCCGAAGCTGGTGCCAGCCGCCCCCCCAAGCGCGCGCCGCAGCGCTACCTCAAGTTCGACCGCATCCTGGCCGACGTGCCGTGCTCCGGCGACGGCACGCTGCGCAAAAATGTCAATATGTGGAAGGACTGGAGCCCGGCGGGCGCTCTGGGGCTGCACACAACGCAGCTGCGCATTTTGGTGCGGGCGCTGCAGATGCTCAAGCCCGGCGGCCGCGTCGTCTACTCGACCTGCAGCCTCAACCCGGTCGAGAACGAGTCGGTTGTGGCGGCGGCCATTGACGTCTGCGGCGGGCCCGACAAGGTGGAGATTCTCGACAGTGCCGACCAGCTGCCGCAGCTGCAGCGCCGCCCAGGGCTCAAGAGCTGGTCTATCATGGACAAAACTGGCCGCATCTGGGACGACTGGGCCGAGGTGCAGGCCTTTGCGCAATCCGAGGCCGGCGCCGGCGTCACTCCGGCTCGTCTGGTCGCGTCCATGTTTGCCAACGAGGCCTCGGACAAGCTGCCGCTAGAGCGCTGTCTGCGTGTGTATCCGCATCTGCAGGACACCGGCGGTTTCTTCATTGTGGTGCTGCAGAAGAAGGCCGACATCAAGGCGAAGCCGGTGCCGAACGCGGCCAAGAGCGGCGCCAATGCCGTGAGCCTAGCGGCGAGAAGCGCTGCGGCAGCATCTGCGCCGGTTCAGGCTGCAGAGGCCCCTGGTTCCAAGCGCCCGCTTGAGGAGCCCGAGTCCGACAGCACGCTCAGCGATGCGCCGGCCAAGAAGCAAAAGGTGGAGGAGGCCGCGGCCGTGGACCAGGAGATGCCCGACGTGCCGGAGGCGGAGGAGGTGCCAGAGAAGGCCGAGCCGGCTGAGGACAAGACCACGCCGGACGAAGACACGGCCGAGCCGGCTGAGGGCAAGACCGAGACAGCGGCCAAGGCGGGGGAAAAGGGGCCCAAGGCAGGCACACCCGAGGAGGACCTCGGCGACAAGATCGAGATCACCGGCCCGCGCAGCAAAAACGACGGACCCTACGAAGAGCCCTTCAAATACCTCGCGCCGGACCACGAGGTCGTGCAGGACATTGCCGCCTTCTACCAGCTCTTGGGCCGCTTCCCCGCCGACCGGTATCTCGTCCGCAATGCCTACGGCCGCCCGGCCAAGGCCATCTACTACACCAGCAGCCTCGTCCGGGATATTTTGACGAGCAACACCAGCGACGACAACACGTCCGCCACGGGCGCCAGCCGCCAGGGCGTCCACAACCACTCGCAGAACCGCGTGCGCTTCGTGCACGCCGGCGTCCGCATGTTTGTAAAGCAGGAAGCGCCGTCGGCCGAGGTCTGCCGCTGGCGCATCCAGTCCGAGGGCATGCCGCTGCTGCAGGGCTACGTCGGGCCCCAGCGCATCGTCCGCCTGCACCGCAAGTCCACGCTGCGCGCCCTGCTCGTCGAGATGTTCCCCAAGTTCACCGACGGCGGCGCCGCGCACCTCGGCGAGGTCGGCGACCAGCTGCCCGGCCTGGGCATGGGCTGTTTTGTGCTCAAGGTGGAGCCGGGCCCCGAGGAAGAAGACGACGGACACAGCGGCGGCGTCCCCCTCGAGCCCATGGCCCTGCCGCTGTGGAAGAGCTTCCACTCGCTCAACCTGATGCTGCCCAAAGAAGACCGCGCGGCCATGCTGCTGCGCATCTACAACGACACCACGCCGCTGGTCAACAACGCGCTCGATAAGGCCAAGAAGGACAAGGGCCCCGACGGCGAGGCGCCAGCTGCCACGCCAGCGGGCTCCGCCACCAACGGCGATGCTGCTCCGGCCGGAGAGGCCGCCGAAGACTCCGCCGACCTCGCCAATAGCTACGACGCCGAGGATGCGCCGTCGTCCTAGGCTGACGGACGGTCCATATCAGCCTGCATCGGCAGTTTTCTTTCTTCCCTGTTATCATAGTCTGCGTGTAATTTTAGTTCCTACTAAGGATGCGAAAAGTTGACATTAAACACATCATACTACTAGTGAATAAGCCTACGTGCAGTTACGACACCATTGCAAAACAAGGGGCCTATATTGGGCAGGTAATTACAAAACCCTTTATTGGTGCACTGGCGTTGCCAAGTGACTCATAACCCAGTGTACCAGTTCCCTAACCAGTCCGGTCTATGTACCCTCCACGGGCCCTGGCTATGCATTCTATAGTGTGTGTATATATAAGCTCAGAGCCATGTAAGCTCGGGGCATGGCATGAGCAGCCGTGAAAGAAACTTTTTTCAAGACAATAGGAAAATATGTATGTAGAGAATGATGTGGTAAATGATAAATGAAACCAAGATATATCCAATGAACGCCGTCCTTGCCTCAACCGGAGGCTGCTACCGCGACCGCATAAGATGGCCAAGCGCCCTCTACAGAGCCAGAATAGCCACCATCACGGCAGCAAAGGCAGCGCCAATCGAGCCAGACACGGCGTTGGCCTTGCTGACAGACACGACAGTCGAGGTCGACGAGGAGCCGGAGCTGGTGCCAGTAGCGCCAGAGCCGGAGCCAGAGCCGGAGCCAGAGCCGGTAGAGCCAGAGCCAGAGCCAGAGCCAGCAGTGGTCGTGGTGCTGTTGTAGCCAGAGCCAGAGTTGGAGCCGGAGCCGGAGCCAGACGAGCCAGAGCTGGCAGTCGTCGTGGCCGCACCGCCGCTGCCCTCGGTGGTCGTAGCCGAGCCCTTGCCAGTGGTCGTGCCAGAAGCAGCGCCGCCGCTGCCGGTCTTGGTAGCGGTGGTCAGGGTGGTGGAGGACGACGAGGACGACGAGGACGACGAGGAGCTAGTGTCAACGCCGGCGCAGGACAGGTTGAACAGAGGGGTCGAGCTCAGAGTCGAGCCAACAACACCGAAGCTGGGGTTCGGGGTGGTCGGGGCAGCATCCTGCAGAGTGTACCACCAGATGTTGGTGTTGCCGAACAGCGGGCAGCCAGTAGTGTCCCAGTAGGTCTTGGCGTTGGCGACCGAGGCCACGGCATCGCCGCTCTTGTCGCCGCTGACGGGCCAGCCGGTCTCGGTGATCCAGACAGGCTTGCCGCCGGCGACGCTCGCGGTGTTGTCCAGGGCCGTGTCGAGCAGACCCTTGCCGTTCTCGATGCTGTTGGCCTCGGTGTTCTGGAAGTACGGGTAGGCATCAACGCCGAGCCAGTCCACAGCGGTGATCACAGCCGAGTTGGAGCCGTTGTACCAAGCCGTCCAGGTGTCGACGTGGCCAATAGGCACATCCGCCAGAGGAGTGCCGGAGATGGCCGCGCGGACCTCCTTGATGTACTTGACCAGCACATCGGGGCCAACACCGGGATCCGACTGCGACTTCATGCCGGTGGGCGAGATGCGGTACATGTCCTCGCTGCCGACCGAGATACCAGCCACCAGCGACGTCAGCTCGGAGCCGTAGGTGGAGATGGCGCTCTTGAGGGCCGACACCTCGTTGGCGAAGATGGCGTCGCCAGCCGAGCACCAGAGGCCCAGAAGCAGAGAGGTCTTGGTGCTGATCGCTGCCGGGATGGCAGAAATCGGCGTGTCGGTGGTAGCACCTTGCTGCGGGTGGGTTAGCTACGCATTCACAGGCAAGACATGAGAGGGCCAAGACATACAATCATGGTGTAGAGACGGGCGCTGGAGAATGCCCCGTTGGTGCCGGCCAGCTCCTGAGAAGCCTTGAACTCGGACTCAAAGTCCGACTGGGCCTTGGCCGAGCCATCAGTGAAGGTCGAGCCGTAGTTGAAGCCCTGGTAGGTCGTGGCCAGCGCCGACGGCAGAGCCGCGGCGAGAGCAGCAAGAGTAGCGGTACGCATGTTGGCTGAGGTGTAGTGTATGATATCCAGAAATGGTATGTCTCGGTAACGAAGGACAGGGGGGTCGAAAAAGAGCCTCTTTGAGCTGTTTATATATGTACGAGTGGAAGCTGTATCAACAAAAACGATACAGCAACGGGTATGAACGAGTGTGGGAAGAAGAAAGATGCAAGAACCAAAAATTGAAAGAAGTTTGAAAAAGAACAAAGAGCGAAGGTCGGTACAAGAAGGAGGATGAGAGAGAAAGAAAAGAAGAGAAGAAGGAAGAAGGAAATCGGGAGGTGCGGATACGAGCGTCTTAACGGTGAACAAAGACGGAAAGCACGTTACGTAGTGTATACGAGTACTCGGGCTCCAGGTACAAACAGAGGAATACGAGGGAGCCCGCATGTGGCAGATGGGGCAACGAATACGAACGATGACTGCCTCCTCGGAGCATGTCACTACGAAGACTACGAGCATAGTCAGGACTGTATGCATACGGTGGTGCATGTACTCCGTAAGACAAGCAGCCGGACGGCTGTTCGTACTGTACGCAAGCATGCTTGTAGAAGGCGCGAGGGCCACCGCCGTGCACCTGCAGCAGTCTGGCCCATTCTTTTTTCACGGTGCGTGACGAATCTCGGCCATTGCGGAGTACGAGTACTTTTGGACTGGTAGTGTCTGTACATACGGAGGAGTACGACCGTGTACTCCGTATCCGTATAGACTGTCATTCTCTGCAAGTACCGCTGGCGTATCCTTGCCGCGCTCAACCGCAGGCCAAGGAACGCCGAAGAGACTTTCTCCACGGCCTAGAAAAGGAGATCACCAGCCAAGGACGGGGGGACCAAGAGCGAGATCGAGGAGGCAGCTGGGCTAGAAAACAAGTCCTCGTAGTCGTACCGAGTAGTGTAGACCACAGGGGAGAAAAATCGGGGGCCTCTCCCTGCGAATCGGCGCGGCGTCGCTTGGTTCCTGGCACTAGTGGCGATGCAGGAACACAAGAGACGAAAAAGCAAAGAATGTTTTTTTTCTTCGGTGTTGGTGACCAGGCGGAGTGGAGTGGAGCCCTCTCGACCTCTTTTCGGCTCCTTCTGGGGCCCTCGCGGCGCAACACCAGGAGCTTCCAGCAGCGCTGATTCGCTGGAGTGCCCCTGAGCGCTCTGTAGAAGCACCCCCTGAGCCCCTAAGGGCTGCAGACTCGTACAACTACTCCATACAGGTATGTCCACTAACAGCACACTACCGTAGAACACCACACACGCAGCAGGTATGCGCTGGGAAGGCACCCAAACGTGTCCACTTCCCCTGAAGGCGGCGCTGGGCTAGATGCAACAGCGAAACACTGGCTGTGTCCGGCAGCAGGCGCGGCGCCGTGTTCTTGCGCTCTCAGTGGTTCATGCCGCTGGGCAGTGCACGTTGTGTGAGGCGAGGGAGAGGTGGTGTGGGTGGCCGAAGAGAGAACCAGGCGGCTCGCCCGCCACAACCACCCCTTTCGTCTCCCTGTGTGGCCCGCTTAAAAACCCCAGAATAACACCACTGCAGAGTTTTTCCGTGGCTGACTGTGAGCACCCAACCGACCCGTGTCCTGACCTCATCACAGTGCAGCGACTTTCAGGTACCAATGCAACGAAACGACAACTGCCACTACGAATACTTCACCACGTCAATATGTAGTGTTGGTACACCGGAATGTGGGTGTTGGCATATTGCGCGGATAATAATAGAACAGCACCTGCAGACCCGGTAAAATCAAGGCAACAATCCCGGGTTAGCCACCACCAGCGGAATATTGCAACCAGGTCCAGGGATCCGCACTGTCCGTAGGTGTAGTTAGTGCAGTGTACGTCGTATGAGTAGTTGTGTACATACGGAGTACACTACTCGCAGTCGTAGTACGGCCCATGGGAAAGGACGCGTACCACCTTGGGCGCTCGCAACATCCAGCCATCAAGCTTGTTTGGCGTGGTCTGCGTGGTTTTCCTAGTGGGCCTGCCAAAGCGGCAAGGGCTGCTTGGTTGTCCAGGTTGTTTGTTTGTCAATATTGGCTGCCACATGAAAAACAGCACTGTCCAGCACTGGCCAACACTGCCGCTCCACCTCATGAGGCAAGGAGCGTGACAGCCAGTCCTTGGAATGAGGGCGGGGGGGCAGATGACGCTCCATCGTCGTAAATGCAATCCTACGAGCACGAGGATACGAGGGACTTGCTCCATTCTCGTAGCCATCATAGCCGGGACGCACATCAGGACAGAGCTCTGGTAAATGAACGCCCAGACGGGTACGGGCACTAACGGCCCCATCGTCAAATCTAACTCGATCTCATTTCCCAATACGGAGAACATCGCTCGCATGTAAACAAATATAGAACAGCACCACAAGAGAGTGGTGAAGTGGTGAAAATCAAAGAGTGTTGGAGCAAAAAAGGACCACACTACCTTAGAACCGGATACCCAGGTAGGAGCACGTCAAAAATTCGTCTCGATCAGCCGGGCCACCAGATCGTTGTCCTCCGGCAGCTCTGGGTAGTCGAGGTTGACGACGCCGAGCCTGGCTCGGCCGCTAGCACCAAAGTTCTTCTGCAAATACTCGCGCGACTGCACGTTCATGCCCGTCACCCACTTGCCAACAAAGTCGCTGTGTGCCCCGACCGCAATCCACTTGGCCTCCGCGATCTCGCCGTGTTCCGCCGGATCCCCGACACACGAGCAAAAGTTGAGGTACCAGTCGTGAGTCTCGTCGTCGCCGCCGTCACCGCCCCCTCTGTTATTCGGTTCTCCTGCCGCCGCCGCCGCCAGCTCCAGCAAACGGTGCACAAAGCGTCCCTTGGTCTCGATCAGGTCGTGCAGCGCAATCCGCTCCGCAAACTTCCACTTGTCCTGCAGCCGCACCCGCACCTGCGTCGGCGTCACAATGGTAAAGTCCGGGTTGTCGTCCAGCCACGGCGACAGGTCCAGTCCCTGCCGGCCCGTCGGCGGCACATCCGGATCACCTGCGTACCGCCGCAGCAGCACCACTTTGCCGCGCACTTCGCCCACCAGCGGCGTCACTGGCTCCACGTGCCACCGATGCTGCTGTGTAGCTGGCCATGCCGGTGTCGCGGCAATAGCGTCGGCCACGGCGTTGTAAAATGGAGCCGGGTTGTCCTTCTGGTCCTGCGAGGTGTCGTCGTTGTTGATGGACACGAGCACCGTTTCCGTCGGCGGAGCGCCCAGAGCGTTCTCACTGTCGGCCGTCGGCCAAAGAAACTGCCAGATTTCGTTCATGACCGACGCAAACGACAGGTAGCGTGGCAAGTCGATGGGGATGCCGCCGTGGTAGCAGTAGAGCTGGCCGTCGCCGCGGCGCCGCAGCCGCAGGTCGAAGAAGCGGATGCCGAGGGCCAGCTGCTGGCGGATTGACAGATACTGTGTACGCACAAACGGAATGTTGCTGCGCGCACAGCTATCGTGTGTCCCCGGGATCGTCAAATGTGATAGCGGCTGGTCGTCTGGCAGCCCCGCCATCCACGAACTCAGCGAGTAGCGCAGCACCGGTCGCGAGTACCAGCGCAGGTCGCGCGCCTCGCTGTTGTCGTTGAAGATGCAGTGCACGCGGCCGTTAAGAATCGCAATCTGCGGCGGGTCGGCTGCCGACGTTCCGGCCACAGCCTCGTGCGGCTCCCACGCACCGTTGTTGAATGCTGCCACATATACGGCGTGCGTCTCGTCCTCCGGCCCGGCCTCGATGATCCCCAGGTACGCGCTGCTGCCAAACGACACGGCGCTGACGCCCGAAGCCGACCGGCCCTCCGAAACATCGTCGCTCTTCGTCCACATCCGCTCAATGTAGTCGTACCGGAAGCCCACAATGTGCCGCTCCTCCGTGTCCGCGCCGCACAGCACATGGAGCACGCCGTTGATCACAAACAACGCCGGAATGCCACGGAATCGCCGTTCTGGGTCTTCCGATGCTCCCTCCCCCTCACCCGGGCCCGTCACCAGTTCTGGCGTTGCCCACTGCCGCGCGTCTGCTCCGAGCGCCGACCACAGCGAGTAGTACAGCTGGCCGTCGCGCAGAAACGCTAGGAACAGCTTGTTGTGGAAGGCCACCACGGCCGGCGTCGAATGCGCCACCAAGCCGGCATCACCGTCTAGCGGCCCAAGGCTCGTCCACTCTGTCGTGTGGTCGTCGTCGTCATGCACATAATGCACCATTTCACCTGTTTCGGCCGTACTCACGATCGCATGCAGCACGCCGTTGAGGTTCGCCAGCACAGGCAGCCCATTCTGCGGAAACTGCTTTCGTGCGCCAAATTGCTCTTCGTTGCCGCTGCCGCCGGTCTGCGCATACCAAAGCTGGCCGTCCAGATCTGTCCAGAGACACCAGAGACGCCCGCGATACGTAGCCACAGCCGGCACCGATGCCGACTGGCCCTCACCGTCGCTGAAGAGCAACCCGGTCTCGGACGTGCCGTGCGGGAGCCAAGACATGGCTTGCTTGGTCTGTCGTATCTTCTTTATCTGTGTTTGCACTTTTTATTGTGCCTTGCGCTGTGTGCTTTATGCTGTGTTCCGCTGTTTCGTTGCAAATCTGTCGCATCAACAGATGTCATGCCAAGACTGGCCAACGGGTCAGATGCGGGCCTCGGAGCTTATGTATGTCTGCGCTGCTTAATGGCCTCGTAAATGGCCTGCAAAGCTGTTAGGCCAGACGTGAAACAACTGCCCCTCCTAACTCGGCCGCGACATCTCTCCAAGTTTTAGTCGTTTTTATACCCCTCCATGGTCGCTTTTCAGCTGCCCATGTCCCACCAGTCTGCCGCCCCCCAAAACCAGGTTTCGGCTGGCTAAGCCGACACAGAAAAGGTGACGTGCTGCACAGCCACTGTCGCCTGCTTTGATTAGGACTTCTCCCCATAAAGAAGCGAGCTCGAGCTCGTGCCTGTCCAGCACACGTAACAGTGCCGCTGTTGAATACAAGAGGGTCCAACGTGCCAAATAGAGGGTCGCCGGCCGCTAACAGGGGTGGTCTCTGGCTGAGCTGGCTGATCTGGTTGCGATAAGCCGAGCAAAGTACGACGTACAAGTACGAGTACGGAGGATGTAGAAATCGGCCATCTCCCAAAAATCACAGTGCCAGCTCCAGCACATGATCTACGCCGCATCCGCAAATAGAAAGCGGCAAGGCTACCAGAATGTTCCTTCCGCATCTGTGACGTCCACGTATCGCACAGCGATAGCTAACAGCTCGGACAGCTTGACGTGCCAAGACACCAGCTGCCTCAGCTCCACTACCCACGCCAAGACAAGAGGGCAAGTGGTCACGTGTCCACCCTGCACATCCCCTGAACCAAAAGTTCCATAGCTGAAGCTCCAAGCTCTGAACACGCTTCTCATATTTCCGCCGCGGTGTTGGAGTGTCTGCCAGCCCATTGCTTCTTCTCGCCCTCGTTCTATTTTTTCTTTTTGGTTAGCGGGCATTCTTCTTGGTGCTTTAGTTTGTGTGTTTGTGTTTTCCCGGGTTGTTTGTCAGCCTCGTGTTTATACCGCTTAAATTCGCCCCCCCGTCCAGCACTCGGAAAATGGCTCTTTTTTCCCGATTTGGTGGTGCCAGCCGTGCCCGCCGCGGCTTCCGCAGTGCCAGCTTGTGCTTCGTGGTTCTGGCCGTTCTAGTTCTCTTGGCTTCCTTTAAGGCCACCGGCGGATTTGTGTCCGCCAAGGCAGCTCCGGCTTCGGCCGTGCCCTTGTTGCCCCTGAGCTCCGAAGAGCTCAACGAGGCGCTCCAAGAATGCGAAGTCGTCCAGGCCCTGGGGCAGCACAAGAAGCAGCTGCTCGTTGGTGACAGCAGCGAGGAGGAGGCTTTGGCTAGCTCGTCGACGGCCCGCCTCTTTTCCATTCTGTTCCCCGGCAGCCCAGCTGTCAATGCCATTTTGGCTACGCTCTACATCTCGGGGCCGCCGAATTTCCTGCTGGCCCTCTGTCCGACCGACATCGACCCGGCCTCGCTGTCTGTCATGGTGGCCTTTGCCGTCGGCGGCCTGCTCGGCGACACGCTATTCCACCTGCTGCCCGAGATCTTTGTCGGCGAGGACGACGAACGTGCCGACAAAGCGCGGCTCGTGCTTGTCGAACCCAACCGCAACCTGCTTCTCGGTGTTGCCATCATGGTTGGTTTCCTCACCTTTGTGGCCATGGATAAGGGCCTGCGCATTGCAACCGGCGGCAGCGGCCACAGCCACGACCATGGACATGCTCACAGCCACAGCCACGACACCCCGTCGAAGGCCGTTACCTCCTCGACTGAAGCGTCAGCAGGTTCCGCCAAGTCGCGCAAGAAGGGCAATGGCAAGAAGGCGGAAGATGCAAAGCCGCCGGCCCCCTCGACCGAGATCAGCCCTAGCGTCAAGCTTTCCGGCTATCTGAATCTGATGTAAGGCTGTCTCCATTCCGACACCGACCCCTCTTACTTGCTCCTGGAGTCTTTGTTTTTGTGTTCTAGTTTACGGGTCTGGGTCTCCAGATCTCTGGGGCTCCAAACTTCCGGGACCACCGGTTTTCCAAGAATGGCTTTCCCGACTGTCCAGACGCAGTGGCGTCCTACGCACCCCCTTATCCATTCTTCCCTAAGCTCTCACCTTACTGACCATGCTCTATTCTAGTGCTGACTTCACCCACAACATCACCGATGGTCTGGCCATGTCTGCGTCATTCTACGCTTCGCCTACCATCGGAGCCACCACGACAGTGGCAGTATTCTTCCATGAGATCCCGCACGAGGTCGGTGACTTTGCTCTCCTGGTGCAGTCCGGCTTCTCGAAACGTGCCGCCATGGGTGCCCAATTCGTCACAGCCGTCGGTGCCATGTTGGGTACTGTCATTGGTATCCTAGTGCAGGAATTTGGCGGCAGCAAAAGCCCCGCTGCCGCTGCCACTGCTGACGGTGGTCTCGCGTCAGCCATTGTTAGCCGTGGCGGACTCATGGGCACAAGCCTGTCCTGGGGCGACCTGCTGCTGCCGTTCACGGCGGGCACCTTCCTCTATGTTGGCACCGTGGCCGTCATCCCCGAGCTGCTAGAGACGGATCTGAGCAAGGGCACTGGCACCAAGCTTGGTGAATTGCGCAAGACGTTGATCCAATTCTCGGCTATTGCTGCAGGTGCCGGCATTATGCTCTACATATCTTGGAAGTAAACTAGAATCACAACGCGACAAGTGACGACGAATTATTGGAAGGAGGCAGGATATAGCAATGGACAGCAACGAAGAGGCGAGAGTGCGGGAGAGGTTGTGTCGAACCTCTGTCGTCTATGTCAGACACTCGCATGACTCTTCCCATTGAATAGACTGGTGCGGCTTGAGTAGCAGTTACTAATTTCTCTTTGGAAGCAGCTAAGCTTTACATATATACACGCAGCATCGTCAGCGCTTGCATGTCCCATAAAAGGCGAATAGAGGGACTGGATAGAAAGAATTTCGCCGACTATAGGTGCGAGTCTAAAAAAAAGGAGGGTGTAAGACAAAAAAACAGCCAATTCGGAATATTTGATGAATATTTGATGCTTGTCCCAACAGAGTATGTACGATGGCGTTGGTGTATGAGACCCGCCAGTGATGCATATTCGAGCTGCTGAGAAATCCAGCACCAGTGTTGACCTACAACTTCAACTTCTTTTAACAATAAACGTCTTACGACAACCAGGCGCGTTCCAGTCTGGACCGTCTCGCTAAAAAGTATGACTCTGCCTCACCGCTAAAGTTCCAGACAAGTACCAACAGCGCAAGCGTTCAGGCCATCGCAATGCCAAGAAGCAACCAAAAGGCGCGCTATGTCACACGTGGATCTGCAAAGTATGGGGGTGTAAGCTCGAGCAGCAAAGAGTACTCCGTACGTAATAACCCAGCCCCAGCGCGGAAAGTCAATTCAAGGGCGGAAAGCAGGGACGTAGCGGGTTTGTGCAGAGGCCATCCAGCCCCAACAGTGGCCCTCTCCAGCTTGAAACAGGCCGTCTCTACGACGTAGGTCCGACAGGGAATCGATTTGGTGTCAATAAGACTTGGATGTCAACATTGTGCTCATATGTGCACCATCGAAGGCATCGATGTAAGGTACGACTATCATACCAAGAGCCGCTCTAAGCTCCAAGCGTTTCTGCTGCAACACGAAAATGTCCGATAATCTGACAGCCACCGAAAGGGTGTGTGAGCAAGTTCCAGAGCAATGCTAATGCAAATGCGTCGTGCGTGCAGCTTTCTTTGATTGAATTGATGGTTCTGGGGCAGTGGTTGGCCATCCAGGTGGTCAGACAGACGCCTCAGACGGGGGAATTGCGTCCGTCCAGCACGAAAGCACCGCCCAAGCACCACATAAGTCACAGAATGACCTACTGCGTCCTATGCCTGCAATTTCTACATGTATCGCAACTCTGAGTACACGAATACACACAGAGAACGCTACGAACACCCGCTGTCCCTTGCCGCCGGATAAACAAAATACGTCTTACTCCGTGCTCGGTCTCGACTGGATGATTGCGCATGTTGATCGCATCACCAGCGCGGCCACCCTTTCACAGTCGTATGTAGATTTTTGCGCGATGGGTGTTGGATGTACGTAAGAAGAAACAACAGTGGCCCAGGCGACATCGGACCCCAATTTTCACACTATTTAGCGGTCGGGCAACCTGTCGTGGCGCCGTTGTTTAGAAGTACGACTACATACTCAGTGAGCGGTTCGCGCGAGGCGTTTGTCAGCCGTGTATTACCAAATCCCTGTGCCTAAGGCGGTCAAAACAGCGAAAGGCGTGGATTGACATTGATGACAAAAGAACGCCAATGACAAAGAATAACAGGGTGCAGGTTGCCATTACCACCCCACAAGCCAAGAACGAGGCCATCGCTGTCGTATTCGTCTCGTGCATTCGAGCTGATGTCCTCGTAGTCCGTATGAACTACATACTCCTACGAGCGCGTTTGTTTGTAACTATGTACTTCTTTCTCCGTCGGTGGCATCTCTAACGAGACCGACGTGCCATACGAGCTGGAGATGCAACAGCCGGCAGGCTAGAAAACTAGTGCTAGCGGCAGGCAAGGGAAGGTCTCGAGGCAGGAAAGGCCAGCTCCGTACTCCGTACCGTTGTGCCACAAGGGCTCTAACTGCCTTTAGAGGTATAGCAGATAGGCCAAAAAATGTTGGCTTGCCTAATGACTCCTCAGGCCGAACAAAACTCTAGCAGGATGGAGTACCAATTTCCATAGTTTGCAGCAGAAAACATTTTTCTTACTGGATCGCCACCGTTTTCACGTTTACATTGTCGCAGGTCACTTGGGAGACCGTTGGGTGGGATTTCTACATTTTGTTCATTTTTTCCCAGCAACTTCTAGCAGGTTTTTTGCATCGTCATTTGGCAGTTACTTCGTAACGATGCACGAAGTGCGATGTACACACATGGTTACTCGTAGTTTGAGCGGCTTAAGACTTGACATAGCCCCAAAAGCCGAATTTAAGCGAGTCTCCATAGGGACTAGCCACGCCCAAAGATTGACATTTGGCTACGACTACGGCGAACGCACGCCGTTCGCCTTATGTATACGAGTCTGAAAAGTGTGCATGTACTCCGTACGAGTAGAGCCTTTTTGTTTGTCTACTTTCTTCTCCTTTCTCGCCCATAGCCCATACGAGGGCCAATTCCGCAGCCAGTCACTACGGGTACGTTTATTTGGATGCGCTGAGCTTTCGATGCGGTGGAGCAGACGTCAAAGGTCCTCGGCTCTGCTCCTGTCGGTCCGCTTTATGCAAACTGTGAAGATCTAGGCTCTGGTCAGTCATGTTCGTACATAAGTCCTATTTCGTAGTCGTATGTACTTTGTAGAGCACATTTGCTCGTACGCTCGTGCACGTGGCCGAACGGTGCTGGTGCATAGCTCCTTAGACCATGACGCGAACGGGGCAGGAGCGCAGGTTAAAAATCGGGCCATTGCCCTGTTGGCTATTGCATTCTGGCTCGCTGTGCACAGCATCGTGCTTTACTAATTATCGGATTCATAATACTTCGTTCCTACGTCGTGCTATCCGCCAAAATTACTCGTACGGACAAGCAGGGACCCCAGCCGCCGGCAAAGCGGAGTGTGCCCACAGCCTTCCCTTCGTGCTTTGTTTTAAGCCAATGTGACTCCTCTGCTAAGCATGTCCACCACGCCCTTTTGACAACCCCGTTGGGCGCGTCTTGGCACTAGTGTGGACAAAGGTGTCTAAAAATGATCTAGTGGCCGCTGGCCAATCACCGCCGGTCCCAGAGCATCTGGGCGTCCAAGGGAAACCATCTGTCGCCGCGGGGAAATCTCTTCCTGTCTTTCTGCACCGGACAGCACGTCCGATGTGACTCAGCCGAGACGTCGGTTTCCGTGTTCCTCTGTCGTGTGTACCTGCGCGACTATTGAAGTTTGCTCCATCGCAGCTGCCCGTTGACGCCCCACTCTCGCGCCTTCTTACACGGCAGCGCTTCCGTCCTCCAGTCAGTCGGGACCCATGCACACGTAGCCTAGAAGCGTTCGAGAAAAACTCGATTACACACCTCCTCCTGCATCGCACTTGCCGTGTAAGTCGACTTTTTCTATAAATGGTCGCTGGGCTGCTGCTTCCCTCTCCTGAATCAGCATTACCATCGTCATCATCATCATCAACAACTACCTTACCAGGCTGTCTCTATCCGTTGTCAGACGGAAGAACCGTTCCCACCAGCTCTTACATACTTTGTTACTTAAATCACCCTCATCATCCCATACCATCCACCCACTACGCCGAGACACTTATCCGCATCTTATAAAATAGTTTGTGCAATCACATCTCCGTACAAGAAAGCCGATCTCCTCATCTTCTGTTTCTGGTATCATACATCAGTGTCACCTGTCTCTCTTGCTTGTTCTTCTATCAAAGTGTTGCTTGCCATTCAATGCTTCGCAATATGTCGGGCATCAGCGACAGTGCTAGCAGCACGCTCAGCACCCACGCACAGGGTCGCCTCAACTTCCCCAAAACCAACATGGAGATCAAGCTGGACAACCACTACAAGGCCAAGGTCTACACCACCGGGAGCCACATCACCGGCACAGTGGCCATCACCCCCCAGCGGGACTTGCCGTTTGATTTCTTCCAGATCGTGCTGCTGGGATCCACGCACACCCGCGTGGAATCCATCAGCGCCCCGTCCGATGCCAGCCACGTCTTCCTAAAGTTGTCGATGCCTATTCCGGAGGACAAGTACCCGGTGCCTCGCATTCTCGAAGCCGGAAAGACCTACACACTCGACATCCACTTTGTCGTCCCGTACGAGCTGACCATTGGCGCATGCTCTCACAATGTGGATAGCCAGGATGTCACAGCACAGCACATTCGGCTGCCCCCATCTATGGGGTCAACTGGAGCCAGTTCCAGTGCTGCGTGGCAGCGGGACGACATGTCGCCTGAGATGGCCCGCGTCGAGTATGCCGTTAAGGCGCGGATCTACCGGGAGCCTGCGTCGGACAGCAAATTCCCCGTCAAGATTGCGGAGGCGTCTCACCCCATCCGGGTGCTTCCCCTTTCTGTCGAGGATGCTCCGCTGAACATCACCCCCAATGATACTGAATACACCACGACGGCCAAGAAGACGCTACGGAAGACGGGCCTCGGTTTGCCTGTCCTGGGTAAGCTCGGCACCATCCAGGCTACGTCTTGCGACGGTCTCTTGGCTCCACAGCCTTCTGCGATTGTTCTTCGGCCAGATGCCGTGGCAGCAGAGCCCACCACAGCCTATGTCAACCTTCGCTTCGACCCAGCCTCGCCGGCTGTGATTCCTCCGCGGATCACTAGCGTCTCGGCCAAGCTGACCTCCCACACCCACTTCAGTGCCAGCGGCATGCACGGGTTTCCCAACCTCGGCAACTGGACGCAGCAGCAGCTCACGGATCGGCGGGGCCAGTATACGACTTCGGTGCCTCTCCTCTCACAGACCGTCAGCAACGACTGCGACTGGGAGACGCAGGTGCCGTCGCCGCGGCGGGACTCGGGCTATTGCAGCGATCCCGACAGCGACGCGGACCAAGCAGGCGACGCGCAGCTGTCTATGGCCGCACAGGCTGCTAAGGAAGAAGTGCGCATGTACTACCGGACGAAGCTGGCAGTGCCGATTGCCCTGCCGCTTGACAAAAAGACTTTTTTGCCGACCTTCCACACCTGCATTGCGTCGCGGACCTACTCGCTGCAGCTGACCGTGTCTCTGGCACCCGCACAAAGCAAGTCCATGTCGGGCTCCGGTTCTATGTCTGTCAGCAGTGGCCGGGCGACCTCGGTGACGCTCTCGGTGCCTCTGCAGATTGCTGTGGGCGGTGCCGCCGCCGTTGAGTCCATGCTGCAACGGCACCAGGCCGAGGCACCGGGTCTGCCTACTTTCGAGTCCGTTCTCGAGGAAGCCGATGCCGATGCCCACCTGCAGCCGCGGGTGTTGGCTGTGCCAGACTCTCAATACCAAGGAACGAGCCTGCTGCCGGGTTATCAAGCCGCACAGCAGTCTCGGTAATGTCTTTGCATCAACCTTTGTTCTTTGGACTCTTGGTTTTCTTTTGTTTGTTTACATCAGCGGAGTACCAGCATTAGACAGTATGGGATATGACTTGAGTTTGGATAGGACATGATTGTTTGGATTTCACTTTGAGTGGCGGTTTTTTTTGGGTGGTCTTTTTTTTTTGGCACGAGAATGGCTGCAGGCAATACTAAAAGGGGAATATGCATTGATGGGCTACATGAGCCGCATCAGTTTGTGCATTGAGAGCTTAGCTCTGATTAATATTAATACAAAACGTACATTAATATTTAATTGTCCTGGTGAATACGTGCGCTATGGATCAAAGACGCTTACGATGCGGTGAACTACTCCGTACAACATGGACATTCCTATGGGCAAGCACTATCTCTGTTGATACATATGCTAAACATCAACGCCTCCACGTTATTTTCCTAGACTATTTTTTGTGTTTGTTGTTCCTCCTGCAACAATACCTCGACGACACAGGAAACAGCAAGAACAACAGCAAAGAGAGCAGCGTAGTGTATAAAACTACGCACAAGCAAAAACATGTGGAAAAAATGAATAAAAACCGGTCCCAGCTGTCCGCCTATCCAGCCCATTGAATATCACACGCGCCCAGTCCCAGCAGCGAAAGCACGTCGGCCTACCGCTGCCACCCCCGCGCCTGGCCATCACTACATATCCTCGCCTGCGGCCTACGCTCGCCGAGCCCCCCGCGTCCTGGTCCACTGAGCCCTCCCACAGGGGATCTAGCCCAGCATGGAGTGGGTGCGGATGCCCTTGGGGCCAACCTCGCTGTTGAATGTTAGCGCTGTCCACGATAGCACAGCGTCTCCTCGACCGGGGCAGGAAACCTCAAGGCAGTACTCACTTGTAATCAATCCGGCTCAGGCTCATCAGCCGCTGGCTCTCCTGGCCCTGGGCGTCCAGATTGTGGATGCAAAAGGCCAGCCGCGCGGCCACCTGTGCGCCGAGGAACATGGACTCCTCGAAGCCGTTCTTGGTCCATTCGCTCAGGTACGTCGGCAGCGCCGCCAGCCGGATGGAGGTTGGCGTCTGCGAGTGGAAGCGGTGCGAGTGACCCGCGTCGCCGCCGGCGACAGACCCGGGGCCGGCAGATCCGCCGACGCCGGCGCCAGGGACCATGAGCGACGCCGTGGTTGCCGCCTGCAGCAGCGGGTTCACGGACGATGAGCCCGCCGTCATGGCCGCCAGCTGGTGCGGCGGAGTGTTGAAGGAGCCCGTCGGCGTCTGCGAGCCGGTGCCCGAGGGGGTGCCCATGTTGCTCGGCAGCTCCGACGTGAAGATGGTAGCTGTCGACGGTGAAATCAGGTGCCGGGCATGCAGGGTCTGCAAGATGTTTTCGCGCAGGCCGCGCAGACGGCAACCGTTGCCCACAAACACGAGATTCTCCCAGCACGACGGCCGCATGTACATGTCCTCGATGCCCTGCACAGTGCGGTAGATGGTGGACACAATGCGGTCAATTTCCACCCGGTCGGCAAACGTAAACCGCTCGAGGCCGATCTCAAAGTCCCGCCGCAGCCGCTTGAGGCGACGCCCCTGTGGCTCGGCCGCCACCGCTGAAGACGCCAGCGCCACCTGCAAGTCGGGCGCGGCAGCCGCAGCGGGAGCTGCCACGTCGGGCGTTGCCTCCGCTGCTGGCTCTGCGGCCGGAGCAGGAGCACTGCTGTCAGCGGCCGCTTCTGGCGCTGCAGCGGCTTCTGCCGCCGGTGGCGCATCTTCCATCGCAGCGTCCTCCGCGGCCGCGGCGGCAGCCGTCTCGGATGCTGGCGGCACTGCTGCGCCGTTCTCGGCCTTGCTTGTTTCAGCAGTTGCTGCTGGCTTCTCAGCGTCTGTGGTCGGCGTCGACTCTTCCTTCACCTCCGTTTTCGTCTCTGTTGCACTGGGTTCTTCCTTCGGCTTCACTTCGCCAGCGTCGGCCAAAGCGCTCTTTTCCGGCTTTGCTTCTGCTGTTGTTGCCGCTGCCTCTGCTCCCTCGCCGCTCGCTCCCTCAGCTTCGTTGTCGCCCTCGCCCTCGCCTTCTTCGTCGTCGTCCTCGTCCATATCCGAGTTGTCCGAGCCTTCCTCGCTGCCCTCGGCTCCATCGGCGTCTTCGTTGTCCTTGCCATTCGCCTCGCCTCCGCCATACGCAAAGCCGCTGCCGCCCGCACCCGTGTCGTTGCCGCCGTGCTCCGGGGTCTCGTCGTCCTCCACCAGCTCCTCAAAGTGGAACGTCGTCCGCGCGCGCTTGGAATTGGGCAGCCGAATCGGTTTGGCCAGCTCGGCCTCCTTGTCCTTGTCCTTGCCGCGCCGGCCAAACCGTCCCCGTTCGGACCGCTCCTTTTCCTTCTTGGCCAGGAACTCCTTGGTCTGGCCGCTCGTCACGATCGTCGCCACATCCAAGACGCCGTCGTTCTCGCCAGGCACGGCGTCCCCTTCGTCCATAGCCGCATCGATGTCAGCCGCAGCTGCTGCGTCTGGCTTTGGCAGCGCTTGTGACGGCTGTGTTTGTGTCTGTGTCTGCTCGCCCTTCTGCTCGGCCGCGTCCTTGGCAGCAGCAGCTTCCTCTGCCGACACAGTATCCTCCGGTAACTCCATCAGACGCAGGTGGTCCGGGGCGTACGGCAGCACCTCGCACGCGCTGCTCTTCTTGAGCTGCTCGGCCATCTCGTAGGAAAAGTCCTTGTTGTGCAGCAGCTCTAGCAGGCGCTGCGTGAACACCTCGCCGCCCGAAATCGCACGGTCCTCGCCAGGCTCGGCCGGATAGCCCAAGTCCATGTGGTTGACGATGCGGCTCTCGTAGATGCAGGTCACGTCCACCTTTTCGTACCCAATGTCGATCACCGTCATGTTTGGCCACTTGAGTCCGTACTGTGTCGCAATCGCGCTGTTGATCAGGCACAGCGCCGGCGTCTTGGTCTTTTCAAAGATGTACAGCGCAATGTTCTCGCAGTCGGGCCGTGTCCATTGCGGCGATGCCATCAGCAGAATGGGCGTGGTGTGGTGTGTCTTAGCCAACAGACCGTGGACGTGCTCGAGAAAAGCTAGGAACGCCTCCATGTTCGTGATATAACCACCTGGTGCACCCAGTTAGAAAACAACACATGCTACCGATTGCTTCCAAGCCTCCCCCGCTTCATCCAAAAGCACAAAGAATAGCTCCTCACCTTCCATGGGATACACGGCACCGTCGTCTGACTCGTGGTCCTCCACGTGCTCCCATTCGTCGTCGTCTCTCGGCGCCGTGCCCTCCTCCCCGTTTGTCACCGCCGACGCCTTCTTGCGCTTGTACGTGCGGTACGGCCGCCAATTGTCCGAGTCTTCGTCGTGGAACATGCGAGTCGGAATGCGAAAGGCGGGCGGCGTCAGCTCGCCACACCCCAACTGTGCCATTGTCGTGCGGCTGCCGGGGCAGATAATGAGGATCTGCTCCTCCCGCCATTTTCCAGCCTGGCCAGACATGGCGAAGAAAGAACAAAACTCCGTGCAGAAAAAATCCGAAGCGCGCAAAGGAGAAAGAAAGAAGCCGTTTATGGCTTGCGAGAGGGAGGGTCTGAAAGAAAAACAAGCCTGACGTGCTCAATGCAAGCCAAAAAAAATTATGGTCAAAGTGCCGCTCTATGGCAAAATTAAACAAGGAAAAAAGAGAGACACTGCAGAGCTGTGCCCGGCCGCGTGTTGAGCTAGAGGGAAGCCGACTGTGAGGTTCGCCGATGCGCTCGCTCCTGTATTTTTGTTGGCCCTTACTCGTCGCTGTTAAGTTCGCGACTCGCGACGGGGCTGGCTTTTCCAGCCTCCCTAGCTTACATAACGGTCCAGCTTTATCACGTGATACGTCACATGCCTGACCAACGCCCTCTCACCAACGTCCGTGAGAAGTTGCGAGATGATGTATTGTGTCATGAATTAGTATGTAAATATAATAGTATGTAAGGTAGCTAGTTCATCCAGGAACGCGGGCGGATATATGCAACATCGCGGGAATCCAGCAAGCCGCAAAACGCACGCCGTGCCCATCACAATAGGCGAGCCTATTCAAAACGCATTCTTCCTCAAATCTTCCACCGCCAGATATATAAACCCAGCAGTCCGTAAACCCCAAAACACAACGCCGTATGCTCCGAGTTAGTTCTATCCTGATCTGACGCCAAGCTTTGAATGCAGTTATTCCGTGTCCCCTCTCTTCAACGTCCCCGTATGCCATGATATGTACTAATCGGCCTTGATAGCTCTATTTTGAAGCAGTTAGTAAGCATCCCATACAGATAGTGTTCATAGTGGCTAGCTAAACTTACCCGTATAGCCTTCGGACAAAGGCGTAGGTGCTCAGGAAGCCCACGGTGCCTGTGAGCAAGGCATATACGCAGCAGGCCATGAAGCTGTGGCTAAAGAACAACAGGCTGCTGACGAATCCAGTAATGTGTAGCTTGGAAAAGTAGTACCAGATGCAGTACAGGAAGATCCACACCGCGCTGCCTCCGCCGACCATAAAGGACTGCCACCACCAGTTGTAGTTCTCGGAGCACAGCTGGATGTAGACCGTGACAACCGTAACTTCCGCAATGGTGAGCATCAGGATCGTCGAGACAACGGCCAGGAAGCCGAAGACATAGTAGTACCCGCTCTTGTCTTGCCACACGGACTGGAAGACGAAGAGGAGCTCGATGAAGATGACGGCAAAGGGAATGAGGCCGGCCAGCAACACGGACCGCAGATCACGAATATACCAGGCCTGTTGCGGGATGTGGCGGGGAACAGAGCTCGTCTTGGTGGGATGCTCCCAAGCACCAACACGCACATAGCCATACCACGAACCGACGTAGACCAGTGGCACCTGGATGCAGAGCCAGAGAAACAGGATGCCAATGAGCGTGCCGAAGGGGATGGCGGTGCTGGAGGCCTGGGCCCAGACAAAGAGATTGAGCACGAAGACGGCAGCGAACACGAGGCCGGGAAAGAGGACAGCGGTGACGAGCGTGTTGCGGCGCCAGTTCTGGCCGTCAAAAGTGCGATAGACACGTGCAGAGAA
Organism: Graphilbum fragrans; assembly: GCA_001513895.1. NCBI lineage: Eukaryota > Fungi > Ascomycota > Sordariomycetes > Ophiostomatales > Ophiostomataceae > Graphilbum > Graphilbum fragrans. The sequence goes on from LLKO01000016.1 coordinate 234,565, forward strand.
GTAGCCGGAAAAGAGACCGGCAAAGACGAACAGGCCCACGCCAAAGCTGATGAAGCCGCCGCGGAAGCTCGGGTTGAGAATACCCACGGCGCTCAAGAACACCAGGCCAAACGCCATAAACAGCAGCTGCATACCAGAGCCAATGAGCGGAGCCAAGAGAGAGCCATGGGCAGGCTTGCGGAACACATCGCCGTGCAGCAGCTTCCAGCCGGTGACATCTTCAATGGCCTCATCGTCGGATGACAGCAAGTCCACTTCCGCCGTGTGGAGGTCGACGGGATCGCCTTCCTGGTCGAGCAAGCCGCTGCCGCCGCCAATGCCGAGACCAACACCGACGCCCACGCTCGAGATGGGTACCTTCTCGCTGACAGTAGGCGTGGTGCTTCCGGCGGCCGAGCTAGGGCTGCTACGGCCGGCAGCAGTTCTGCGGCTGCGGCGCTTCAGGCGGGCCTTGCCCTCCTCGGCGTCCTTGTATCCCTTGATATCGGTGCGGATGGTCTTGGCGAAGATGATGAGGACAATTCCGGTCAACAGGCCGCAGATGATGAGCGAGTTGACAATGGCCAGCCAGTGGATCTTGGAGCCCTCTTCCTGGTTGACAAAGTAGAGGTCCCAGCGATGGCCCCACTCGATGGTGTTGTCTTCCTGGAAGTAGACCGAGTAGGTGTAGGGAATAGACAGGCGGGAGCCGTCGTCCTCCTCGTTGTCATCCTCGACAGGCTCGGGATGGTACGAAGAGTGTGCATACTTCTGGCTGACGTCCTCGGTGGAGGTGTGGTTGGGTGCCAGGTAGAGCTCAAAGTTCTGGTCGATATGACGCAGGTCACTTGGACAGCCGTTCGATAGACGCTTGTTGGTCGGACCAATGCTCTTGCTGTAGACTTCGAAGCCGACAATGACACGTTCGCCGCGGTCGCCGGCACGACCAGGGGCCTTGCGATGGCGAATGACAATGGTGTGGTGGTTGTTGAGGAAGTAGCGGGGCTTTCCGGAGGACGAGTCGGTAAAGCCAAGCTTGAAGCCGGCGGCGTAGTACTTGCGGGTGTTGTCGACGGTGACGAAGCTGGTGGCACCGGGCAGATTGTCGACGATCCACTCGACGACATAGCCATCGCGCACCATTTCCTTGGCGCGGTGCAGGTCGCGGCGGCTGATCTCGCGGGTGCAGAGGAAGTTGCACTCAGAGTTGTGGCCCATCATCAGGTCCATATCAGAGGCGGCAATGCGGTCGCCTCGCAGAACTTCGCCGAGATTCAGGGGGATGGATTGGCCGCTGAGAAGGCTACCGTAGCGACGCTGACCCGTCGGAGGGCAGACGAAGGGGAGATCGAAGTAGGCATATTGCAGCTGGGTGTTGTCTGAGTAGACTTTGTTGACAAGCAGCGGTATCTGCTCTTTGTTTCTGTAGCTCTTGATCGACCAGCCTGCAGACAAGAGTCAGACACGGAGAAGACACCCGGGACAGAGACCAGACGACGGAAGACGAAAAGCGAAAGGCAAAACGACAGCGACAGGGGACATGAAGCAAAAGGTCACGCGAGGCATTGCTCAAGACACCTAGACACAAATGACGCGAACATACCGGGAATGTAGAAAGCCTCAGCCGACCGGGCAAGCAGGAGCAGCAGCTGAAGCGCCAAGAGAGCCCGGTGAACGGGCGATCGCCTTGATTCGGCGTGCATGTTGTGCGGTGGAGTAGCGACACACAGGAGGGGAGTATGTGTGAAAGAGATAAGCGAGAGGCAGAGTGGTAAGAAGTGTCGAGGCCGGCGCGACCGCTCAGGAAGCTCGATGAGCAGAGCGAGCCGGACAGATCTGCGGAACACAGTGGTGGCCGCTCTAGCAGTGCTGTCGAGTCGGCGCAAAAACGAGAACGCCGTTGGATGCTAAACGTGAGGCTGGTAGCAGCTAAGCCGAGATAGTTTGAAGGAAGAAACGAGCGGGCGGAAGTAGCGGATATGCGACGCAGACAGGGACAAAAGAGTCGACAAAAAGGCCTGGGGGATCGCCGGCGTGGTAGGGAGCTAGCAGGGAGGCTTGGGGAAAAAGAAGGCCAAAATAAACGACGAGTCAGTCAGCAGACAGCAGAGGAGCGTGTCGTTGCAGATCGAGATGAGACCCCAAGGGGCAGCCACAAATAAAAGGGAGATGCTGCAAACGAGTGTAATTGGCACAAAGCACCGAGTTGGGATGGAGCGGAATGCAGAGGAAAGAGCTCTCCGGTGGTTGGTTGGTCGGCCGTTAGTGAGCCAGAAAGAGGCAAGAACGGGAGGAAAGGGGTGGGCGATAAGACCGTCTTGTACGAGAAGTTGTAGTGCGAGCAGCCGTGGTAGTTTCCAGTGGTGTGTGTGTGTGCTTCTGCCAGTATCTTATATTCCGCACATCCAGCGTGCCATTTCATGCGTAAAGCACAGCGCGATGCAGAGTTGGGTGGGGCGGCAGCATCTGGGAAAGCGCGCTGGCAGGGGCGATTTGGGGGTAGGAATGGGAGGGGCGCCACAACGGCAAGCGTTTATTCGCGGGGCCATATGGGAAGGAACAAGAGACAGTGGTATTCGAGCCAAGTACGAGAGCGCTGGACGTCGAAAGTGCGCTAACGGACACTAGCTACAGGGCCATAACTGCAGCAGCTAGGGAACAAGCCCGTTTTCTACACTATTCTGTTCCATCGGATTTCCCCTGTGGACACCTCGTCGTACGGAACCGGGCCCTACGAGAACTGCAGCGGAGCCTGTTCGTGTGTATGCCTATGAGTTTACGGAATACACATGCGGTGCAGGGGACACGATCCCAGGGTGGGCCAATAACAGTGATGCGAGACAGCAGGCATCGGACGACACAGAATACGACACCGGAACGCAGCAGCAGCCGGGCTTCTGTTGATTGCGTGCACGTGACTCGTATTTAGCCGCAAAATGCGTGCCGCCCTCGGTGGAATCTGCCGCAAGCCGGCAGACCGGCCGACGAATGCCTGGTTTGCAGGCGACCGCTCGTACATGGAGGGCGTCTGCCTGGGTCACAGGTGCGTGTTTATGTATTGTGACGGAGTGATGTGGTGTCGAGGTCACCGGGCGACGGGTGGTGCTTATGTGTGGTGTCTGGGTGTTAGGAGAGGCGTTTGTATGTGAGGATGCTTTCGTAGGTGACGCCGAGCCGCTCACGGCAGATGGCCGGGTCTAGAGTGGATGATGCGGCCTCTAATTAGCTAGCAAGCAGCTCCGGTATCTTTCGCACCAGATGTGCATTACCAGAGCTGCCAGGCTGCCAAGAAGGCAAAATACGGGCATCTGCCAAGAGACGGACGCAGGCTGCGGGCTGCTGTGAGGATGCAGTGTGGGACAAGGCAGAATAAGCAGGAACAGGCTTCGCAAGCTGCAGGAGGAACAGGACCTGTATGCACGTGCGGGTTGGCCATTTGAAGCGCAAAGAGCCGGCTAGAGTGGATGCGGATAGGAACGTGGTCCGTAGCGGACGAGTAGATTGGGGCCCAAGGAAACTCAAGGAAGCTGAATCACGTGAGTTGATTGTGTATTGTTGTTGTTTAGTTGTCGGTAGTAAAGGCTTGTGTGGTTGTCAATGGGTGATAGTTATCGATATCGCTGGTGCTGTGCTGTTGTGTGGCTGTGTGTTGATGTACGCGTATTTGTGAGCTTCTCATACTGGTTTCTTGCCGATAGCGAGAGCATTAGTCCTTTTGCAGAATACCACGGATCCGCCTTGAGCATAACGCTGTTGGAGCCCGGAGGTAGCCTTGACGGATGAACATGTTTCATGTTTCAGTTTCCGAAAGAGAGAAAAGAAACGGACAACGATAAAAGACCAGACTAGCTAGCCTCTTTCAGGACGAATGCTGCGAGATACGACAGGCCAAGCCCACAGGACCTGGAAAAGGCTAGGCAGTGGCTAGGAAGGAAACGGTACGCTATAAAAATGGCGTAGCTTGCGCGTTGTGTCAGCCAACAGTGACGCAGGGCACCATCAGGCAGCACTCAATCGGAGCCAGCAGTGCCAGGACTGCGCCTCGGAGCTGTGGTGGTAAGATACGAGTCGTGCATAGTTATAGAGGGCAGCGGAGCCAATTCGTTTGCTAGGTGCTTTTGAGCACGACGGCCTTTCTTACGCTTCGCCAAAGCCTCTTTTGTGTCTTTTTTTTTTACAATCGAATTCCCTGCTATTGACACATTCCATGTCCATTTTTCATTGAACGAGGGTTTCGCTGTGCGCAAGCGCATCCATTCGACGCAGCAGCCGGCACGGCAAAGCGCCCTCTTTGCCATTGCGAGCCATTAACCCCTGTTCTTCATCTTTCTTGATTGCGCCTTTTCGCGCGAGCCACCACCACCAAGACGAGTACTACCACTACCACTACCACCACCACCACCACCCCCCCCCCCGATGACGATGACCACGCCTTTGGGCTCGTCGGCGGAGGCCGAAAAGCTGCGGATCCAGGCGCATTTTGACAAGCTGGCACGTGCAGCCGAGGAGGAGGACGAGGAATATGCAGTAACGGTGGCGACAGCCGGCAAAGACGCCGACTCGTCAGGCGCCGGGCCATCGTCGTCGCTACAGGCAGCGGCCGGCTCGGCATCGGGATCCGGAGACGGAGCCGCCGGGGGAGCAGGGCGGTCGTCGATTGCGACATCGATGCCCGAGGCAGGTGGCAGCGGCGACGGCGGCGACGGCGGCGACGGCGGCGACGGCGGCGACGGCAGCGACCACATTTTGCCGCCGTACTCGATTCCGTCGCCGACCACGCATGGATCGTCGGCCGATCTGGAGCCGCTGCGGGGGCCGCCGACGGGGCGACGGGGCCCGCAGCGGTACCCGGGGCTACCGTACCTGGACTACCGGCTGTACTCGCCGCCGCTGTTTGAGCTGTCGTCCGACGCCACAACGCTCAAGTCGACGGCGCCGTACCTATCGGCGACGGTGTCGGCGCTATCGGCGCTGATCCGGCAGCAGGCGGTGGTGCCGCCGAAGCCGCAGATCCACATCAAGGGCACGCGGCAGGCGCGGTCGTCGGACGTGGACTTTGACATCAAGCTCAACCTGATGAGCCTGCTGGTGCCGGAGGACCCGCGGCGGCGCATGAACTACGTGCGGTGCGTGGCGCGGGGGGAGCTGGCCCGGCGCGGGGGGGCCGGCAGCGGCGGAGGCAAGGCGTCGACGGTCCCGGAGGTCGAGGTGCCGGCGGACAGCGACATTGGCGGCGAAGTGGAGGCGTGGTGCCGGCGGTTTGTGGAGGACCCGGCGGCCGTCAAGCAGTTTGTGCTGGAGCGGCAGGTGGCCAACATGGATCTCGGGTGGCTCGAGGGGCAGATCCGCAGTCTCGTGGCGACGACGGACTACAAGGGCGTGGTGACGGTGAGTTTTCCGGTCACGCACGCGCGGGTGCTGGTGCAGAGCCCCGACCGCGTCAACAAGTTCTTTACGACGGTGACGACGCTGTTCAAGGGCAAGAGCACGTACGAGGTGGTCAAGTCGGTGTGGCCGTTTGCCACGCACAAAAACGGCGACCCGGGACGGCGGTGTGCGGTGCAGAGCGAGGAGACGTGGTGGCGCGAGTGGCGGGACCCGATCCGGTATGCCATCAGCACGAAGCGGCGGGGGTGGGTGACCAACGAGGACAAGCTGGAGGCGCTGATGGAGGGCGTCGGCAAGGGCATCACGACGGTGAACTGGGGGTCGACATGAGGACTCAGGATGAGGTGGAGGGGGTCCTCGGAGAGATTTGAGGAGGTCCTAAGGCTCGAGGAGGCTCACAAAAGACGTCGGGAGGCGGTTGAGGATGCTTCAAGATGGAGACCGCGGTAATGCTGGCGACGGGAAGACTACGACAGAAAGATCGGGTTTGGCTGTGATTGGTTTGGTTTGCTCAATGAGCTTGCAAGGAGTTTGGGTTTAGACGTCTGGCGTTATGTCGCTCCTCCGTGCTGCGGAATAATATTTGCTGTAGAGCGAGAATATGAATATCATGGGTTCCTGGGTTCCTAGGTTCCTGTCGCTTGTCCTGTCTGCCTATGTGCTCCGCCCCAGCCTGTATTAGTAGCACCCTGACTCATTGGTCCACATCCTGCAAGAGTCACCGGCCAGCGTTAGCTGCTCAGCCTCAGCCCGCGCTTTAGCCTCTTAGCTCAGGAATGCCGTTGCTGGCAGGTGTAGGTATGATGTTTACTTAAGTGGCTTTGCGTCGCCCAAGTTCTCTGTTCTTAGTCCTCAAGTTCTCGAGTTCCAGTGTTTCTTTTGTGTGCGTTTATTGTTCCTAGCATTGCACAGCGAAGCCTTGTCGGATACCCTTTTCGGTGTTTTGCCTCTATTATACCCTCGATTGTGCACGTGTACGTTCAACTCATGGCGACTCCTGCATCCTTTTCGCTCAACGCCCACAGCACCGCTCTCAGCCTTGTGCCGCCAGAGAGCGATTGGGCGCCGGTGGACCGTCTGCGGGCGCTCTACGATAAGGCCTACCTCAAATGGCCGCCTCATGTGAATCTGCTGTATCCGTTCGTGCAGCCAGAAAGCCTGGAAGCGGCTGCTCAACGCATCCAACCCGCGCTGACCGCAGGAGCCCTCGATGTGCGCCTGGACTCGGCTGGCGTGTTCAGCCACAAGCGTGACAAGACGCTGTTTCTGCACGACGGACAGGGCGACGAGCGGCTGCGGCAGCTTCGAGCCGCCATTCTCGGTGCCCTTGGCAGCCGCGACGACGACAGCTTTCGGGCGCACATGACCGTGGCGCAGAGCCAAAGCCAGCACGGCTCATCTTCGACGGTCCACACTCCCGCCGACACGCACGGCCATGCGCACCAGTTCTTGCTGCACAAGGTCGATCTGATGCCACCGGTAGCGTGGAAGGCGGCCAAGCTGCACATTTTGGTGCGCGAACGGCTGGCTGCCAACCATGCAAGCCGAATGCGGCTGTGGGGGACTCTGGATCTGAGCGATGGCCGGCTGGAGCGGCTGGCGACCCCGGCGCCATTCTATGCTCAGATGCCTCTGGACGCAGGTCTAACAAATGAGGCAAACGCAGCCGAAGCAGCAGCAGACACAGGCACAGACACAGACACCGAGATCACAAAGAATGCCGGCCCTGACAGCGGGCCCTTTTACTCCTTCACCTTCCACCCCCGCGAGCAGAAATGGGTGCGGTGCTCGCGCGAAGAGACGCGATATGGCCGACACCACTACCACGCGGTGGCAGCAAGGCGGTCGCCGTCGCCGTCTGATGCCGGCACCCGTGCCCTGACCGTGGCCTCGTACAACGTGCTGGCCCAGTTTACGTGGCCGCCATCACCACGACGATACCCGCTGCTGGTGCAGAGCCTTTTGGCAGACGAGGCGGCCGCCGATGTGGTGGTGCTACAAGAGGTGGGCGACGACTTCTTGAGTGCCCTATTGGGCGACGCCGGGGTGCGAGCGGCCTATCCGTTCGCCTCCCATGGCCCCCCCGACCAGGCCGACATCGAGCCGCTCTCGAGTCTGCTCAATCTCGTGGTGCTTAGCCGACAGCCATTTGAGGCGGCGTGGCTGGATTTTCATCGCGCACACAAGGGAGCGCTCATCGCACGGTTCTACGACCGCGAGGGGGGGGCCGAGAAAGAGGGGGACGAAGAGTACAGCTACTACGACGTGGACGAGGAGAACGATGAGAGGCCAAGCCTAGTGCTGGCCACGGTGCACTTGACACACGGCCTGACGAACGGAGCGGTGGCAGCTAAGCGCGCCGAGCTGCAGCGACTCCTCACGCATCTTAGTAACGACTGCAACGACGACTCGCTGACCGTAGTGGCCGGCGACCTGAACATCCACTCGTCGGTGCCGTCGATCGAGGCCGCTGTAGAGCGCAAGGCCATTTCAGCGGCGACAGCCCAGTTTGTCAAGACCGGTTTCGACGACATGTTAGCAGGCCTTGGATATGTCGATGCGTGGAAGCGTGTGTGCAACGATACAAAGAATGCGGATGACGACGACGGCGAGGACGGCGAGGACATCGAGAACAAGGAAGCCGGAGAATCAGGAGCCACCTACGACACGGTGGAAAACGCGCTGGCGGCCCAAATTGTGGGCAGCGGGCAGAACAACCGGCCGCAGCGCTTCGACCGCATCCTTGTGCGCAGCAGTGCCATGCTGCCAGTGCACTTCAACACGTTTGGTGTGCCGTCGGGCCGTCGCGTCCAAGTAGAAAGCTATGCCAGCGACCACTGGGGCATCCGCTGCGAGCTGCAGGGCGACGACGGCGAGTACAGCGAGGACGACTATGCCTATGCCGACGACTACGAAGCAGAGGGCTACGAAGAAGGACAGCAGGCTACCCAAGAAGAAGCCAGCACGGGCGCTATTGCGCCCGATGTGGCCCATCTTGTGGTTCCTGTCACGGCTGTCGAGGCACAAGGGCCGCTTGCCGATGCCGAAGCTCTCGATTCGGCTCTCGCTGACCTTGGTGCCGTCCCGGACGACGACGAGGTCGCCAACCGGGCCGAAGCCGTGCGGCTGCTCAAGGCGGTGCTCTTGGACCAGTCGATAGAACCGGCCGCGGAGGCCTCGCTGCCGCCTGCCATGTCCTCCCACAGAGCTCCGTTCGTCGTCGTTCCGGTCGGGTCGTACGGCCTCGGCGTGTGGACGCCGGCGTCCGACATCGACTGCCTGTGCATCGGGGCCATCGCGGCATCGACCTTTTTCGCGCTTGCTGGCCGCCGCCTGAGCCGTGCCGACCCGTCTGCCGCCATCCGCGTCATCCGCAAAGTGCGTGCGCGCACCGGGACTATGCTGGAGCTCGAGGTGCGCGGTGTGCGCGTGGACCTGCAGTACGGCGAGAGCGCCGTGATCGCCGAGACCTGGCCGGCGGCGCTCGCTCTGCCGCCAACGCACCCTGTCTTTCTGCTAGCGTCGCAGACGCTGCTCAAGCTCAAGGCCGTGCGCGACCTGTACCAGCTGCGGCGGGCGTTTCCGGAGGCAGCCCGGACGGAGGAAGTGGCTGAGGCCACGGCCCCCTTCTGCACAGCCCGCCATTTCCGCACAGCACACCGAGCCATCAAGACGTGGGCGCGGGCCCGCGGCGTCTATGCAGCCCGCTTCGGCTACCTCGGCGGCATCCAGATCTCGGTGCTGCTGGCGCGGGTGATGCGGCTGATGGCTGCAGGCACCACGCAGAACAGTGAGCCGCCAGGGAGGGGCGCCTCGCCTGTCCCTCACATTCTCGCCACGTTCTTCCGCCACTACGCCGACTTTGACTGGCGCACGCAGGTCGCCTTCGACCCCTTTTTCCACCGCAGCCTGCCCTCGTATTCCCGGGAGCCCCTCGCCATCCTCGGATACCACCGCCCGGACCTCAACACCTGCGGCGGTGCCTCGACGGCGACTGCCCGCGTGCTTGCCGAGGAGTTCCGCCGTGCTGGACAGCTCATGGCCCAGGCTGGCCCAGACACCCCAGAGCTGACCTGGGCGGCCGTTCTGCGCGGTGGCGGCGGCGGCGGCGGCGGCGTGGGTGGAGCGCCATCGCCGCCGGAGCCGACGTGGCTGCTCCCTCCTGCTGCCGCCGAGTTTGTGCGTGCTTACCGCTCCTACATCAAGATCGACCTGCAGTACTGGGGCCTCTCGCTGAGCCGCGGTGCCGCCTTTGTGGGCTGGCTGGAGTCACGGTGTGTCTGGCTGCTCGTGGATGTGGCGCGACAGCTGCCAGAGCTGGCGGCCGCCCGGATCTGGCCAGGGCGGTTTGTCGAGGCAGACACCGAGACAGAGACAGAAGCAAACACCGGCCATGCCACGGACAGCCGCCAGTACCAGGGCTTCTACCTCGTGGGCCTCGACTTGGCGCCGGCGACGACGCGCGACAGCCGCCGCACGGCGCTGAGCAACCTGCGGACAGTCATGGCGCGGTTCGAGAAGCAGGTGCGCGAGGGCGGGTCGGGCAAGGCCAATAACTACGATCCCGAGTGGCAATGGGTCGGCGTCAGCGTTGTCAACCGCGGCGATCTGGGCTCTGTAGCGAAATGGAAGCTAGACGAACGTGCTTGGGGTGCGTACACGCCAGGTGATGAGATAGAAGACGACGACGACGAGGAAGAAGAGGAGGAAGAGGGGGGGGGGGCAGACCAGGGGGACCAGGAGGTGGAGAAGGAGGCGATCGGGAAGGCCAAACCAGGCAAAAACAGGAAGGCCAAGCAGTCCATGGCCACGGTACACCGCCCGGGCAGCAAAAAGTTCCGCACCGCCCAGGACGTCATCAAGCGGCTGCGCTGGGATCCGCAGCTAGACCGCAGCGACTTTATCGTCGGCTACGAGGACCGCTTTCTGGGCGCCCAGGAAAAGGCCCTCGATGCCTGGAAGTCCGAGCAGACCCACGAAGAGTTCATCCCCCAGCACCGCATCCTCTACTTCCGCCGTCGCAGCGACGGTGAGGTCGTCTGGGACCGCCGTTCGCGCAAGGACGATTTGTTTGGGAGTGGTTAGTGGCAGTGGTGGGTGTCGCTAGATGTCCTGTTGTGGAACGTAGTTCTCATATCCTACAGATAGTAAAACGGTCCATGATCCGTGGCATACAACATATCAACATATCCCATAGCCGTGCATATCAATCATCCCGTCTCCCACTCGCTCAGATGCGGCACACGCTCTCGCCAATCGTCGTCGGCTTCAAACAGCTCGCCGTCGGCTCGCCGGCCCTGTCGGTTTGGCGTCGTATCCGGCTCCGGATCGCCCTCCGGTATCCCCTCCGGCTGTCTCCCGAGCACCTCCCACAGCTGTTTCTCGGCACGCCGGCTCTCCTGTCGGTCCAGCGCGCTCGCCAACGCCTCTTCGCGGTGCTGCAGCTCAATGTGCTTAACCAAACTGCGCCGTGCGTGTCGGCCGTCCGGAAATCCCAGCGCCGAGTGCCGCATCAATTCGTCAGTCTCGGCCTCGACATCCGGTTCCTCGTCTGACTCCTCTTCGGCTGGGCCTTCTTGGTCTTCTTCGTCCTCTAGATCTCTGCCGCTCGCAGCACTGTCCACGTTTGCCGTATCCCTCTCCACATCGCTCTCCGTATCGACTAAATCCACATTGTACGGCTCCTCCTCCTCCTCATCATCATCGCTATCGTCATCTTCATCTTCGTCGTCGTCCCCCACCACTCGGCTATCTAGTGCCAATTCTTTTTCCGCCTCGTCGTAAGAGATATACTCTCCGTCGTATCGATAGTTGAACGTATCCCCGTCGGCTTCCTCGCCGTCCGGTCGCCTGCCGTCGGGCCGTCTCCCCCTGTAGCGATGCCGAAATACGTTGAGGTGCAGCCTTCGTGGACACTTTGCCCAGAAGAGCTTGCTATCGGAAGCCAGCCCCAATGAGGCCACAGCCGCCTTGACATCGCGACTGCGCACCAATGGCTGCGTGTTCTGTCGCGTGGCCGACTTGGCCCGGATCCGCGACATGCTGACATACAGCGTGGCTGCCGTCAGCCGCTGTGTCATCGATACTGCTAGAGTGTGCAAGTCCTCTAGTGCCGTCAGCCGCATTGCTGGCCGCTGTGGCTGCTCGCCGGCCGTCCGCCAATTGCCGTCGGCGTCTGTGCTGTTCATAAACACGCTCTCCGAGAGCCGTAGCATTCTGGGGGTGTTGAAGAACGCAAGGGATGGCGCGAAAGGCTCTGGCGCTTCTGGTGCTTCTGGGGCATCTAAAGAAGCCTCCACAGCCCCCTCGGCTCTTCTGTCCTCCCCTCGTGCCCCCGACAGCCGCTGCATATTCTCCGCCGACACCATCCGGTCGTCACCCCATTTCTGCCGCTCGGCCGCGTCCTCAAAGAGGTCCTGGTGCTGGGCCAGCGCGTCAGCTTCCTCCTCGAGCGCCTCACAGCAGGCCGCGCTGATCTCGACGGCGGCCGGAAAGTCTGCCGGCACCAGCTTGGCCGGCGGCACCTTGTCCACAGCGCGCCGCCGCGCGAGTTCGCTGTGTGCCAGAAGCAGCAGCTGCCGCACTTCAAGCTCGCTCTTGGACCCGATGCGCGTAGCAATGGCAGGCACGTTGTCGCGGCCCACACGCCCCAGCGCCTCAAAAAAACGGTGCTTCTCCGGCGCCGTCCACACGCTGAGGCCGATCTGCGACACGGACGCAAAGGTCGCCAGGCTGGCTGCTTCGATCGACGAGTCAGTCTGGGCTGCGGCGTCTTCGATATCCGTGTTGAGCAGCTCCAAATACGCCTGGTTGACCGGCCGCTTGAGCCGCTTTTCTCCTCGTCGGTCGTCGTTGTTGCTCCTGCGGCCACCGGGGCCTGTCGGACTGCCATTCGACGGCGACGTGCCTCGCCGTGCGCGTTTGCGATGGATGAGAGACAGCTGCGGGTTCTGGCCCTCCTGCCGTGATTCCCGTGCACGGCTAACGGGTGCCTCGTGTGCCGCTTCAGATGATTCAGACGCCTCAGACCTCGAAGGCTCATAATCGCTAATGTCTGTCTCCAGCTCCAGTGGACCGCCGCGGACGCTTTGTCTCTGCGATGCTACCTGCCGTGGCCGCAGGGCCCGTCCCTCGCCAGCAGAAGCTTCTGTCGCCTCGTCGATGCTGTTCCCATCGTCATGGTCGTCGTCGTGGCTGGCTCTCGTCGAAAGCCCGGTCTCAAAAGATAGAGGCGGAGGCGACGGCGCCGAGGACATGGCACAAACTCGCGTCGCCGTTATCGTATTCTGTAGTTTGGGTATAGCCAGCCGTTACTGGCCATGTTCGAGGAGAGCAGCCGCCAAGGCGTCGCCCGTGAATGCTGTTCTGTAGCTGAGGTCGCAACAAAGTGAAGTCTAAAAAGCTAGTGCAAGGCTGCTAGTGCTCGTAGCGCTTGAACGAATAACTGCTCGTTCTTAGGAGCGCAAATTCGGGTCACGTGTGCACACTAGCACCTAATACACACCTCACCTGTGCAAATCTCAACACACAACAAGCTAAGCACAGCTGCTTTCTTGGGTTCGAAGACAGGATATTCGGCATCTCTCGTGCTATGAAATGTCCGGGCTGGTGCTGCGGCAGCTGCTGCCGCCGCGCACATTGGGCATTCCGAGAGGGCTAGGCCATTTCTCGACCTCCCTGCTACGAGCAGCAAAAGCAGCCAAAACAGCAAATCCAACTATTCTAGCAACCCCGAAAAAGGCGCCTGCGACCCGAGCCACGCGCAAAACTGCCGTCCCCAAGGCGGAAGCCCCAGAGGCCCGGGCGGAGGTACACAAGACGTCTCCGGTGCAGCTGCGCGATTACCAGGAAGAATGCATCCAGTCCGTACTGGCATCGCTGGACCGTGGCCAACGCCGTTTGGGCATTTCTCTAGCGACGGGAGCCGGCAAAACGGTCATTTTCACGCAGCTGGTCGACCGGATCCCGCCTCCGTCGCCCGAAGCCACGCAGACCCTCATCTTAGCGCACCGCCGTGAGCTAGTTGAGCAGGCCGCGCGCCACTGCACCCACGCGTATCCCGACAAGAGCGTGGAAATCGAAATGGGCACTATGAAAGCCAGCGGCGTCGCCGATATCACCGTTGCCAGCGTCCAGTCGCTGACGTCGGGCCAGCGTCTTGCCAAGCTGGATCCGCGGCGTTTCAAGCTCGTCCTCGTCGACGAGGCGCACCATATCGTGGCCCCGGGCTACATGAAGGTGCTGGGGCACTTTGGCCTCGATGTGAAGCCCAAGGCCGAGGAGAAGAAGGATCTTGAGACAGACGAGGACGACGAGATATCTGCCCGCTCTTGTGCTGTGCTTGTCGGCGTCTCAGCCACCTTTTCTCGCTTCGACGGCCTTGCGCTGGCGGCCGCCATTGACGAGATCGTCTACCACAAGGACTACATCGACATGATCGGCGATGGTTGGCTGTCCGACACCATTTTCACCACCGTCGAGTCGACCGCCGACCTGTCGGGCGTCCGCAGCACGACTGCCGGTGCTGGCGGCAGGGACTTCCGGACCCCCGACCTCTCGCGCGCCGTCAACACCGACACCGTCAACGAGGTCACCGTGCGCACGTGGCTGGCCAAGGCCCGCGAGACGCGCGCATCGACGCTCGTCTTCTGCGTTGATATCCGTCACGTGACCGACCTCACGGCCAAGTTCCGGCACCACGGCATCGACGCGCACTTTGTCACCGGCGACACCGACCAGGCCACGCGCGCGCGCTGTCTCGCGGCCTTCAAGAGCGGCGCCTTCCCCGTGCTCGTCAACTGCGGCGTCTTCACCGAGGGCACCGATATGCCCAACGTCGACTGTGTCGTGCTCGCACGGCCCACGAAATCGCGCAATCTGCTCATCCAAATGATTGGCCGGGGCCTGCGCCTGCACGCCGGTAAGACCAATTGCCACATCATCGACATGGTGTCCAGCCTTGCTACCGGCGTCGTCACTGTGCCCACGCTCTTTGGCCTCGACCCGCGCGAACTAGTGGCCGCGGCCTCGGTCGATGACCTGCAGGCCCTACGCAAGCGTCGCGAGGAGAAGCCCTCGAGCCATTCTCCTGCACATCCTGACAACAATGCTTCTGTCCCCATCAAGCACGTCACGTACACCGAGTACGATTCTGTGTTTGACCTTCTGGCCGACGCCACCGGTGACAAGCACATCCGCGCCGTCAGCACGCACGCTTGGGTCCAGGTCGCTGAGGACCGCTTCGTGCTCTCTGGGCCGACGGGCACCTATCTGCGCATCGAAACCGTCCAAGATGGCCTCCACGATATGGAGCTCCTGGACACCGACGACAGCCGGTCTGCAGCTGCTGCTCTCTGGGGAGCGCCGCAGAATGACGCACCGGAACAGGATGACGCCGCGTCCACATCCACGTCCAGACTCACCCCCGACGGCGACCCCTGCAGCTTCCGCGTCGTCGAAGTGCGCGCGCTGCCCAAAGGCGTGGCCAAGTCGCCCTATGCGGCACCACGCGAACTCTGCCGCGTCGAAACACTCAATCACGCTATACGTGCTGCCGACAGCTATGCCAGCACCATCTTCCCCCACTCCTTTATCAGCCGCTTCCAACGCTGGCGTGATCAGCCCGCGTCCCCAGGCCAGCTCCAATTCCTCAACAAACTACGCGGCGGCACAAAGGGCTCCAAAGACTTGCTCACCGAGTCCGAAATTACTCGCGGGGCTGCTGCCGACATGATCACCCGCGTCAAACATGGTGGCCGTGGCCGCTATGCCGACCTGGCTGCTCTGCGCCGGCGAAAGCAGAGAGAGGTCGATGCAGAAGAGCGCGAACTCGCCCAGAGACAGCGTGAGCACGTCCGAGTCGGCCCATTGGAGGCCTACTAGACCGAGAGGCCTTTAGATCCAGCGGACCATGTCCCAGAGGTCTACATCAGGGTCCCTATTCTCCACTCAGAGACCTAGACGCAAAGTCTTTCCGTCATGTCACGATAGACTATACGATAGTATGATATCACGATCTCCACGATGCAACTCTTCATTGCCTCAAGTCCCGTGCAGAGCCTTAAGGAAACGTCACATTTCAACTGCCGTCTACGTCACTACCACCTACGAATCGATCCATCCAGCCTCAGCCGGTGGTCGTAGCATGTGAAAGAACATCCCAGCGGGACAGCCCAGACCCGACAGTTTGGGTCCGCCATCCGAGACCGGACCTGTACCTGCCTTCTCTTGATTATTTTTTTTCCAGAACTCTTCCAGCTGCGAATTCTTCGCTGCTTCTGCCTGGTAGTGCCTGGTGCCTGCTGACGGCTAACCGCTGACTGCTACCTAACATCTACCGTTGCTCCTCCGTAAATCACCCACACGTACCTTCCGGTTTATAACTACCGACGGCCGCCCGCTGCTTCTGTTGCTGTGGACATCGCGAAACCCATCCTGCCATACAGGTTCTTTGTCCTTTTCTGCTCAGCCCAATGACAACGTTAACCTGGAGGTCGCTCCTTCCTTGGACCTCCGCACCGGGTCCCTTCTCTCTCTCCCCGCTCCAGCGGCGGCCTTTGAGGTCCTCTTTTCATGTCGTACTGCAGCGCTGCTCCTTCCTCGCTCTGCTGGCACCGTCCAGCTCACTCCGCCCAAAATGAGCACATCTTCGGCCCTTTGCTAAATGCTGCCTGCTGCGTCATTGCTCTCTCTCAGCACGAGTCCAGAGTCTTTTCCCATTGCGTGCTCTTGAATCATTTTGCCTCCTTCCCCTCTATTGGCAGTCTCCTCGAGCTTTACTCTCGCTCTCTATGCGCTCTCTTCTCTTGGGGGCATTGAAAGAAAAAGAGAAGAAAACATTCCCTGCCCATTCTGATTTCTCACCGCACCTTCACTTCTCTTCTAGTATACATCGACTGAAAACATCAATATCCAGCACCAACACGATCCCTCATTGAACTCCCACAGTCAAGTCTCTTTTTTTCTGACAATCACCATGCCCTCTGCTTCTTGGACGCCTGCGTTGCCCATAGACGCTGCTCCAGTCATTATGGAAGTGACTGAAAATATTCCCTGGTCTGTTAGCAAGCCTCAAGCATCGCCAAGTATCATCAATTCCCAGTGCAGCCCTCTCACCCTGTCTGACTGGAACATAATTCAAACCCCTCCTCGATTTCTACGCCGTGTGTCGTTCAATACTCTCAGTGCCGGCAAAAAGGACCAAGGCCCTTTAGCTCGCAATCATGTGCGCCGTGCGGAAAGCTGTTCTCGCACTCCCCGGAGCCCCGATGGCGAGGACATCCCTTTGGAGAATCCACCCCCGCGAAGCTGTGCTACCCTTGCTGATGACAATGGCTCTTATTCGGACTTGGGGGACTTGGATTGCCACCATATTGTTGACGCCTACCACCAACAAACCCTCAAGCTGAAGGACATGGCGAAGCGGAATGAAAACAAGAGACTTGTTCTCCTTGCCGATGCCTCTAGAAATGCACAGACCGCCACCAAGATTCGTCGCCAGCTGGCTGCCATCAACACAATGAAGGATCAGAAGTCCCCCTCTTCATCATCTACATCTGCCTCTGCCTCTGCCCTTCCTGGAAGTGTCCAGGACCTCAAGCAAACGCTCAAGTGGCAGGCAGGTGTTCTCAACGAGAAACTTGTGCTTGAATCTGATCTCTTGGAAGCCAATCAAGGAGCAATGTCCCGCTTGTTCTTGGATATTATGGACAAGGCACCGAACGGTGCCTGGAATGACGCCCGCGCCGCTCGAAGAGACAAAGCTCGCGCTCGTGCTCGTGGAAGAGACCACCACCGCAGTCGCAGTCGGGTAGCTACCGTCCGAAAATTGGGCGACGATGCCATGCTCAGCACATCCTGGATCCCTGACAGCCCCATCAGTGCCATCTCTCGCCGCACTGCTCTGGCCACAGACACCTACCGCATGGATGCCTCCATCCCGCATATTGGCATCGACAATCAAAGCCAAGTGTTCTCGGAGGTTGTCCCACCCTTCCCCTCGAGTCATTTGCGCAGCTCTGGATCTTCTTCACCAAAGTCGCCCATGTGTATTCCTGAGTGGTTTTTTGTGCTCGATGCACAGGATCGCATTGTGTTGCTCAGCAAAGACAAGAACAGCCGCTATGTCGAGCTTCTCAATAAGCTCCACAGACTGGAGCGTGAAATGAAAAACGAAATGGATGGACAAAGCGTCTACCAGGGCGAAGACTTTTGTGTTGGTTTCCCAGACGGCTACAGCACGCCTGGTACGCAAAGCCCTGCCTTCTCGTCGGGTGCTTCTACGCCAGCTGGCTTTACGCCACTGTCGGAAGATGTTGAAGGGAGTGGTTACTTTTCTCTTGCCAGACAGCAAACCGCTGCTTGCTACGGTCCCAAAAGTGACCAGGCCAAAACAACAGCAGCCAGAGAAACCTACAACTCTCTCACGGCTCACATCAACGAGTGCATGGGCTTTATTGCCGAGCGTGATCGGGAGATTGTTGTGTCTAGACTCAAGCGGGAGGCTGCCCAGCATGATGTTGAACTCAATGGTGCGGACATTGTATAGTGTTGAGAAAGGGTATCAAATCTAGTATATATGATATTCCTGTACGGATTCAAGAAGCCATCGGAGGGAGGCGAGGCAAACTAAAGGAAACTTAATATGTCATACAAGAAAACACGGCATCTCTCCACTCATAGCAATATCTTAAGCCCAAGATAGGGAACTGAGCAAGGAGAAAAGGTCTCGGCCAAGAAGCGCTCCGTATTCCGTTGAGACCAGAGACCGTGAAGAATATAGAAAATGAAAAAAAACAGGTACAACCCCCTTACTACTTTGTTTCAGGCTGATGGTAATTTCAAAAACTCCCCTCGCGAGTCTCATTGTATTGTTGGTCTTGTGTGATGCACGCCCTCTATGGCCTATTTCCTGGCAGTTTTCACTAGCATAGTTGAAAAGAAAAGAACTTTTGTTTAAGTAAGCCTCGCACCCCATATATGGCCAGCTTTATACACCAGCCTTGCTTATCTTCACTTCGACATGTATCAAAGATCTTAAAACTGAAGGACGCATTTCCCAAATAAGATAACTTTAAGACCAAACAAAAATAAATCAAAAGAAAATCAAAGACAGAAAAAAACAAATCAAAAGCCGAAGGAGTATCTTTTTTCATTTATAGCCTTGGGGATATCATTCGCGTTGCATCGTCTGGCCACGGGGGCAATGGGTAACAAACAGAAAGCAGAAAAATCAAAAATAAATCAGTCAACGAAACAGAACAAGCAAATCAAACTAAACGCATCCTTCAATCCATCACAAACCATGACTGGGAAAAGTGGGTATTGCGCGCCAGGGTATATCCAGCCAAGGGGGGTATTTTCGAGTTTGGTTTTTTTTTTCCTTCTTCCCGCAGTGTCTAACTGTTAAAAGAAACAAATTCAATCCGCCCAAACAAAACGGTTCTAACGGAATGGTCCAATGGGACCGGGGTATCCTGAATTGGTAGAATGAGAAGTGGATGGGCGGCCACTATCGGCAGACTGTCGAGGGTTGTGCCGGGGCGTGACATCGCCGGGTTGGGGGATCGTCAAGTTGTGGTGATCCATGCCGTTGCTAAAAGGCCGGACCGCCCAGGGGTGATCTTCCTCCGGTAGGTTAACACCGCTATCGTTCCAAGGATTGCGGTCGGCGTTGAAGCTCCGAGTAGACTCGATCGAGATCAGAGATGATTTGGAGACGTTGCTAGAGCCTTTGAAAAGTGAGTGCGTCGACTGCGCGCTGTTCTTACGGCGGTCCAGGAAGGAGGAAATCGAAGACATGCTTCCCGGCTTGCGGAGGCGGTCAAAGATGGTGCTGCGCTCGCGAGCCACTTCGTCTCCGAACAGCGACTTCGTCGGTGAGTCCGTGGCCACAGCTGTGGGAGCATGTTGAAGAAGCTTGGAATCAAAGTATTGGAGGGAGTCCTCAAAGGTGTCCGACTTGGGCCGAGGGATGGAACCCTTGACAACTGTCACTTCGACGCTAGCAGTGGCGAACTGGGAATGAAGAAACTCAATAGCGTCACGCAGGCCACCAGCATTGTTGCGAGTAAATGTCCACAACAGGGTGACAGTCTGGCCGCCTTCCTCGGAAGATTCGTCTGAGTTCTGGTGAACAGTCACATCGACTTCGTGCTGGCTTTTCAACTTCGGGATCAAATCGTGGGCAAACTCTGGAGATTCCAGATACTTGATCAACGCCGGGGTTCTCATAAACACGAGCTCGTGGTTGTCCGGGACCATGCCCTATAATTTCCGTTAGCCAAATGAAGATGATACCCGTGTCAAGAGGAATAAGTTTGCTCACAAGAAACTCGTCAACACACTGAGGCACCTGCCACTGAGGACCAGTGACAGTGACCTCATCGCTAGCCTGCTCTGTGCTAGGGAAGCTAATCTTGCAGTTCCACTTCTTCTCGAGCGTCTCGATATCATGAAGACGAGCTAGCAGTTGGCGATGGTAGAGGCGGTCCACGTTGACGATTTGCGACGTAAACTCGGAGTCCTGAAGTCAGGGTTAGATCAAGTGCTGCAGCGCAAGATGTTTGATGTCATTGGGTTGAAGCTTACAACTCTATCCACCATCTCCAAAATCTCGGACTTGACAAGCTCGAGGTTTTGAGCGTTTCGTGCTGGAGTGCGGCAAATCACATTGTCGACTCGGATGTCGTCGTCTTCGCGCCCAATTCCACCTGTAAAAGAACACCGTTAGACATGATGATTCACATTGCCTCTGCGCAGCCCATTGTTTGGCCATAGTCATTTCTTACCTCTATCCATAGCATTGGAGAACTTGACGAAGACAGAATGTTTCTTCATGATACGCTGGATATGCTGGCCACCAATGCCAATAATGCGCTTGTGGTACTGATCGGGCACGTGGAAAGAGATCGATGCGGGCATCTCCTGCTCGACCAATGAAAGGCCTTGCTTCATGGATTCGTACGACTGGGCATTGACGTCGATGTTGAAGTTGTACTCCCCGAAGCTTTCGAACAGAATCTGGACATTGCCTGTGACGCATATAAGTTAGTTGAACGGAACCATGTCCAAGTAGAACGACCAAGGATAAGTAATTGAAAATTGATGTGGGATGTTCCTTACTCTGACCCATGATCTTGTTGATCTTGCCGTTTTTCTTTCCGCTCACAAACTCCTTGTGCTCATTGGCCAGCTCGATCTTGACCTTGATCTGGTATGGCAGCTGGATGGCGAAGGGGCACTGCGAAAGGACATTCAGGGCGGCCTTGACAGCATCGTCTGAGCCGGTAACGCTAAACGCCGGCGACTGGAACGCCACATCGGCATCAGAATTGGCACAAACTTCGCCGAGGATAGCTTGGATCTCCATTGGGCTGAGCATCTGCCGACCGTCGTTGCTGGAAACTACCCAGAAGCCGCTGTAGAACTGGCCTGCCAAAGCCATGAGGCCACGAGCGGTGCGCTCGGCGTGCAGGTTTTCGGTGGCTTGGATGCGGACGGTGTTCTGCTTGGACCCGAGCACAGGGAAGATAATGTTGGCTCCGTTCGTGTCGACGATCTTCCGTACTTTGTCCATACGGCTGAGCAGGATGGTGTCAATCTTCTCGGATGGCATGGCAATGTCCTTTAGAAACAAGCGGGTACGCGAAAGCACATCGTGGATCTTCTTTTTGGCTGCCGTAATGCTCTCCTGGTTGTCTCCGGTGATGAAGATCTCGTTGGGATCACGAGAGCGCGCATTCGGGGGGCAGTAGTGAAACACGGTAGAAAACGAGGGCGGCATATAGATGGCAGTGCCGGTCGAGGACTCGATGAGCTTGATGTTTTTCCGGTTACGGCCGCACAACGGCTGGTGGAAAGAGGCTTCCAGGCGGAGCACGTCCACAGTCCGATTCAGCTACGTCGCAAGATTGTTAGCACGGCAAAAAAAAAGCGGCATCCCTCGGTGGCCTCTCCCTGTGAACTGCATACCATTTGATCAATGTGAATCAGAACGCGAGTTTTGGCATGCTCTGAAGATAGGATGTCACCAAAAATAGCCACCCGCCAACGCTGATCGCGCCGCAGTTCAGTGTCGCCGTTCAAGCCATCGACGATGGGAGTGAGCTTGGGGCCCAACAGAAAGATGTCGACACCGCAGTAGGACGAGATGGTATCCAATGTGTCGGTGACTGATTTCTTGAGAGTGCCGGCACTAAGATCCGCGACCATGTCACCATTGATGTCGACGGTTGTGCAACGCTGCATGCAAGATTATGTTAGCCTCCTAAATCGTAGCTCTGCTGAGAGCGGCAAAAGCAAACGCCAATGGAGGAACGGCCAAAGACAAAGCACACGGATCGGGGTTGGACTAGAACTGACAAGCGACAGAGGGGTCTCGTTCAAGATTGTCTCGCGGCTTCGGTAGACAAGGTCGGGCAAGCCAACCAGGCAGACCGTGGTGACCTGGGCCTTGAGATGTTGGGGGACGGCCGAGATAACGTGGGCTTCAATTTCGAGCGGGCTGTCGGTGATGTCTTTGCACAGCTTTCCGAGATTGGCCAGATTCTGCGCATGCACAGGGAGCTCGTGAACAGGCACATCATCAGGGGCGTCTTCTGGGTGTGTCCAGCGCAGGACAGCATCGGTGGTCGCGTGGAGGATGTCTTCGGTGTCGGGACCAGCCAGGTCGGAGGCGAAGGGCACATTGAACGAGTAGAAAATCGGTGCGCCAAGGCCAGCAGCGCCGTTGGGCGGCAACGAAGCAGCAGCGGCAGCAACGGCGGCGGCGCCGTGAGGAGGCAGTTTCTGGTGGGGATTGAGAGCGCTAGGAATGTTCATGTTGGGAGGCCGACTGGACATGCCGAAGTTGGGGCTCATCCTCTCGGACCAGTGACGCATATTCGCAAGTTTATTCATGGTGGACAATAGGCGAAACCGAAAAAGTGGTGGTAGAAGGAGAAGAAGAAGAGAACAAGCCGAGAGAGGCGAAACAGACGAAAGGCGGCCGGCCGAAGGTGGGTATCACGTTTGACGAAAGAGAAGTAGTGCCGGGCGTGAGCTGGGTATCTCGGATAAAAAAGACGAAAGCGCCGGCGGTGTCGAAAAGAAGAAAGAAGGGGAAGCCAGAAGAAACCAAAAAGAATCAAGAGACCAGTTGACAAGAGTGTTCTTGAGGCGACGATGGAGACCAGAGACAGAACAGTATGACGCCAGACACACAGAGAGAGACTGAGAGGGGCGAAGGAGACAAGTCGTCAAAAGACGTCAGAAAGGAGTCGGAGGAGTTGGAGGCGAAAAGAGAGGTCGCCGGAAGAAGACAAAAGCTGTACCGAAAACTAAATCACACGATACCAGGCGACAGACGAGTAGGCCGCAGAAGCAAGACAAACAAGGACGCACGGGTTACTTGTTCTGCTAGGTATTTTTCCTGAGTGTGGCTCAATCGCTAGGGAAATCGTGGAAGAAGAAGAAAGGGGAGGAAGCTCACCCAAAGAAAGAGAAAGACACAAGGCAGGTAAGGGAGGGGGGATGTGAATGGTAAAGCAAGCCGAGTGAGCGTGGCTCTAAACAGAATGGGGCAAGGGGAGAGGGGAAAGAGCAAGAATAACACACGACACGGAAGGGAGAGTAGTGGAGGAGGAGGAGAGGGGGTGAGGGAAAGAAAGCAGGCAGGAACGAAGGGGGGAGGATGGTGAGAACGGTGGGAAATGCCTCTCGCCTCTTGCCGTTCTTGTTGGGGCAAGTCTGTCTTTCTGTGAGCAAATGTGAAGTTGGGAAGGAGTGGAATGGAGAGAGAGGAAAGAAGCTGGGCCAGAAGAGCAGGAGAAGCAGAGCGAACGGGAAGGAAGGATGGACGAAGCGCTCTCAGAGAACGCTGTAGGATAGTGTACTGAGGCGCTGTAACTCGAAGGAATATTTGCACTAAGATGGCCCCAGCCAGGCTGGGCCAAATGGAGGAGGGACGGAATGCATACGCTATTTAGGAGGCAAAGTCGAGAAGGGCCGGTAGGCAAATAGCGAATAACGCCTGGGGATTGGGGCCTTGGAGGGCGGTACTTGGGTGTGAGCGCGAGTGGGGGGGCCGTGTATTATGGAGTCACTGTGAAGTATTCGTATCAATGTATCCAGCATGTCGCAGTCCAGCCAGCGAGCTGTCTTCTAGCTGTGTCAGCGGAAAGCTCGGGGCACCGAAAGCAGGAGCTGGCACACACTACAGTAGTCGGATCCACGAAACTACTCGTCACTACACTATGTACAGCTACTGCGCAGAGGAGGGACGACGCACTCCATCCACTATGTATGTGCTAAGCATGCCGTATAAGCGTTGCACCAGGCCGAGAAAAGGCGCTTGTTCTGATTGACTGGTCAAGCCCACCAACGGCATTGGAGGCCCCTAAAAACGGACAGAACAGGGTGCTCTGAGCCCTAACGCCAAAATAGACCCAAGGGTGGCCCCGGCTAGCCAGTAAAGAGCGCCAAAACTGCATTCCGGCGCACATAGTTGTGCTCGTAGTCTGTAGCTTTTTTGTGTCCATGTGCGTAATAGCGCACACAAGTTCTTGGTGCTTCGTTTGCAAATGGTATTACGTCGTGCGGTGCTGCGGCCGCGCCTGTGTCTGACTGAGAGGGTGTTTGTCCACCTTCCTTCGTGTCTTGTGGCCGTTAAAAACCTGATGCACACTACTCGGCAGTATGTAGGGTATACGAGCATACACACAGCTCAGGTCGTTGCACCCTACGGAGGCTGCTTCAATGCAGCTTGTGCTTGATACAGCAGAGCTATCGATCGACTAGAAATATCGATGATGAGCCATAGTGCCAGTGAATCCGGATAAGCTCTCTTTCGACACCCTCCACGGACAGAAACGAGCCCACGAGACCAGGCCGATGACAGAGGTTTATTTTGTGTTTGTTCTCTTTTTTGTCTCCGTCTCGTTCGATTTCGCTCTCTCCACTTCGGGCGGCTTCCGGCCCAAGCCAGAACAGCTAGTCAACCCTCACCTTGGGGCCTCTTGCAATTGCCGCTAGATACTGCACACCAGGGCTCATAGTACGAGTCGACAAGTAGCTACAGACTCGTCGACGTATGATCTTCGTTGGAAGCTAAGCCTAGAAGTCACGTTACCGAGCTAGTAATACCCTACAGGAAGTGCTCTACGGCTAGAGTACGGAGGATGCTCCAAGACTGGACGCGGTATTTACTTGGCTGCTTGTGCCACGGGCTCTTACTACGGATATGTACGAGTACGAGTAC
Organism: Graphilbum fragrans; assembly: GCA_001513895.1. Classification (NCBI taxonomy): domain Eukaryota; kingdom Fungi; phylum Ascomycota; class Sordariomycetes; order Ophiostomatales; family Ophiostomataceae; genus Graphilbum; species Graphilbum fragrans. The sequence goes on from LLKO01000016.1 coordinate 259,169, forward strand.
ACATACGAGTACTTGATGCACAGGCTCCTCGGCCGCTGCCAGGATTTGATCATCTGGCCTAGTTGGGTCGTTCTCCGTATGTATGTAGAAGGATTTGGGCTCCCTCGAGACGCCCATCAGATGGCAGTTAGGAGAAGAATGGACACAGACAGCTGCTCCGTTGCTGAGCAATCATTCATTGGCCTAGAACCCGCTTTAAGCTGATCATTTACCCAACGAATTCGACGTGTGCCGTCTCTTGTCTCCTGTAATATCTGTTGTTCATTCTTGCTGTGCCACGTTCTACGGCTGGTTGGCGCCGAGGGTGTGGGAGGAGGAGCTGTCTGTCAGAAAAAGCATGCCGGGACAGCGCGAATGCTGTCAGTGACGGTACGTGTATATAAGTACATCCTCTGTATACTGTACTCCTTCCAGTTCGTAATCGCAGTAACTACTCCGAACGACATGCATCCTAGTTGTGCACTACGATGCGTCGTAGTCGCGTTCGCGTTCTCCTTTTCCACGAATCCCGAGCTTCCGTTCTGGTATGCTGGTAATTTCGGCTCTGGGCCACGTCGAGAATCTGGCAAGGCCACGGTCAACCGAGATATTAAATACGAGTACATATATGTGTGTGCAAGGTGGCGTGCTAAGCCAATAATTTCTCACGTACGAGTACCGTACACTACATACATACACTACATACTCGCACCCGTAGTGTACGAGTATGTCCATACCGAGATACCGTAGTTGTACTACGAGGTCACTACTCCGTATTCGTACTGACACAGACATGGAAGAAACCTTGTTCCTAGACTGAGTGGTTCTCGCCGGGGTGGGTGAGTGGGAGGGATGGGTGCTGCACTGCCTCGTTCTAAGGCTCCACTCTACGCGTATCCGCTCAAGGGTACGGAGTACTTACTCGTACATACACTACTCGTAACTCACACGATTACTCCCCTACACACGCGTGTGAGAGTGCATACTCTACGAGTGCTAGAAGGGAATAGCCCCGTTGGTAATTAACGGCTGGCCGTCAGTACATACGTACGCATATATTGCCGGGGGGCCGAACGGCATGTCAGCAAATCTCGACGCAAGCCAGACTCGGACCTCAATCTCGTCGCGCGAATCAGGGCACCGGAACGAGGAGAGAAACAAAAATAGGGAGGTCAGGGGGTCAAGCGTCGACTGTACATGTGAGTAAGTCTCTCTCTCTGCTCCATACTCCGTATGTTGTCCTCTCTCCAGGCCCACTTCACGACCAAAAAAGCTCATGTGGACAGCCAGGGCAGCCAGATAGACAGTCCCAAATCCACTCTGTACCTATTTTCCAAGAAACCAGTCCACCGGATATTATGTCCACACGTCCTCGGCGCGGCTGGGCATATCATGGCGGTAATCTGGCAATGTTGTTGTTGCTATCTGCGAGAACGCTGAAGCTACGAGACATAGCTAGTCCGTAGCATCCGTGTCTTTTCCTCGCGAGACGAGAGTCCGCTGTTTCGGCCGTCTCGCACTATTGCCTCCCCCTAACGCCACCACCCAACGGCTCCTTCGGGTAGATCGCCCGTATGTGTGCTCCAGCTCCATAGATGTCTTGGAGCTGTCTGTACGTATGTATACGAGAGGATGCTCACAGTAAGGAGCACTCGACCGTCAGACTCACCGCAAGATGCACATCGCTGTGAACTTGGCGGTGTTGCTCAGCTGTGAGTGGACGAAAGGTTCTGCTCTTCACCGCTTCCGCCGTTGTCGGATCTCGGTGTCTCTGCTGCACTTGGCACTTCGGCTACCTCCTCCGTACCACTGCATGCGTGTGCGGGTCGATCGACGCGAGTTTTGCGTCCCCCCTTACGAGGCCAAATCAATCTACACAGCCTTGACAAGAAACAATCCAAGTGACAGGAAATCTCCGGCAGGAGTATCCGTGCGCGACCCATTGGAAGCTCCTCTACGCAATTGGGCAAATGTACAAAGTACTCCATACAAATATGCCTACTCGTGTGTCGGGAAGCTCTGCTCATAGACAAGTAGATCGCGTAGACAGAAATCGTGCCGATGCAGCAAAAGGAGCTCCAATAAGATACGTACCAGATATGTAGACCGCCGCCATCCTTCCAGTTCTCATCGCACATCAATATATCTGATACAGCGGCTGCAGCCTGCCCTCAGCCCACCTAACCTTGGATGGAACCTATGCATTCGAATTGGCGAAGCAATTCGCCCCTTCCAGTAGGACAAGGCTGGTGCCACCTTGAGATACATCCCACCGTCTTCGTAGTACTTGGCCTTGCTTGTCCCTGGAGCAGCGCCCTCTACGAAACAAGTCCTTTGCCTTCAATATACTGCGTAATTTGGACGTTGGCTTCTGTAAACCCGTCCCATTCATATTGGCAATCCTTCTGCTCCCACGCGCCTAAACTCGTACGCCGAAATCTCGCCCCATGTCTCCGTCACCTTCTTCCCCCTCTCCAGATATCCGTTTCAGCTGAATTCTCCTTCCCATACAGATACTGTTCCGTCCTACTGTAGCATCCTGCCCTGTAGACGCAGCAGTGTTGTCTGTTGGTTTATTTTCTCGCTGGTAGGTATGTCCTGGAAAGGTCAAATCAAAATCAAAACTTACAAACAAATAAACATGACAACTGAAAGCATAAAAAACCCTATACAATAAACCACAAAAAAATATCATTTTCTAAATTCAATAATTAAGACACCGAAAACACTCACGTTAGCAGCCTTACATATTTTATCTACCCATATCCCAACAACCGCACATGCTATCATTACTCGTATCTAGACTCTAAGAATGATTGATATAGGTTGGCTAGATATGAAACGCCTCGCTTTCTGCGAATGTAAAATCCAAAGAAAAACCACCTTAAGCTCCCCCAAAATATGGATATCGTATTAAACAAAAGGCTATTATTAGACCCTCGCTCACTTTGTCGTCCGCAGCCGTTTCCAGAACGGCTTTTCTCTCCCACGTCTGAAGTCGCCACTGCTTCCTCCCCGGCCTCCCGAGCCGCCCGCCTTTATAAAGGCCGGGTCGTCTCGCAGCTGCTCATCCCGAGGATCGATCTCGTCAAAGTCATCTGACATCGATTCTCCCCTGGACGACTCAATCGGGTCTCCCATTTTGTCATAACTCACTTCCTTCATCTTGTAAGATGATTCACCTTGCATCTTCCCCAGACCACGCGCAAGAGGCCCAACAAGATCGGCCCTCACTTCCTTTGATGGATAGTCATCGCCGGTTTCCTTCGTGTACGCGCCATACGTGCTAGGCGCCGGTGGAAGTGCCTTCAACGGGGGAGGTCGCAGTCCCATGGCCTTGTGGTAGAGAACTGGGTTTCGTCTCTCCAGTTCCGTTTCTAGCTCGGCCTGGTGCTCGCTAGCAGCTAGCCGCCGCTCATCCTGCTTTGCTGCTTGAGCCTCAGTGATTGGCACTCTGTTCTCACTCTCGACGAGAGTCTTCCACTCGGCATATCTCTCTTCCAACTCGGCAGCCTCGTACTGTAGTGGTATTGGTTAGCTACTAGACAGTAATAATTTTCGTTGATGTTATCAACCCATACTACAGGAGAAAGACGTACCGGAGTCGGTGTCGGCTGCTGCCGAAGATTATCGGCATAGTCCTTGGCTGCCTGGGTGATCTTGTCTCCGGTGATGTACTTGTCAAATGACGAAGAAAACTCGCGGTAGTGGCCCTTGAGAACGTAGTAGTCACCGGCCCAGCCGTCTCGTTCTCTGAGCTGGGAAATAAGAGCCTCAGCGATAGGGCATTCCCAGGCAAATTCGGTCACTCTATCGTAAAAGATGATACACCGAGAACTCGCTGCCTTGGCGAACTTTCTACGACTTTGATCGTCGGTGAAGGCGCGGTCAATTAGCTCGAAGCAGTTCTCAACAAAGGACGCTGGAACGCGGAGATTGAGAGCGCCATAAATGTGCGATTTTTCAAAGTCTGTTGGCGGGCGAAGGTCAATGAACATCAGCTGGTTCGGAGGGAAGATTTCGAGAAGCTTATTTAGATGGCCAGGAAGAATCGTCTTGGTCTCTGTGCTGTTGCCATCATCATGGAGGGGAACATCTCCTATTCTGAGATTCTGCAGGTTGCGTGTCGTCGACTCCTGTTGCCGCCGACGGTGGAACCAAAACTACCCATAGTTAGAGAAATAGTACATAAACGGAAAACCCCCCCCAAAAATATACTCACATCAATGTCTCTTGTTTCTACACCGAGGTTGGAGGCAAAGAACTCAGTTATAGCCACAGTGGGATTAGGCTCTCTCTGAAAGTACTCCTCAAGGCGATCCGCGACGTGCGTTGCCAGCTGTGGTCCTTCGTGGAGATCATCTGTAGTGTCAAAGCTGGACCGCAGTTGAGCCCTCTGCTGGTTGAGAATGACAGCTCTCGATACGGACGACGCCGAACCGTACTGGGGTGTCGAGAGTATTGGCCGCCCAGTAGGATGGAATTTGGCGGTGTCTTGCAGACTGGCACCGCCTGGTCTGATATGGCTGCGGATGGGTTTAGATCTTGGCGACACTGACCCCGAGTTCTGCCGCAAGACGAGAGCACTTGAAACGCCTTCCTCAGAAGTCGGATGCCTCCGGTAACCGTGCTGTGGGGAGGTGACTGTGATAGGACGCGGTAGGTGCCTTGACGGTGAAGCATGGAAGCCTGGCTCTTCTATTGCGGTCATGGCCGTGCTGGCAAAGCTCATGCGAATGCTCGGCAGTGCACCTTCCGTTGGTGCAAAGGTGGTTCCCGAGATGACAGACACGGCGTCGCCAAAATCAATATCGTCATCACCGGCTTCACTGACAATGTCATCATGTATTTGGCTAGGGCTGGGGTTGCTGCCAGCAGTTGCTTGGTTGTCGAGCGGAACAGGGGCAGCGACGGGAGTCGGAGCTGCGCTGTGTTGCTCCTTGACGAGGTTGTTGGAGCGAATGAAGGCGACAAAGGAACAGGCGCGGTTTTCAGGCAACAGGTCCCAAACCATGACGGGGACGGATAGTAGAAGAAGGGTAGAGTGACTTTTGAATACGCCTTGGACCTTGACATACTTGGCGAGAGCCGGAAAGCTGGCCAGCCAGGTCTGCCATTCGTTGAGATCCAAATTCTGGTCGTCCTCCAGGGCCAGGGAAATCATGACGTGGGGCTCGTCTTCGTTTGGGTCCTTAACCGGCCCAGTAAGCGGACCGCGGCCACCAGATGGCCCAGGTCCATACGGATCGTAGTCTGGATCCACAGGCGGTGATGGCAGCTGGCGGTGCCTCGCAATAAGGCGGCCAATCTCGATACTGGGTGCCCTGTGGTTTGCCGTCATCATAAAATGCACAGGGGTAGAGCGAGCCTCGAAAAGCTTGCCGTTGATCGTGATGGGCCGTGGATGCTTCAGGCGAGCGAGAACCTCAGCGTGCAGCATGGCAGCCGAGAATAGGCGGACACGCCACTCTTGAAGCACTTCGATGAGGGCGTTGGTGAAGGAATAGCGGCCTGGATCGGGGGCAATAGCGTCCCAACTAGACGCTGAAATGGTCTCGGTGATGCTCTTGCCGTTAGGAAAAGTGGCGCTTGCTGCGCCGGCACAGCAGTCGAGGAGAATCAGGGTGTCGGAAGTGGAGCGTTCAAGCAGCGTCTGGATAGCAGACCATTGCAGCCAAGGCGAAGCCGGATTGCGTGTTGCGCACCAGGTGCTTTGCCTGGACTCGTCGATGCGTGCATGGCCGCCGTAGTAGACGATAAAGAGGGTGTCTGGAGACTCGTAATCCTTGATCATGGCACCTATCCGCAGCATGAGCTCGAGATGGGCGTTATCAGACGGGATGGAGAAGGTGTCGGTTTCGAAGCCGTAGTCTTCACGCATGCACTTTTCGAGGTCCTCGAGCTCTGGAAGCACAAACAGGTCGTCTGATTTCCAGTGGAGAAGTAGTGCTATGACCTTTGTGTAGCGCTGCTGTGGCCGCCCCCGATTGGGGAATGAACGCATGGCCGCCTTTTTCAAAGGCAAGAGTGTCAGTTGCCGTTTGAAAACAGAACGCAGAAAGAGACGTCACACCTACATCTTCGAGGCTCTTGGCGAACGAGTCGAGGTGCTTCACATGGTAGTTCACGCGGCTAATATCGTGGGTAGCCGAGGGGGCGGTATATTCGCCGGAGGCCGAGGCATACTGTTGTTGTGCTGTTAGTACGGGATTCTCAGAGGACGCAAGATACACAGCAAGAAGACAAGACGTACGGCCGAGTCGCCGCTGCTCATGCTGTTGCTATCACCACTGCCGCCGTGGCCGCTGCCAGCACTACTGCTAAGGGTCCGGATGGTGAGGTAGGGGGGGTGAAGATCGGACATCTTGGAAGATGGCGAAGGCGAGGCGCCGGAGAGGGAGGAGTAATAAAAGAAAGAAAGAATACAAGAAAATGGAGTCGGCCAATGGAAGAAAAGGCAGGCCAAGACGCTCTAAGACAAAAGAGGCGGACGACAGGCCCGAGCCAGAGCCTCACGCCAATAGGTGACAGGAGAGGAGACAGTCACGGCCTTAGCCGAAAGGGTGAAAGCCACAGATGCGGCGTCGGTAGAGAGCTGATCAGCTTGATCCGGTGTCTAGGGTGTGATTGTGGCCAACTCAAGCCCGGAAGGCCGTGCCTAACATCTTACTGGATTGGGCCGAGAAAGAGAGGGAGAGAAGTGGTCGTAGTCCTGTCTTTTGCGTCCAGAATGCGCCCCCGTTGTATTGTGCGGGCTGCTAATACCGTTGCAAACCGAGGAATGACGATGTGACGGAAGAGAGATGGGTGGTGTAGCAGAATCAGCCGGGGGGGGGAGACAAGAGAAAACGCGAGACAAAACAAGAAAGAGAGTCAAAAGATAAAAACGGCCATCTCGAAAGACTCAAGGGAATAACTGGATACAGCATGTGGTTAATGGTGTTTGGCTTCGCTCCTGCTGGATCTGTCAGTCGGCCCCTCCTTTTTCTTGTCGTGGCCTGCCTTGTTGGGGAGCAGGTCTCCGTGCGGCAGTGCTGGTCTGACAGGCGGTGGTGGGATCTACGGAGTACAAGTGGCCACTGGTAACCACATAGCCCAGCAGCAGCGCAAGCAGGCTTGGTGCTGGCCAATGAGCGGACGTGTAGAGGGCCACAGCGCTGTGCGACCAGCGACTGCGAGCAACTGCGAGCAACTGCGAGCCACTACAGGCGGTGTTGCCGTGGGCGGTGTTTCCTAGCGGCTGCGCAGGTGGGCGACGTAATTAAGTCTGGGGCGTTCGGTCGGTGGCAGAAAGGGTTTAGCGGCGGATCGCCAGGTGGGTCGGTCGACCGATCAGGCATTGCTCCAGGGGAGGCGCAAAACGGCGCAGGCGGGTTTGGGACGCCATTGGCTCCAGCAGGCTTAGCGGCACAGCACAAGGACGGCGTGTTTTTCGCAGTGGCTAACTGGAGACAGCAAACAGGCACTTGATGCAGCTCAACACGCACATTACGCAACGTCCCTTGTACGCAAAATTGGACCGCGGCCGCAACAGCACCTCTTCTGCTACCGAGCCAAGGCCCTGATCTCATCTTAAACGGCCCGGACGGACCACGCTGCTGCAACCTTAATGGGACGGTGAGCGGTCTCGGTGACCTGTTCGTTAGGTGATCCGGCGAAAGAAGGTGAGCTAGGAGGACAGCGAGGAGAGCAAAAGAAGCTGCTCCATCCACACTGCGGATTACACACAGCGCAAGGTGAACACCATGCGCCAGCGCGTGACCTATTTCCACTCGCCGCAGAGCCTAGTGGACCCGGCCCTGCTCCGGGTGTCCAAGGCGGCTCTCGACGGCCCGGCTGTTCTGGCTGCGCGAGAAGACCGCGTCACGTTCGCCCTCGACGAAGTGCCGGCCGAGCTGGGGCGCATTCTCGCTGCCGGGGTCCATGAGCTGCATGTGCGCTGGGCACGCCCACAGGCTACCGAGACGGTGCACCCGCTGTTTGCACGGCTGCCGCCCGGCCTGCATGTCTTCTACACGCCCCAGACCGACGCTGGCCAGCCGCAGTAAGCAGACCCCGATCTTTGGTTGTGTCGTGTGTTCGTGGGGTAGGGTCGCGAGAGCTAAAAATAACCCCAAACGGCCAGAGACGACATCTGCCACCTGCTGAAAGACTTGTTTGGACAGAGCCTTGCCTGCCAGACTCCAGCCGTGAGTACTGCCACCTCCTGTCTCATGGTCGCGGGGTCTCTTGGCTTCCCGGTCTCCTACTTGGGCATCCCGCGTGTCTTCCTCGGCCCGACTCACTCTGACCCGCGTTTAGACCTCCTTCACGGCGCTCGGCGGCTCTGACCGCTTCTCGCACTCGGCTGCCTTCCAGTACTTCGCCCCGCTGGACAGCCTGGCCCCCTTCACCGACTACGTCAAGACGTGGTGGTGTCCAGCCGGCCATGCCGCCTCATGTGCGCTACGCATTGCCGACATCGACAAGGCCAGCTCGCTCGACCTGTCCTATGATGCCATATCACACGCTCTCAAGGTGAGCCTCCTGTGGCCACCAGCCGAAGCCAAGATCCATGCCACCTCCCAGCAGCCGGGCGCCCGCACCGAGGTCGGCATCATGGCAGCTGACGCCCCCTCGACGCTGGGTCCCCATGAGCTGGGCATGTCCGGCCATGTGGCTGTCCTTGGTCAGGACGACCATGCGTCCCGTGTTGTGTTTGCCTTTCCTTCGCGGCATCGCCAGGCCCCTGCCGGCGCGGCCTTTGCGGCCACCTTTCTGCAACCCACGGGACTGCACCCTACCCTTCTGCTGCAGCTGGCACCCGGAGTGCCTCCACATGGTGGCAGCGGCAACGGCGGCGATGGCGATATTCCGGCCCAGTGCCGACTCCATGCGTACTTCACGCTGCCCCGGCACGTTTTTGCCGACCGGTACCAGCTGAGCGACCCCCTCTTCCTCGCTTCTAAGAACCTCTCTGCCCTCCACTACATGACCCAGCCCGTCGACCTCGAGGCTCCGGACTATGCCGTTGACGTCTGGGGGTCGGCGGCCCTGCTCGAGCTCGCCCCGCCGTCATCACCGGGCACGATCTGGACCGCCGAGGTCCCTCTGCACCTGCGGTACCTCCAGCCAGCCGATGGTGGCTATCGCAGCGTCGATGTTCCATATCCCGTGGTATTTTGGGCGTGTGCGGCCGACGAAGGGACCAAGTTTGCCACGAATCCCTTTGACCGTGTCAACTTGGGCTACGACGGCCTGTTCGGCCCACGGACCGAATTCTGGCACCTCGATCCTAACCCGCGCCTGGCCTCAGGTGCTCTGTCGTCCCAAGCTGCCGCGGCCGGCGACCGCTTGATGAGCGCAGTGCGCGTGCCCGTCTTGGACGCAGCCAAGGCGCAGTGGGTGAATGCGGGCACGGCGGCGGCGATTCTCCTCGGGTTCGCGTGGGTGCTGTGGAAGCTGCTGGCCGTGTACCTGAAAGAAGGCTACGGCCGCGTGGCGCCCAAAGAGTCGGCGACAAGCAAAAAAACCCAATGATTCTCGTCTACGACGAAATCTAGGGTGGTGTACGACTAGCCGGGGACTTCTAGACATCTATTATATATATATATGTGTGTGTATATGATATCAACGACTACTTTTGGGATAAAGACATGGATCTTGCGCTGGCGTCTTTAGTGAGGGCATGATTTTGCCTGCTAGCTGCGCCGTAGTGTCCTCTGTAGCGGCGGCAGTGGTTGTCAGTAACTGAACGGAGCGGCGGTCCGCACTTAAAAGGCAAAGACCTGGTCCTGCAGCTTGCTGACGGGGCGGGCCTTCTCGAAGCCCAGGCTCTCAGCGGCCTTCTTCAGGCCCGACACCATCGGCGGCGGGCCGCACAGCAGGATCTTGACATCCTTGGCGGGCTTGGGGAGCCATTTCTGGAGGGTTGTTAGCATATTGCACAGCGAGCAAAGAAACCCCCAAAATCCACCGAAAAGCCAGCACTCACCGTAACCATGTCGGTCGTCACGAAGCCGACACCGCCGGTCCAGTCCTGCGGCGGCTTGTCCAGCACGTAGTGCACACGGATGCCCTTGTCCTGGGCGGCGATAGCGTCGAGGTCCTCCTTGAGCAGAATGTCCTGGGCGGTGACGTTGGCAAAGATCAGATCGACCTCGGTGGTGTCGCCGGCCGCGCGGCCGCGCACAATGGCGCGGATGACTTGCAGCATGGGCGTGATGCCGGTGCCACCGGCCACCATGCCAAAGTGGCGGACCATGTTGGGGGTGTAGACGAAGGCGCCCTTGGGGCCCTTGATACGGATGGTCTGGCCAAGCGTCAGCGTGGCCATGTGCTTGCTGATGTTGCCCTGCGGGTACGACTTGATGAGCAGGTCGATGTTGCCGGGCTGGTGGTCGCCGCTGATCGGCGTGTACGACCGCAGAACCGTCGAGATCTTGCCGTCCTTGTCGGGGAGGTCGGCTGCGATCGAGATGTGCTGGCCGATCGGGAGGCCGAGGATGTGGCGCTGGCTCGGGAGCGCGAAGCGGTAGCTGATGGTCAGCATGTTTGTCTTTGTCCCGGGGTTCCATTCGTTGCTTGTCTTCCTCTCCCCCCTTCGCCTCCTGTCTCCTTTCTCTTTCTATTTCTCCTCCTCTTTTCTCCTCCTTCTCTCTCACTTACATTGCGACATTGTGCGAGATGATGGTCTTCTCCTTCAGCTCCAGCTCGACCAGCTGGGCCGGGTCGGTAAGCACCTTCTTGGGCACTGCATGGGCACGTGTCAGCTCTCCATCCGCCAGAATCAGATATAGGGGCAAAAGAACGCACGCAGGTTGTAGAACTTGATCGCGCCGAGGAGCGCAGCTACCAGGACTGCATACGGCAGCCACTCCTTCTTGACAATGTAGGTGCCGACGACCAGCAGGCTGGCGGGGATGTAAATCCCGTCGACGAAGGTCTTGGACAGCAGGGAGACGCTCATGTTGCCGGTTGTTGTGCCGCGATGGACCGTTGCTCTCTTGCAGGAGTGTTGGCAGCAATTGGCTCCCAGTCGAGTGGCAGCAGAAAATGGGAAGAGGCGAAGAACGTAGGGCTGCTGCAGGAGACAGACACAAAACCTAGGAGTGAGGGGTTCGGAGTGTGCGTATTATTCCTCTTCGCGGGCTAGAAAAGGATTCCGGCAAGGAGCCCTTTTTTTCGGAACAAATTCGGGTTCACTACTTTCGTGGTCTCTTCTCCGTCGGGTTAGTGCGCGGCAGTTTAGCTCATTGCCTCTGTGTCCTCTCCCCCAACCGTTGACCCCAACTGGCGTTTTGCGGGCGGTGAGTACATACATTGCCGAATCCCACCCATCTTACTCGTACTTGAGCCTTACACGCCCTATAACCGTAGCACAGAGTCCCCCAAAGGAGTAGTTTAAATGCGCATGCGACGCCGGAGCCATCTGGCCTTGGACATCAGCCCATCCCAGTCAAGCTAAAAATGCCGATCGGGACGTTTTACTAAGACTGGAAGTATGGGATAACTGCACGCCCCGGTATAGGCATTACCAACGCGTCGAGGCGCGTACGACAGCTATTGATCGCTGTTAGCTGTAAGATGCAGCATGCTACGTATGTGCCGGTCAACGCCAATCCTCAAGGACAAGAACAGCACCATGGCTACAGCAGAAACAGCTTCTTTCAACCTAACTGGTATTGACCAGCTCGTGCTGTCGCAAACCGACGCCGAGTTCATTCCCCATCATTGGGACGAGCTTAAAGGCATCATTGGTGAGATGGAAACGTGGCGGCTCGCCCATTCTCACAGGAATACGTTGTTTACTCTCCTCTCCTAGCGGCCAATGACTTGTCTATTCTCAAGCGACGGCCGTCCGACTTGCGCCGATACATGGCCTGGACGGCCCACACGCAGGCTGACTACGGCTCTGTCACCAACTATCTCATGGTGCATCGGCTGCCCAAAGCCTGGGGCCGCCCGCCCTACTCGGCGGCTTCGAATGTCCCGTTTGCCGACCCTAGCGACTACTGTGTGCTGCTCAACGAATGGCCCTACGGACTGGCCGCCGGCATCACACACATCGTAGTCTGGTCGCGCACCCTGATCGAGTCCGATTCCCAAAGCGGCAATTTGACGCCGAAAAGTCGGGCACAGGTGGCCGGTTTTGTCGAGCAGTACTTTTCTGAAGCGGAGGGCCGCGTGCTGTGGTTCAAGAACTGGGCGCAGCTCCAGAGCGTGCGGCAGCTGGAGCACGTCCACGTGCTGGTGCGAGACGCCACGCCGGAGATGCTGCAGCGGTGGATAGCAGAGCGTCCTTGTCACCGCGAGGGGAAGAAAGCCTCCCTGTGAGGATCCTGATGAGGAGAACACGATGCCATGGGCAATGAATAATGACAGACAACACCCAGCCCGTCGCAGAACGGAAAGCAATAGACTAGATGGACGTGGACCGTAAGGTAGTTTTTGTTTGTTTGGTTTCTGGCTCTCCATTCTGTCTTTTATGCTCCTATCGCCCGTAGCCCAAGGCCCATGTTGCCTGCATGCCCCATCATGGCCGCTTTAGGCCGCACGCCGCTGCCGCCGGTTGGGGTTGCCGGCGGCGCCGCCAGCGTTGGCACCGGCCATTCCCTGCATGGCAGCCAGCTGGCGAGTCGCGCCCAGCAGACCATAGCCCTTGTAGGCACCGTAGGCTGGCACAATCACCCACAGAAACCACAGCTTGTTGCCCAGCAGCGTTACCAAGACCACAGTAGCCCACGTGACCCAAACCACGTCGAACATGTACTCGGTGAGCCCGGCAGCGGCGAGGTCTTCCCCGGAGGACTTGAGAGCGCCGGTGGTGGCGTCAAAATTCGGCCGTCCCGAGCGTTCCAGCATGAACTGGCACAGGAAGCTGGGGGTCGACATGACGAGGTACAGCACGAGCGATCGCGAGCGGAACAGCAGGTAGAATAGCAGAAACGCGCCGTTGACGACGGCAGCGCCAATGTGCAGGTTCGTCAGCGCGGCGGCGTTCGCCTTCGCCCGGTCTTTCTTTGCCTTTTGCGCCATTCCAGGTGGTTCGGGGGAGGAGGGGGTAGGAGAAGAGAAAGCGGCTGAGACGGAAGGAATGCAAGGATGTCGGCGGACAAGAGAATTCCTGATCCTTAAGGCGCGATTCTGGCTGTCGGGATACCAAAGCAAAAGAAGGAAGAGGCAAGTGAGCGGTGTCGTGTGGTCTTGGCCTCGAAGACAGCTCGACGGCGAAGGGATGCGGTGCAGTCGGAATTTCGACGTCCACGAGCGATGTGGCCGGAAACAAGAGCCCTATAAGCTGCGATGTACAGCCCTATAAAGTTTTGTGTGGCGTGGTACAAGCTCGCGCGCCTACAGCGAGTGCGAGTGGGGGCGGGTTGCTGGGGCTCCGCCAGCAGGCCACTGGCGGCAGGACTTGGACACAGCACAGCCAATCACAGTGCCTGCTCAGCCGACACTCACAACATCGCGAGACACACAACGCAGAGCTGCTCTCGAGGAAAGGCAGGTTGCCACACCACGCACGCCCGCCCGCCACGAACCCACCCGCGCGAGAATTCCCCAGGAAAAGGACTCGCCGGCTGTTTCCAGTGTGCATCTTCGTCTGGACGTGGAGCTGTCCCATTTTCTCTCGGGCCACCCTGCGAGAGATCTGACAACGGTGTCGTCTGCCTGGCTTCTTATTGAGATTTCTCAGCGGCTTTCGTCTCCCGTGTCTTCTCGACTGCTCGCCCTTGCTAAGCAGGCACCCTGCTACCGGTGCATCCGCGATTTTGACGACGATACCGCTCACCCTTCTCATCGTCGCTCGTTTTTTACCCTTCTACCACGACAGATCGAGCCGCCGCAATTTGCCCCTGGGACATCGCCAGCCTCCCTTCTTCCCGACCTTGTCCGCTGTGCCTGGCCGGTCGCCTCTCCCCCTTCTGTTTCCTTTTTCTCGGCACCAGGGGCTTAATGATGTATGCTGGGCTGCCATAGTGTTTGTTTGTACTAGAAAGAGAAGGACTTGGCGGTCGGGACTGTCTTGCAAAACAAGGCATCTCGAGATTGGCCACGTGTGGTCGATCTGTTAGGACACGGAGAACCGAGTACAGCGACGAACCGTGCTCACGGCGGATTTCAGACTCTTCACCGCCTCCTCTCACATCCGCTTCACATGCCACCCCATGGACCAACGCGGACCGACCGTTTGATATCGACGACGACAACGACCTTCTCGACAGCTTCAACGCAATACCCAACCGCCGGGCCACGATGGCCCCGAACAGCGCCTCCGTGGCCGGCGTGCTGCGGCAGGCCGTCTACTACCACATAGACAGCGGGTCGTGGGACAACGCGCTGTTTTTCGCTGAGCGGCTTTCGGCCCACGACACCCGGTCTCACGAATCTGCCTTTCTGCTATCCCTCAGCCACCTCCGCCGAGGCGACTACCGATCCGCCTGCGAAGTCAGCAAGGCCCTTGGCTCTCGCGGCGTGCACCTCGGCTGTGCCTTTGTCTATGCCCAGAGCTGTTTGGCCCTCGAGCGTTTTCGGGACGGCGTGGTGGCACTCGAGAGAGCCCGCGGCCAGTGGCTACACAAATCGAATCTGGGAAAACACACAGCAACGGCCCGCGCTATCTACCCCGACGCAGCAGCCGTGAACTGTCTGCTAGGCAAGCTCTGCCGTGGGCTGGACGACCGGAAAAAGGCAGCCGCCTACTTCGAGGACGCGCTGAAGACGAATCCGTTCATGTGGGACGCTTTCACAGCGCTTTGTGACATGGGCCTCGAAGTGCGGGTGTCAAACACGTTCCGTGTCCACGATGCCCTCGTTCGCAGCTTCGAGAAAGACGCCTCGGCAGCAGCAGCAGGCCAGTCAGCGGCAGCCGAGCCATCCCCATACCTGGCCGAACAGCTTCTCGGCGCAAAACGCATGGCGGTCGCGTCATCAACCGTGGCCAATGCCATGAGGCCGGGGTCTCTGCAAGAGATGGGCGATCCATTTGAGCATCAGCAGCCACAGGCACCACCACTGGGCATAGCATCCCAGCGCCCTACAGCTGCTCAGCCGCTGGCTAACGGCCAAACCAGTGCGGGCGAGAGCGAGGAAAACGACTTTATGGCCCGGATATTTGCAGCACGAGCAAGAGCGGCAGCAAGTGGCATCGTCAATGGCGGCCCCACCAACTATATGGGCGACTCTATGGCGACTCCCCCGGGCGCACAACAGGAACCCCCACATGCACCGGCTCGGAGAAGAGCCGGGGCCACAGCACCATCCTCCTTATTGTCGGCATCGGCGTCGACAGGCACGGATTCGGGCTCTGGCGATGCGCAAGGGCCTGTGCCGCACGCAGCAGCCGCATCTAAGATCATGTATCGGCTGGGGGCGGCGTCACGGAGAGGCAGACCACTTGATGCCGGACACGACACTTCTGGGCCGGAGCATGCCGCGTCGTCCTTGCTACGGCTGACGGCGAGCGCAGCGAATAACGTCTCGACGGCGCCCATGCCGTCCATGCCCGGGGGACTGGTAGTTGTAGCAGCTACGTCGACCACCATGCCGGCAGCTGCAACAGAGCGGAAGCGGACAGCCTCTGGACACCCCGTGGCGCCACGACAGGCTCCTACGGACGATGCAGGCGTTCCACAACGGAGGAGTGCGCGGCTGAACATGTTCAAGGGTCCAGGGGGCAGGACAAACCCGGGAGCATCTGCCATGGGCGCAGTTGGAGGAGCGGCACGGGAGCTGAAAAAGGCACGGCCGCCGATCTCGCGGATTGTGCGGCCCGGATCCAGCGGATCGACGGTGGGCCGTGTGGTGAGCGGAAACCGCAAACCCGTCGACGACGGCGGCATGGACGTCGACCCGATGGAAGGGCCCCGAGTGCGCGAGCCGCCAGCAGCAGCAGGCCAGCAACACCAGGGAGGCATGCTGCCGGCCTCGTCCCAACAGCCGCAAGCACCACAGCAACATGGAAGCCAACAACAGCAGCAGCAACAGCTGCTACACCAACAGCAGCTACAGCAGCAGCAAGCATCCCACCTGGCGCAGCAGCAGGGCGGCGCCGGGCAGACAGCGGCAGCACTCGCAAAACAGGCCAGCGAGCTCGACGCGGCTAAGATCGAGGAGGCGCTGCGGTGGGTGCTGGAGCTGCTGAAGAAGCTGGGCGGGGGCTACTTGGCGCTGTCGCAATTCCAGTGCGCCGAGGCGCTGCAGATCCTGGGATCGCTGCCACGGGCACAGACAGACACGCCGTGGGTGCAAGCGCAAATGGGCCGGGCGCAGTACGAGCTGGCGGCGTATGCCGAGGCCGAGGTGTGCTTCCGACGAGTGCGGGTGCTTGCGCCGACGCGGCTCGAGGACATGGAGGTGTACTCGACGATCCTGTGGTTCCTGAAGCGCGAGACAGACCTGTCGTTCCTGGCGCACGAGCTGGTGGACGCGGCGTGGACATCGCCTCAAGCCTGGTGTGCGCTGGGCAATGCGTGGTCACTGGCGCAGGACCACGAGCAGGCGCTGCGCTGCTTCCGGAGGGCGACGCAGCTCGACAGCCAGTTTGCCTACGCCTACACGCTGCAGGGCCACGAACACGTGCTCAACGAGGAGTACGACAAGGCGCTGACGGCGTACCGACAGGCGGTGGCGGCCGACCGGCGACACTACAACGCCTACTACGGCATCGGGCGCGTCTACGAAAAGCTCGGCAACTTTGACAAGGCGCTGGCGCACTACCGCTCGGCGTCCATGATCCACCCGACGAACGCCGTGCTCATCTGCTGCATCGGCAAGGTGCTTGAGCGCCAGAAGCAGATTGGCCCGGCCCTGCACTACTTTAGCCAGGCCACCGACCTGGCGCCGCGGGCGGCCCAGACGCGGTTTCGCAAGGCCCGCGCTCTGCTCGCCATTGGCCAGCTGCAGGCCGCCAAGCAGGAGCTGATGATTCTGAAGGACCTGGCGCCCGACGAGGCCGCCGTCCACTTCCTGCTCGGCAAGCTGTACAAGACGCTCAACGACAAGAGCCTGGCCGTGCGGCATTTTACAATTGCGCTGAGTCTGGATCCCAAGGTGTGCTCGCCCCCCCGCCGTATTTTCCTTTGCGTCCGTGTTTCCGTGCCATCTAACACACCTAGGCGAGCCAAAAAATCAAACAGGCCATCGGCAGTCTCGAGGACGACGACGACGGCGTCGATGACCTGATGGCGCAGTAAGCGCACGGTCAGGGCGCAGTAATAGGCGACCACAACGGTCACCAGTACATACATTAATGCTTTCATGGCGCTTCCGACATACGAGTATTCTTTATGCACATAATGGGAACGGGGGGTATGGGAAAGAAATCAAGACACGGGACACACGAGACCAGGGACAAGAGACCAAGGAATGAACGCCACGCGTCACGGTGTCTTTTATTTGCTACAAGCGACTTACTTGGGGCGGCGGAGTGCATCTGGCCTTCACGGGGGGCTTCTGACTGCTTGCATTTTTGGCTGCTTTCAACGCTTCAAACACTGTTCTGGGGACGGTCTGCTGATGCTTTGTGTCTTCCTACGTCTTTTGGCTCCTGCTAGTTTTGTGTGTGTTTTTGGGCACCGTGCTAGACGTCTGTTGCCTTGTGAACTGTGAATACAGGGGCAGAGGACACGTCAAGGCGGTGTATGGGTGCATGTAACGCAGACAGCATTGGGCATTGGAGTTTTGGTTTCGACGGAGAAAGAGAGGGAAGCGCCCTGTGTACGATACGATGAGATAGACGCGGGGAAATGCATAGTATAATAACGGACTGCCAAAAGGTAGCATATGCTGGACTGCCGTTGAAGAAGCGAAAGAAGAGGACGCGAGACGAGGCAAACCAGCGGAGACGTTGCGCGATGCTAGAGAGGTTGCGCTGATTGGCCACAGAGACTTGTGCTACCCCTACATTTTCGAGTCGCTACTCCGGTCTCGACAATCCACCCAATCCTTGTTGCTGCTACAGTCGGACGTTGACCGCCGCATGGCCAACTCCACAAGCACAAGAATTTTCTTCCCTGTATGAAGGCCGTAGCAGAAACTGTGGTATTTCCGGGCTGGAAGTGGCCGCACTAGAGACCCGAAGGAAGTGGCACCTCCGCCAATGGCAACCTATGTACAGTACTCCGTATTCATGCTCCGGACCGAAGTCTGCTCTTTGGAGCACCGTGCCATGCTTGCTCTTGCCGTTGGGGCGACAGGCGGAAAGATCGTCGCAGGCTGCTCATCATGTATTTGATACGGATTGAAGGACATAGACAAGAAGCCGGGATAACAGATCTGGCGGTGCGGCCATGTGTCGTTGCCGAGAGAAGAGGGAAGGGCTGGCAGCAAGCCCGGCGCGAAGCCCGGCTGCATCTCCACCGACTGGCGCAGGAATTAGGGCTATGTACAAACCTGGGGTAGGCGGGGGCCGCTGTGGGGAGCTCAGTTAGTGTGTCCCTGTGACCTACGGAGTACAAATAGTCGTCGAGACGACCTCGTCGAGGCTGTCTTAGACGGCTTGGAAGCTGGACCGCGTCCTTCGTCTTCATCCCTTGTGGCCTTTGCTTGTTTTTTCCCCCTCTTCTTCCGTACCGCAGCCATGGAGAAGACCAGCCTTGCCCAGCTCGAGACGCACGACTTCCAGAAGCCAGACGTCCTCGACAATGTCGGCCTCGACGAGCGCAACAATCCGCGCTACGATGACCCTGAGACCAGGCGCATTATGCGCAAGGTGGACTGGCACCTGCTGCCGACACTGACGCTGCTCTACGTCCTGTCCTTCATGGACCGGTCCAACAGTATGTTTGTCTCCTGTTTTTTTTTTGGCGAGAGAGAGAGAGAGAGAGAGAGAGAGAGGCCTAACCAATGGGATTAGTTGGAAACGCCAAAGTTGCCGGCATGAGCGCCGACCTGCGCCTGACAGATGCACAGTACAACATGAGCTTGACCGTGTTCTTCTTCACCTATGCACTCTTCGAGGTGCCTAGCAATATTGTGCTCAAGCTGATGCGGCCCTCGTGGTGGATGACCATTCTTGTGGTGTCGTGGGGAGTGGTGAGTGCTGGATCTCCGGCCCATTCGTGTCGCATCCGGCTAACTGGTCTGCGCAGGTGCTCACCCTGCAAGGCATCGTGCACAACTACCACGAGCTGGTCGTCACGCGCGTGCTCATGGGTCTGGCCGAGACCGGCTTCTTCCCGGCCGCCACGTATCTGCTGACGACGTGGTACTGCCGCTTCGAGGTGCAGACCCGCGTGGCCGTCTTTTTCTCGGCGGCCTCGCTGGCCGGCGCCTTCTCCGGCCTGCTTGCCTTTGCCATCCAGCACATGGACGGCGTGGCCGGCCTGCGCGGCTGGCGCTGGATCTTTATTCTCGAGGGCATCCTGACCGTGGTCATCGGCGTCACCATCCCCTTTACGCTGCCAGACAATGCCAACGGGGCTCGCTGGCTGACCATGGCCGAGAAGGAGATCATCAACCACCGGTTGGAGCAGGACTCGGGCACGTCCGCGGGCCGTGTCGGCACCCAGGGACCCTTCCAGTGGCGCTATCTCTGGGACGCGCTGCTGGACTGGAAGGTGTATCTGGGCAGCATCATCTACATCGCCAACTGCATCTGCATCTACGGCTTCAGCTACACCGCACCCACCATCATCCAGCAGCTCGGCTACACCTCCGCCCAGGCCCAGCTCATGACCGTGCCCGTCTACGTTGTCAGCGCCTGCTCCACCGTCTTTTTCGCCTGGATGGCCGACCGCCGCCAGAGCCGCTGGCTCTTCATCGCCATCCCGCTGTCCATCACCACCCTCGGCTTCATCGGCCTGCTGTCCATCCCGCACCCGCGCCTGCCCGGCCTCACCTACTTCTTCCTCTTCTTCGTGCCCTCGGGCCTCTATGCCGCCGTCGTCGGCTGCATTGCCTGGCTCGGCAACAACCTGGCGCCGACCTGGAAGCGCGCCATTGGCATGGCCCTCATGCTGACGATTGGCAATCTCGGCAGCGCCGTGGGCTGCAACATCTTCCTCGCCCGCCAGGCGCCCAACTACTATCTCGGCTATGGCCTCTGCATGGGCGTCATGGTCGCTGCGATCATCTCCACCTTTGTCATCCGCATCTCCATCGGCTACATCAACAAGAAGCGCGACGCGGTTCCAGAAGAGGAGGCTTTGCAAAAGTACACAGCAGGTACGTGTCGCACCGACCTTTTCCCTCTCCCGTTCCCTCCCAAGTATCGCAAACATCGTGTCCATGCTAACCAAGGCAGCGGAGCTCGAGGAAATGGGAGACAAGTCGCCGCTC
This sequence comes from Graphilbum fragrans, assembly GCA_001513895.1. Lineage (NCBI taxonomy): Eukaryota > Fungi > Ascomycota > Sordariomycetes > Ophiostomatales > Ophiostomataceae > Graphilbum > Graphilbum fragrans. The sequence goes on from LLKO01000016.1 coordinate 279,410, forward strand.
TTCCGCTATGTTTGGTAGATGCTTGGCTGCTTGGTACATGGGAAGCGCTTCGCATTTTCCGTGTCAGCCCCACACATCCCGGAACGTGCCACTACGGGGTGGCATTATTTGGTCTGAAGAGGCCTTGGGTTCATGTCAAAAGTATATTCCATAAACATTACGGCCCCTCAACATTAGATAGCAAAGACTGCTTCAGTGTGCGCCCAGCCATTCAGAGCAGTGGTTGCGGCATAATGAGAGCTGGCAATGACTTTACGTAACACATCACATGAAGTGCCCTTGCAACGGCCTCTTTACTTATTCGGCAACGGTCAAAGCCTGTAGGTGTTCTAAATCGGCCATCTTTGACAAAGAAGCAATACGCGATGTTGAAGTGCACACTCGCAGAAGTGTGATGAATCATAGCAGCTGAGAATCTGTCAGACCCGAAACGTCATCATCTCCAGTCCAATCACGCTATCTAGCGTTGCCTTAATGGTAAGGCATCGAGACTGAACGTAACATACTGTATGTACATACGCCAAGTTCTCCGTACATCCTTATGGCAAGACAGAAAACAAGACGCGCTGAACGCCCTTCGTACCTACATACGCGAATAAACATTACGAGGATGGAGAATGGCGTGCGGGCCAGCCTTGATTCTCCCTCACTTACGAGTATGCTTCTCAGCTTAGAACCACTTTCTGCTGTTTTGGGTATCGTACCATGCTCCGTATTTTACAGGCGCACAAGAGCGTGTCAGGTATGGAGCAATCCCTGCATGCTTTCCTGGAGTTGCACCCGAAAATATTATGCCAAACCAGCGAATCAGAAAATGGGGCCGTTGACAGAATAAAAAATAGTAAATCCGCGCACCCACCCTAAACGGACTAGCGCTGCTAAGACCCGGATCAGTCGCTCTGGATCAGCCACTTTGCGCGTTTTGGGCTTGCCCCCCTTCGGCTTTGCCCAGCGTCGATTCGCTATGCAAGGCACGGCCACTTGTCGGAGGGAAACCACGCCCATTTCCGCTTGTGTTTTGCTCTTTGTCGCGCCGCCCCTCCTTCCCATTTTTGCCCGTATTTTCTGGCTTGCGCATTATTATTTATTTATTCCATTTTTTCTGGGTCGGGCTGACCGTGCTGTTGCCTTCTCGGACCCCCTTAGTTCGCAGTTCCCTTTTATTCACCCGCTCCCCCCGTCTTCTCTCTTCTTCCCTTTTCTTTTCTTCCCTTCTCCCACACACCAAAAGTTGACCACTCCGCCACCACTTTTGCATTATCATCACACGTCGCGTTTCGCGTCTTCCATCCATCAACACCACTTTATCATCATCTTCAACCTTTTATCAAAATGACTGGACGTAAGTGACATTTTTTTTATCCATTCACGTCACTGCCATCGCTGGCGGGATGGAGCTTTCAAACAATTGGCTTTCCATGCCTCTGATTTGAAGCTTTCCCCCATCTGCATCATGACATCACCAACCCATCACAGCCTTGTGATGCATCACACATCCAATCAAGAACAACCATCTCTCCCATTTGCATTCACAATTTCTAACTTTGTTCTTTTTAGGCGGCAAGGGCGGTAAGGGTCTCGGCAAGGGTGGTGCCAAGCGCCACCGGAAGATTCTCCGTGACAACATTCAGGGTATCACCAAGCCCGCTATTCGTCGTCTGGCTCGTCGTGGCGGTGTCAAGCGTATCTCTGCCATGATCTACGAGGAGACCCGTGGTGTTCTCAAGTCCTTCCTGGAGGGCGTCATCCGTGACGCTGTCACCTACACTGAGCACGCCAAGCGCAAGACCGTCACCTCGCTCGACGTCGTCTACGCGCTCAAGCGCCAGGGCCGTACCCTGTACGGTTTTGGTGGTTAAGCTGCTTGCCTCTTCGCTTCAGGGCTTGAGGATGGCAAGGAGGGTTTACTGCCGACAACAGTGTCTGATTTCTTTACGGTGTATTCGTGGTATTCTGGTCGATATATGATCGTTTGTGTGTCAACGGCGTTAGGGAATGGCGTTCGGGAATTAGTATGTGCACACTCGACGCGTAGGGACAAAGAGTCTGCGCGATCGCTGCACTTATGAATACAAACATGACAACCACATTCTAGTGTCCATCTATGCTCTGGAGTGACCCTTGCTATGCAGTAAAAATGGCCATCTGGCTCGCATTGTATTATAAACTCGTGCGAAGTGAAGTGCACAGAGAGGCTACAAATATTTCCTCCCAGCTGCTGCCACCCTGGCCCGGAAGACTGGACTTGTAATCTCCATGTTGGTTTTGTAAAAGGGGCTCATGATCGTCTTGACCCAGTTCTCGTAGACTTCGGTGAAGAAGTTCTTGACGGCTTCCTCGGTAGCCGCGCTCGTGGGATTCGCGCCGATAGATGTTGATGCTCTTGAAGACGTCGATGCTGCCGAAGATTGTATCGCGGAGCCAGAGCCGTTGATGCCTGGAGTGTAGGCGTTGGCGGCGGATGTGGGCTGATGTAGGAGAAGGAACTTGGCATTGGCGCCAGTGACGAAGCATGATACATAGTTCTGGAAGAACTTGTCGACACACTTGAGGTACCTAGACAGACGCAACAATAAAACCGTGTCAGAACATGAGTTCAAAGAAAGGCAAGGGCGCAGGCACCTTCTGCGAGCAAACAGAGGGTTCGTGGGAGAACATACATTTGACCGTGTGACCACTGCACCTCCTCGATCACGTCTAGGCTGCCATGGACGATAAACTGGTTCAGGTGGCGGGCCTGCTCGGCAAACCTTGCTTGGCCATCGCCGCCTTGCTTGGACGTTCCAAACTCGTACTCGAACAACGGGTTGTCCTGGGTGCCGATAATAACGAAGTAGTATGACATGGCTGTGAGGCACTGGAGAGGAGGAGCAGAAGAGCGGAGAGGGCAGTCAGGAGAACAGCGAGCAGCGGTAAAGTCGCGAGTAGCTGTCACCAAACACTCTCTTCGACAGGCGAGAACTACGGAGTAGACACTACAGCTACCCCGCCTCGGTACCGCACGTTGTATAGATTATATGTCTATGCTCATAACTCATCAAGCAGAGGAATCCGGCTCGCTCTGGTTCTTGTAGCTGTCGTTGCCTGCTTGTCGCTGCCGTTGATGCCGTTGGTGGCTCCGTTCATAGGGGTGCTCTCGTATGTAGTTGTGGCTAACGGCTGGCACTACGGGCACCAAGGTAAGCGAATCCGCCTATTGCCATGTCACGTGCAGTCACAATTGCTGGTGCGCTTTTCGGCTTTCTGACACTGCGTCGACGGTACCCTTACTTTTTTCCATTTCCTTACTCTTTTATACGTTTCCTTCTTTGAAACACTAAAATGCTTCCTTTTCTCCCGTTGCGTTACCGATTGCCATTTTCTCATGCCACCAGCCGTAGAAAGACAAGTACATACTCAGCGCTAACTGTGATTGGCCAGTGCCTCATAGCTTCGCTCCACTCCTAAAGCCGCGAGCCAATCTGTCGAGCCTCCAAAAAAAAACACCAGAAATCTTCCCCCCCAGACTACATACGCTTCGGCCGCTGTGCACCTAGCCCACCATGTTCGGTCTCGGTCCATTTCGCATGTCCAGTCCACTCAGTGGAGGTCTCCTATGGTGAGTAGCGCCTTTTTTGTTCTGCCCAGCATGCTTTCGCTGGCTTCCCGTGTTGCTTCCAAGCCTCTAACTTGCGCTCCAGGAAAACCCCATGGAGACTCTCCAAGTTCCAGAAATACCGCCAGCGGAAGCGCCTCCAGGCGGTCGACACGGTTGTTAGCACTCTCGACACCGCCCTGGCTAAGCAGGGTGTCACAATGCGCGCGCTAGAGCGGTGGAAGCAAGAAATGCCAAAGGAAGAAGAGATGCTGGCGCGGGACAAGTACACCATTTTCGACCGGAAAGCCAAGCGGTACCGGAAGAGCATTCACAGTATGTCTATATTCCTCTTTGTGCTATCTATTCGAGGCATTTTGTCAGAGTCGGAGGCTAACATACGCCCAGAGCTACCCAAGTGGACTCGTGTGTCCCAGAGAGTCAACCCTCCCGGTTACTGAGTGGTTTTAGAAGCTGGCAGCGGTAGACACGCAAATACTGCTTGCAATAGGGCCGGAAAAGGCTGCTGTACATGGGGTGGTACAGCTAGTCTGTAAGATACGGTAGCTGCGGAATTACTGATGTACAAAAGGAACAACTGGAATATCTTCAACGACTTTTCTTTTCAGTTAAAGGTCCATGAGAAATAAACGAATATAGCACACACATACAACCTTGGTGAATAGTGAAAATAGCCAATAAAATACAGATCCCCTCCACGTAATATAGAAACGCCGGAGCCAGTGTTTTGTAGCCCGTAACCTTCCTGCAGAAACAAGCACCGACATCACCGGATCGTGCTGTCTTCATCGTATCCATCGCCGTCTCCACGACGATCCCGCTCCCAGTCACGGTCTCGGTTGCGATCCCGGTCGCGGCCACCACGGTCACGCTCGTTGTCCCGTTCGCGGTCCCGCTGCTCGCGTTGCCGGCTGCGTTCGAGCTCCAGCTCGCGCTCGCGTTCCTGTTCCAGCAGCAGTGCACGGCCGAGGCCGCCACGGCCTTCGTCAAAGTCATCGCGGTATTCGTCGCGGACCTGACCGCCAGACTTTCCGCGCCCATACTGGCGGCCCTCCTCAAAGCCCGGGTCCAAATCGGTGCGGATGATGCGCTCGTCGAGCTTAGTGCCGCCAATGTATTTCATGCAGTCCAGAGCGTCCTGGTGTGTGTAGTACTCGACAAAGCAGAAGCCGCAAGGGGTCTTGTTGAATCGGTCAAGGCCCATGATGAGGCGCTTGATCTCGCCGCATTTGGAAAACAGCTCGTAGACCTGCTCCTCTGTGGTATAAAACGATCTAAAATACGAGGGAGCCAGCCTGTTAGCGATTTGGGGGACATTGCCAGATATCAAACACGGCCGAAGCACGACAGAGCATCCTTACAAATTTCCCACGTATAAGGTCGTTGCGTGTTTCAAAGGATCGTCCGCAGGCTCGTTTCTCGACTCATTCTCGTCGCCATCGCGGTGGTGGTCTCTCCGCCGTTTCTAGAGGCAGAAGCCAAGATGTGAGCTGTTGAAGGCCGCAGGAAATCGCACTTGAATGAGAGCTTACCTTGCCGCTAAAGTATGCACTGGGCCGGTCCAGGCGTTCGACGGTGCTCCGGTATTCCTGCATAATGCGCCTTGTTTAATCCAGGGTGTCGTTTGTTGAGATATGCGCCACGGGGTCCAACACCTGCTGCGTGCCGGATCTTTTTTGGGCTATTGGTATCCTTCAGTGTGGGAGCCAGCAAAGAGTGGCGCTAAACGGCCCCAACTTGCGCGACCTGGGAAAAAATTGTGGCTAGTAGCGACAGCTTAAGCCACACTTTTTAGCGCCGTTGCTGGGATACTATGTACTGTGTAAGAAGGGTTTGACAGGGCTCGTCACGTCTTCACTTCAGGCTCTCATCAATCTCCTCTACACCCCGAATGAGCTCGTTCCCAGGCCACTGGCGGGTTATGACACCCAGATCCTAATTCCATACCTTGCCTTTGTTCTATTTGGTCTTTTCTTCCACAGTTTTGCTGATATGCGACGTTATTAAGCAGCAAAACCATACCCCTGACTTTCATCTTCCTCCTCACCTCGCACCTACACCCTTTTTTCTTCGCGCTCGGCGCTTTGCAGTCACGATGCCCAAGGTGACGGGCTTCACACCCGCATGGCTGACGTCCGAGTTTCCGGATGGTCAAAGCCTGTTTTCTCCGTCGTCGGCCGCCTCGAAACGCTCTTCTTTTGCCGCGTCAACAGCCAGTCCCCGATCCTCCCTTTACGCCAGTCGCAACGTGAAACAAGCACCACCAACGCCTGGGCCACGGAAAGCTGTGGCACGACGCGGCACGGAGGTCTTTGTTGCCAATGGGAGAGAGATCAAATGGGCGGATCTGGACACCATGAAGAGCTCGTGGGAGAAAACACACGCAGGGGCCATCAGCATCGCTCCTGGAGCCTCGTTTTCGCGATCACGGCCAGAATATAGGGTATGGATGCTTCTTACTTCTTCTGCCACTTCATCGTGGCTTTATTGCTAAACCACGCGCAGATTCTCAAGCCGCCCGTCGCCGGTGACATCCGCCAACTCATCATGTCCCCGCAGGCCAACTACATGGCCATTCTCACGGCACATACCGTCCACATCTGCATCCTCCCCGATCCTGTGCACCTCGTTTCGGCCGACAACGTCGAGACGACCGTCAAGACACGATACTTTACGCTGGGGCCGACGACCCACGTAACAACCAAGTCTGCCGTCGTGTCGGCCCTGTGGCACCCGCTTGGCGTTAATGGCGCCGCTATTGTCACAGTGACTCGCGATGCTGTTGTTCGGCTCTGGGAAATATCGCCTGTGGACCGTTGGTCGTTTGACGCGCCGACGCTGACGATCGATATCAAGAAGCTGGCCGACGGCACGTCGTTAGAGCAAGAGTTCGGGGCCTCTACAAACACCAACTCCGGCTATTCTCCCGATTTCTTCGACATGGAAGTGGCCGCGGCATGTTTCGGGCCTCGCAATTCTGGAGGCTGGTCGTCGATGACGCTGTGGATTTTGATGCTGAGTGGCGATGTCTATGCGCTTTGTCCTCTGCTGCCGCATCGGTTTACGCCGCCGCCGACTCTGATTCCCTCTCTGTCCGTGGCCATCGTGGCCAACGTGGCTGCGCTCGAGGACGATCCGGACACATCAAAAGAGGCTCAGCAGCTGGCGCAGCAGCAGCTTAATTGGATGTCGCAGCTTGACAAGCAAGAGCCAACAATCGTTGAACCGCTGTCTTCCTACGACCCGCCGACAGAGATCTACATCCGGCCAGCACAGCCGAGTATTGTGCCACGACTACAAGGGCCCTTGCAGGTCGACCTGGACGAGAATTCTGATGAAGACCTCACCGATATCTTCGTCATTGGCGAGAAGGTGGACGATGCGTTTGTCCTTGGCTGTGAGGCCGAGGACGATGTGTACTGGCCAGATTTGCTCGAGGAGTCCGACAGGGAGGGCCTTTCGCTGCCCGTGATCTGCATCCTGTCCACAGAAGGCAAACTGCGAATCTGTCTCGACCTCGTCGGTGTGGAGGCTCGATGGCTGCCTCGCCGCGGCCACCAAGCACACAGGTCGAGTCTGAGCGGAAACGGCGTGTCTGGTCGCTTCTCGGTGCCGGAAGTGAGCCCAAACGCCTCGACATCCCGACCTCTGCTCACGTTTCAGGTCATCGACGTTGTTCGCGAGTCGGAGAAGCAGCCAGACGGATGGTGTACTTTCAGCCCAGATGTCACCTCGCGCTACTCGTTCTTCATCACTCACCCGGGCGGCATCACCCACATCTCTCTCTCGGCATGGATCTTCCGCCTCGAGCAGGAGCTGCAGGAGAGCGAAATTGCCGGCACCGACTTCCGCCTCAAGCAAATCGTCACCGGCGAGAACACGCAGCGACAGCGGGTATACACCCATCCGAGAAACGACGCTCTAGCAACGGCCGTCGTCATGCGTGACCCGGATCTCGGCTACTTTTTGCTCTCGACCACGGGCGTCTCGCCGGTTGCCATTTGCTTTGAGTCGCCGGACGTCGAGGAACCCGAGCAGCCCTTGAACTCCACGGTGCGGCCAACGTTCCAATCTTCGGTGCACTCCCAGACAGCAGATCGAGAGGAGGAGGATGAGAGTGCCAGACGGGCCCTCGAATGGAAGTCTCGGCCAGCGTTTGAAATTGCTCCGCAGCTGCTAGCACCCTCAGAGTCAAGACGGGCTATCAACATGCTCTTGTCCAGCCGGTACCAGGTCCTTCTGCACCAGGAAGTCAAGCTGTCTCCGGTGACGCTTGACATCTTCACCAACATCCACAAGACCATCAGCCAAGAAACCGGCGGCCTGGTCCAGGCTGTGGCCCAGCTGTTTACAAAACTGGAAGACCTCCCGGCCGAGCAGCAGGAGCAAATCACCCAGGTCAGCGGGCTGAAACACCGCATCGACATGATTGCAGGCATTGATGTTGATGACAGAGCACCGGTCACAGACGATGCTCGGCTCCGCCAACGGCTACAACGCGCACAGAACCGGTCCAAGGAGCTAGGGGGGCGGATTGATGCGCTGCGAAGAACATACAGCCGTGCAGTGGCGCGTCCGCTGAGCGACAGTGAGCGAGCGTGGTCGCAGGAAGTGCAGGTGCTGGCCAAGAGCCTCGGGGCCACGGATTCTCTGACAGCGGCCGGTTTCGTGGCTTCTCAATCTAAAGCGCCACGGCCCACAACAGCCGACAACATCACGCAGCGCCTCGAAAAGGTCCGTTCGGTGTGGGAAGACCTGTCGAAACAGGCCGAGGCCATCATCAAGAAGGCTGAGGCGGAAGAAAGCCAGTCAAATGCGGCTGAGGAACGGGACACCTCTCGGCCATCTACGCCAATGTCTAGCGGCACATTCACGCCCACCCGCTCCCGCTCGCCAGCTGCTCGGCCGCGCTTCAGGGTGCCTGCGGATATTCGCAAGGCCAAGATGGCAGAGGTGGCCAAGCTTTTGGAGCGCGAGTCGGCGATGGTGGACGCAATCAGGGACCGGCTGGAGCGTATGGGCGTCGGCTCGGCATGAGCCAAGGAGAGCAGCGGCAGATCTAGTTGGGTCCTTTAACAGTTACAGGCTTCCCCCTCTAGTTGTTCTGCAAGGTTAATGATGGGAGGCAAGGTTGAGAAGTCCCGGCCTAGGACTTTCACGAAGGAATCGTACATATGAAAAGAGAAGGGGGAGTGGTTCGTGTGCAGCTGTATGTAAGAGTAACTTAGTTTGTACAAAAGTAGAAACGGCATTTTATGTTGCAGCAAGTGGTCGGATCAATGTCAAACAATCTACCTCCGTTGAATTCGCGTTAATAGACGGTGCTCGCGTAAATGTAGATGGTATATACATACGGCACTATTAAGTCAAATCCTTCCAGTCACTTTCTTCACTCCGAAGACTCTCTCGCTAGCATGAAAACTTGCCATTTGTCATATTACACGACACGTCTTTCACACAAAATCGAATGCGACAGCTCGTTTCATGCTCGTAAACTCTATTTTAACCCATGCAGCGCACTAGCTGCTCTAAATCTACATATATCAGGCAGAAGACAGGCGTTCGTATCTCGTCTTGTCATTCAATATGGCTACGAGACAAACAAAAAAAAGGGAAATAGTACAGTAGAAAGCAAAAGCCAAAAACGAGAGAGAAATGAGACAAGGCAAAAAAAGAGGGGGAAAATCTATGCGTCGTTCCTTTCATCCGTTCCCCTCCCCAATCCGCTTTTTTGTGTTGGATGCTGTATTTTCTTTTGGTTTGCCGACCGTGGACGAGAAGCTACTCGTTCTAGGTGCAGCAACAGAGGATATGCAAAATGATCACGACGTAAAAAAATAAGGAAAACGCCATTCCGATGCTGTGCGAGGAGCTTCCGCGTTCGTCTCGTCTGCGTCTGGTATCTGGGGCCGAGCAGCATCTCAATAGATGCCCTGGGTTCTGTATTGGAAGGTGTCGTACCTGTGGAGCTAGTTAGTATAGAGCAAAGTGTGAAACGGGGAGGCGAACCCGTGAATATAACACGTACAGTCGAGTGTAGTAGCTCCCGACCGACTTGGCAATCATCTCGGTCTCGACAAACTGCTCGGCGTCCTCGGCGCTGAGGTGCAGCTGGAAGCGCTGGCGCAGGTTGGCGGTGGTCTGGGCGACGCCGGCGGCGAAGCAGGGCATGTTGGAGTCGCGGCCCATCATGCTGACAAGGTCGATGACGTTGTCGGCGGATTTGCGGAGGGCTGTGGGTGTTAGTGGTGAGAACGATGGACAAGAAAAAAGACCCAAAAGCAGCAAAACAGACACGCAAATCAAATGGCACGCACCCTGGAAGGCCTGCTTGCACAGACGCTTGTAGTCGTCGAATTCGGGCGAGCCGAGGCCGCCGAGGACCTCGACGTACTCGTAGGTCAGCTTGAAGGGCGCGGCCTCAAAGGCGACGGAGCCCGGCGAGTTGGAGAGCATAAAGCCAAAGTCGATGTGGACAATGTGGCCCTCGTTGTCGACGAGGACGTTGCCGTTGTGGCGGTCCTTGAGCTGGAGGACGTAGGAGATGACGCTGTAGGCGGCGAGAGAGCGCTTGAACGCGTCGACGCCAGCACGGTAGGCATCGCCGTCCGGGTCGGCACCAAAGACCTTGACAAAGTAGTCTTTCAGGGTGGCGATGCGGCGACGGGGGTTGGTGCCGGCCTCGATGGACGCTAGGGTCAGGCTGCGCTTGATGGAGTGCAGCGAGACGCCGTTGGTGATTGTTTCGATGAGGCCCGAGGACTCGCCGGTGACGAGAATGCGCATCAGCTTCACCCAGACCTCGACGCCGGCATCAACCCAGATCTTGTGGCAGACGAGAATGAGCTGGCAGGCGAAGGCCTCCTGCCTCAGATCGGCTCCCGTCTTGACAATCACGCTGACAAGGTCCCAGTTCTTCATCCAGCCGTACGGCGACGAGCGGCGGATGCGTTCACGCTTCAGCTCCCAGGCCTCGCCAAACACAGCAGCACTCGGATCGTCGCGGTCGCCTTTCCGCTGCAGGCCGCCCGTCTTGAAGTCATTCTCCATGCGCGCAATGCCGGCATTGGGGTTGACAGCCGAGCCATCGGCGCCAGCAGCCGCCACAGCAGCGTCGGCCGTCGCGTCGTCAGCCTCGTCTTGGGCGGCGGCGTTTGTAGTGCCCGCTGTCGCCGCTGTTGCAGACGCGCCGTTGGTGTTCGGGATGTTTCCGTTGCTTGGGGCAGGCACCGGCGGCTCACTCCCCTCTGCATTCGTCGCAGCCACACTGGCCTTGGCCATGATGGTGTCAAAGGTTGGCCCCTGGTCGTCGAGGTCGAAGCTCTGCTCCTCGAGGCTCTGCATGCTGGCAATGATTTTCGCCCGAATCGCCGCGACTTCCTGCCTTGGGCGCTTGCCGCTGGTGGCGTCGAGCTGTGCCAGCATCTGCGAGGCCGTCCGCATGTGTGTGGCCAACGCTGAAAAGTCGGGCTGGTCGATCGAGTGCTGGCCGCGCACCACGGGGATGGTCATTTTGCGCAGAAGCGGCCCGGGACTGCTGGACCGCGACGTCGACGCCGCCGAGCTCCGTGGGGTTCCATCGGACACATTTGACATGGCCGACGCAGCGGACATGGCTGTCGTCCCTGTCGCTGCCGCTGCCGCCGAAGAAGAACCCTCGATGCCGCCACTGCTGACTTGCCGCAGATTCGAGGCGCTCTGCACATAATGGCCTCGCAACGACGTGCTGCTGCCCAGCGACGGCGACACCCTCCGCGAAGACGGCATCGCTGTGCCATCACTAGCGGCCGTGGCATCGTCAAACGGCTTCAGCAATGGTGAGCTGCCCAGGTCGCCTGAGGTAGGCTCAAACACGCTGTCCGTCGACGGCTCGAGCGCTGCTGCTGCAGCTGCCGCAGCTGCCGCCGCCGCCGCATCAGCAGCACGCGTCGAACTAGGATCGCGCACAGCATCCGACAGATCGAAGATGCGCTTGCGTGTGCCCTGCTCGGCCACGAGACTCGCCAGCAAGCGCTGGTTGTCGGACGACTCGGGGTCAAAGGTAAAGTCCTCGCGCAGAATCTCCACCATCAGCAGATACGGCACTTTTTCAGCGCTGTTCAGCACTGTGGCTTCCGCAGGGTTCAGGCGCACAATGCGGTGGTGGCGGCTGCGGCTCGGCGTCCCGTTGACAAGGCTGGGCGGACAGATGATGGGAATGTCGACCTCGGCTGGCAGGTCCTGGCCGATCAGCGCCAGTTCGGCCCGCAGAGCACTGAGCCGCGCCGGCTTGGGCACGCTGACCAGACGGTTCGAAATGTCCTCCAGTGCCCGCAGAAACTGCGTTTCGCAGCGGAAATAGTTCTGCCGAAGAAGCCGCGTCTTCTGCTCTGCCGTCATGTCCGCCACCGTCGCCAGCCGCGGCTTCACGTGGTGCGAATGCCGCCGGGCCAGAGCCGCCGCTGCACTCGACGAGTCTGTTGGCTGCAGCCCTGCGGACACCGGTGTCGGCGGCCGGGTAGCCATCCGCGGCGATCGTAGCTCTGGAAGTGGAAGCGACGCTGAGCTCAGCCGGGCCTCTGCCGAGATTTGGTCCAGTTGGTTCGGAGCCAGCGGTGGCATGCTGCGTCGGCTCGAATGTTCCTGTGGTGCGTTGCGCGATGCTGTCGTCGAGCTTGATGAGCCAGGTCGTGGCGATGGTGGTACGCGCTGTTGCTTATGTTTCGGCGTCCGCGGCGATCGAGGAGGAGCGTCTCCGGGGGACCGCACAGCCTCCGAATTGAGGGAGTGTGGCCGACTGCCGGAACCACCCCCTGCCCCTCTTGCTGCTGACGGAGCCAACGTGCCGTTGCCACCGCTTCCCTCCTTGGTTCGCCTCGACTTCGTCGACGTAGCCGTGACGGTGTGTGCTCGGGTCGGTTTGCTGCTGGTCGACGCTAAACTCGGCTGTTCAGAATCGGACACCGAAGCCGCCGCTGCGTTCGCTGGTTCGGGGGGTGACGGCTTGCGGGCCTGCGCAATGGCGAGCGGGCCGGCCCATTGCGGTAGAAGAGGCAGTCCGATGCTGGCGAGAACGAAGCTGGCCAGCACGGTCACGGGGAGGATGTTTTCGGTGATCTTTTCGCGGCGGGCGGTGTCCGGCAGCCCAAACACAATGTGCTGCACCTTGTTGTAGACGCGACGGCATGTCTGGAAGGCGTCTGTCTGGGGGTTGGCCGCAAGGTCGTGCAGGTAGGTCTGGAACAGCCAAAAGGTCTGACGCAGCTTGTTAGTGGCCACAGTTCATGGAAGCGGGGTGGAGTCCCAGATCTCGCAAAAGGGGGGGAGCAAATAATGGGAGCAGCGAGGAGCAGGGAACACGAACAAGCAGTGCAGCCGTCACAGACTCCTCGCAGAGGTCCAGCAGAAACTCTTCCAGTGCCATTGACTCATTGTTGACGCTGATTATAAGGTGGCAGAGCTGCGGCAGGAAAAATTCAATGTCCTCGTAGGGAAACTGCCGCAGCTTGTTGCACAGCACATAGTGGATGCCCACATGGTCGGCATAGCGGCTGGAAGTGTTAGTAGGTTGGGAGGAGCATGTGCAAGGTGCGGCAACTCACGAGAGGTAGGAGACAGAGAGGAAGGGGTCGGAATTGAAGACGTCGCTCTCAAAGAATCGCTTCAACAAGTCCCACGACATTTGGGGGGTCCAGAAACAGCAACGAGATAGACAGGGGTAGCAGGAACAGGTGCGGTGTCAGAGAAGCGCAAAGGACGCGCGAGACGAGACGAGGAAACCTTGGTTCAGCTGTGGTCGTGGTCGTAGCCGTAATCGTCAAAGGGGGGTCTGGGAGCTATCGTCGGTTTATTGCGACGCCGGAGGGCAAACGGTGGTGGGACGGAAAAGAAAGGCGGAGCACAGAGAGCGAGACATCTGCAGGAGGGGAAACGACGCGAGCTGGGGGGGAGAGAGCGCAGAGAACGACAGCACGGGCCGAGGAGAGCGAGAGCCAAGCTGGGTGCGTCGAAACAGCGAAAAAGGTGGCAGCCGAAAAAGGAGGGACCGTTAGTCGAAGCGGGCCGGCATCAGAGGCAGATTCCAGCGTTCGGGCGGTAGCAAAAAGCGCGCAATGCAATGGGCAGCGGTAGACGACATACAGCGGGCCGGAATGCGAAAGAGTGGTGGCGATGGTGTGGTGGTCGTGGCAAAGTGGCCGTTCAAGGTAGGCAGAGGACGACCAGGAGGAGGATGGATGAGCGAGCAGAATGGACGAATGGGCGGAGAGGATGCGATGCGTATTACATAAGTCGGATACGGAAGGCACGGGAAAACGAGCTCGGGGAGCAGCTGCAGAGACCACAGTTTTCTTCGGCAGAGCCCACCAGGCGACAAGTGAGATTCGACAGGATCAACAGAAAGCAGCCAGACAACGAGGACGGACGACTAAGCTTCGCGGCGACGGACACGATGGCAGACAAGAGACAGACAGCCACAGAGAGGAGGTGTCGGGGAATGAAAGCGTGTTCACTCCGTCAGCCGTTCCAAACCGTTTTGGGCGCTAGCTGGCTACAGCGAGCCCTATGGCACAGCCTGTCTTTCGGGGCCGTCCACCGCTCCCTTCAGTGGCCAATTTCCCCGTTACAGCAGGTGGGGCAGCGTATTCCACACATTACACGCGACGGCAAAAGATCCGGAAGAACGTACGGCCTGTCTGCGCAGATGCACGAATGCCTTGCGAGAAAAGGGTAAGGCGCGAGAAGTACGGAGTCCTCGTAGTCAGCTCACCGTTTTGGTGCTCTCCGTTTCACGGGCCCCAATGGCTAAATAGCGGCCTCCCAAAGCAAGCAAATTATACTGACCAGCATAGGAAGCTGTAATTTCACTGCGCTCGCAAGCTGCAGTCGGTTCAGGGTCTTGGCTGTGTTGTCTGGCCCAGAGGTAGCACGAAGTGGAAGAAATCCCAAGGGGATAAAGAGCAAAGCCACACACGCCGTCATACCCGGCATTGTGGCTGCAGTGCGACCGCCATCTGAAATGACAGCTGTGGTGTATGTATTCATATTCTAGCGCCGTTTGTAGCTCTAGCTACGGAGCATCTCACCGCAAAATAGCTTCATAGCTTCCGCTTCATACGAGCAGCTTGCATCTTCACTCGTGTCCCAATTGCGCTGCCCGGTCCTGGTCCTTGCTGCCCAGCGCCGAGAACTAAGTGAATAGAAAGGGGTTAAAGCAAAATAAGCCGCCGCGTTATGTCTAGCCCTACGGCTGGGCAAAGAGAGCAAAAAAGAAAGAAGAAAGCAAGCCAACCCTGCCTGTCTGGAAGCGATTATTCAACGCAAAAGAAAGCCAACACCCCCCCAATATAGAAAACTGGGCGCACCCGTCACCAAGTTGCCAGTAAAGTTGCTAATAAGTTGCCCATCACAAAAAAAAGGCCGGAAAAGAGTGTCCATGGGCCGACCCGTGAATACCTCAAAATGCAGTAAATACACCACCAGCAGGGACTAATGAAAGTCTTTGTTCCTCTCCCTGCTCCCACAGAGACCGAAACACCTGCTCCTTTCTCGTCTCCGCCCCTTCATCTCTTCGTCTCTCGCTCACTCACGAACCCGCCCCGCAACCCCCTCTTCCCGCCAGCCCCTACGCCTTCTTCTTGCGCCCTAGCCGGCCGCGTTTCTTGGGGTGTTCGTCGTCCGACTCGCTCTCGGCCTTGGTCTTGATACCGCCTTTGCTGCCAGCTACTTCTGCTGCTCCGGTGCTGTTGCGTCCGCCGCCGCCGCCACCGCTCGGCCGTTTGTCCTCAAGGTCCACCTTCTTGACAATGTCTCGCAGAAAGTCCCACTGCTCGTCCGACTCGACCACCTGCTTCAGCATCTGCGCCGTCACGCGCTTCGAGTTCTTCGTCCGCGCCACGTCGGCACTCTTAGAGACGAGCGCAACCATGAAGAGCTCAAGCGCCTTGCCCACGGCAATCGGCGTCTGTTGCGACACCTTGCCCACTTCTTCGTCGGCCTGCATGATCCGCTTGATCCGCGCCGTTGGGAACTTGGTTCGCACTGGTGACGGCGCCACCACCATACTGCTGCTGCTCGGTGGAGGTGGAGGTGGTGCTGTTGCTGATGCGGCAGTCCCTGCACCGCCGCCCGTTCCTCTGCGGGGGGGCATCGTCCCGGCTGGCAGCGGCTCTTGCTTGATAAGCGGGTCGTGCAGCCCGAACAGCGCCTGGGAGCCGTCTCCTAGCGGCCCGGTGTACGGGTTGTGTGGCGGCAGGAAGACCTGTGACGGCTGGTGGTGAGAAGAAGGATAGGCTTGCGGTGAAGAAAACGGCGGTGCTTGGTCGAGGTGGCTGGGAAATGGTGCGTATGACGTCGGGCCCTGGCCGTGGTAGAACGGTGGCTGCTGCTGTTGTTGCTGCAGTGAAATTTGTGATTGCGGAGGTGGCTGTGATTGTGGTTGTGGTTGTGGTTGTGGTGACGGATGCGAATGTGGTGGTGGTGGTGCCTGAATATGTACTTGTGAAAAAGAGTTGTTGTGGGGCTGCGAGTTATTGGTGTGGTAGTGGGGAACAAGGCCAGAGGATGGAGGATTACTCGAGGTTGGGGGCGGTGCATAGAACGCTGCTGGTGGAGGTTGTAGAAGTGAGTTCTGAGCAAAGGCGAGCCGGTTTTGCGGAGGCAGCTGCGAAAAGCCCGGCTGATACGAGGGCACCGGTTGTTGCTGACCAGCACCAGCCGCCGGAGCCGAAAACAGAGACGAAAGGTCGGGCGACTTTGGTGCGTAACCGCCTTCCGACATGGTATTCTTCCTCTGGAAGGGGGACGGGACCCCGAATAAAAAAAAAGCAACTCGAATCAATACGAGCCCAGGGCCAACAAAACAGAACTAGCCGTGCGCGCGGGCAGACAATGGTCTTTTCCACCCCCTCCCGAAGACTGAAATTGGGTAAATATTATCCCCTTGGCTGCTTTCGGAGCGCTGGTGGAGATAGCGCGTCTACTTCGTCTATAAGACGCTGACGGGCTGGGCTCCCTTGCTGCGATTGAGATGAAAAAGCACACACGAAAAACGAAAAACCTAAGGCTGCTTTTGTTCAACAAGGAAAACGAATGGTCAGCTCGAACAAGAACTCGACGCCCACGCCGTGACGCAAAGCGCTGCTTTGGCCACACCAACAAGCAGCACAACTACTCATACACAGAGGCTGCGCACAGGTATAACACTAGGCAAGTGCACCGCTAAGCTGGCCGCTAGGCGTCCTCTGCGAAAAGGCGCTTGGCTTCCCTGTCGTCCCCCAAGTCGCGATGTCTTGCTCTGGCGATGCGTACTTGCGAAGTTTCGCTCGCAGTCGCCTAGTAGCCACAACACGGAGGGCGCGGGTGCACTTGCCCAGAAACATCCGCCTGCCACCTGCCACCTGCCCCAACCTGCTGTTGTCCATCCCCAGGTCCCACTCTAATGTTGCAACGGCTCCCTCGTTGTGATAGGTGCTCACCTTTTGTAGACAGCCTTTGAGAGAATGAAAGAGGCGCCAACAAATAAGCTGCCAAAGACTGCTGAGTCAGCTAGTTTATTGGTGCGCAAAAGCCTCTAGTCGTAATGCGGCGACGGGCATGGGTCAAAATAATGGATAAAATATAAGGCACCGCTATTCACAGTGTTCAAGTCGTACGGGGTGGACAAGTCCATATAATGTGATAGGGTGACAGCGTCGACGTGGCGTTGTGATTGGTAGCGGCCTCTTACACCCGTTTAGTCTTTTCTGAGTCCCCTTCTTTTTTTTCCCGGCTCTTCCCCCTTCAGGCCAGTGGTTTTTTTTTCGTGGGACATTGGTCCGTTTATATGCACGCGACGCGGCGGCGCGCCGTCTAAACAAGGGAGGGGCGGAGGGGCGTGAAACAAACCACGCTGATTGGCGCACGTTGAGACACGCCCCCCTCACACTGCCTCTTTGTTTTACCAAGTAAACTGCAAACTGACTTTGCTGCACATGACATACTCTTTGTCGAACAAAACCCCCATCATTGTATCTCACCATTGTGCGCAGCGCCGCCACTGGCGCATTTCGCACATTTCTCAGCCTAGAACAAGGCTTCCCTGCCAGGCTGGAGAGGCGATGTGCGATTTTATAGTACATTCTACAATAGCCCTTACGCTGCATAGGTACGTGACGTCTTTGAGTAGTAGCGTTGACTCTTCCACATGCAATTTTGCCCACGGTTGCCTACCTGATGAGCAAAGAGCAAACTTATCCAGCCAGAGACACACCAAGGCTGCTTAGAGGGGACGAAGCCGAGCACTCGGATTTCTGATGCTAGGGTTTCTCCCCTCTGTTATGCAGCGTGTTTGTGATGGCATTACTTGATCTAATCTGATATGGCTACCTGGCTCATGCTGCATTTTTGCATGTCTTTTGCTCTTTTTTCTGTGCTCAACGTCCCCAAGCTAACTTCTGCTTCATAGCCTCTACGATGGCTGCCAATCCCTGAACCCGTGTGTCTGAACCACCTAAAAAGATCGATGCTACTGGCCATGCGTGCACCCCCAACCCGCGATCGACAAGCTCCTGCATCTCAACACCTCCATCCCTCAAACCTGCAGCCCAGGCGCGAATCTCGGACGCAAACAACTCCTCCTCGCCGTATGTAAGAATCATGCCACGCGGCGGACAGGCTCGCCGCCACCAGGCAGTGTCGTGACAGTCGCCAGGCGACATGAGCGGTTCTGGTGGCTCGTTAGATTTCGCGGCCCGACGATCGGGCCTTCTCCAGGGCCTTGTCCGTGGCCGCGTCCATTTTTCGGCCCCCGATGCGGGTCCCACATATTGCGATGCGTATGCGGACAATGTCCCGGCGTCCAGGTAGTCGTGTTTGGATAACTGCCAGTAGCGCTGCGACCACAGCGTCACCCAAGGCGAAATCAGGACGGCCAGAGCGGGAAGAGGCAGTGGGGTCGGAACAGCCTCGGATAGAGGCTTCCAAATCTCAGTCCTGGCTTCTGCCAAGCGTGTGCCGGGTCCTTTCGCCATGTGTAGCAACAGACTGAGCACGATATTCCCGCCAGCCGAGTCACCAGCGACGACAACACGCTCCGGATCCCCTCCTACGACCCTGTCTAGGACGTGGGCGTAGGCGTAGATCGCCTGATGCAGTTGCGCCGGGAATATAGCATCGGGGGCGAGCGTGTAGTCCAAGCTAAAAACAGCAGGATTCCGGAAGGCCGTAGTATTGCCGTTGCCATCGATTGTGGCTATGTTTGCGGACATGGCAGCCGACAGGAGAGACAACCATGACAAGAGGAACTCGAGGTAAAAGTACGACGACCCAAGCACGAACCCTCCACCTGGCACCCAACAATAATGTCAACGTCAGAAATGCCCCGACTTTATAGCTTTCTAGAAGCCGGCTTCTTCAAGGTAGGCTTGACATACCATGGACAAAATAGAGCACGAAATCTGGGGTCTCGCGAGGATCTTGGGCTACCCAGAGGCCTTGGAAGCGGGCCTTGCTTCGGTTAGCAGGTATTCTCTCACCTAGCTGATGGAAACGGCAACATACGTCTCGATACTCGCACCAATTAAGCGGCGCCAATCCACCAATGCTGCTATTGCTGGGTCTCTGCCGGAATTGCCGATACCGTAGAAACGGCAGAGCTACCTCTCTTGAGAAAAAAACACGACTTATCTGAGGGTCTATATGGACAAAGCCCCAGCGAATGCAGCGCACCACGGTTGCTTCAAAAAGGGCATCAGATGCCCGACCCATTCTAGATCTTATCACAGCAGTTCGTGGTCGAGCTGGCCACCTACTGCGAAGAAAGTCGAGGCAGTCTGTTACGATACCCCAAGGTAATTGAAATACTGCAGGCTCAGTTAGCCATTTTCCTCCCCTATACAGGGAAAATATGTAGACACTCACGTATAAATGGGAGTGCACACGCTACACCGCTCAAAAGAGACACCAGACTGATGTGAAGAAGTAGTTGAGGGACAAGATGAATGAAGAAGACGACGCAGTCAATGATGGACACTGGGCCCAGCACAGACGGGTTGGAATGAGTTGGCGCCGCCATAGCCAAACACCACTTTTATTTACTGCCGAGAGGCAGATTTGAAATGTTGAGAAGCTGCAGAGGGACGAAGCTCCCAATAACATCATTGATATTCATAGTATTGTTACGAACCATTTGGTTTCTCCTGTCCGAAGCGGTGCGTGTGGAAGATCAGGGACAGAGCCAAAGCTCACGTCAGCTCGCAAACATCCCAGGGCGTAGACAGGGCTGCTTATGAGGGCCTACGGAATTATTTATGCGCAAGTAACTTCCAACAGCTTTTAAAGACGAACTTATGAAGCAAATAAGCACATCGCAGTTTATGACATCGTGGCCGACTGGCGGCGATTATCCTAGTATATGCATATAAGTAGCGATCTTGGTATGCATTAAAACGGGGTTACCGCCAAATTTGGGGTCGAAGCTCAGAAAAGTCCAACGACGCGTCAGACTGCGACGACAAGCCAAAGACAGCCGTGCCAGCCCACGCCTGCAACATTACTCGCCATGCCTCCCCCAGATCCTAACGTTGAGGAGGAAGATGCATACGCATCCTCGGAGGATTCCGACTTCGCCCCGGATGACGCAGCAGACAACGTCTCTTCAGCTGCTAGTTCAGACAGCGAAGACGACGACAAAGATGGCGCCAACGAAACAGCCGGTGTGCGAAAACGGAAGCGAAAGGCTCGCGAAACCGGAGGCACTACTGGCGCTCAACATAGCGATGGCCCAGAAGCGGAGGATGCTGGATTCGAGAACTCGGGTGACGAGGCCGTGATTGGTAAAGGCAAGAAGCGGCTCAAAAGAGTCAAAGCAGCCGGTCGAAACGGCGGCGATGAGAACATCGATGAGGCCGGTGCCGGTGGATTCATCAAGACGAGGAGTCAACGCGCTCATGAGTACGTACTTGGGGCAGTTTCCTGTGTCCTTGCTCGATGCCCAGTCCTTTGCTTTTTTGCTTACCAAACTCCCCCCATCTCACAGGAAGGCAGAGCGTCGTACAACTGTTGTCCAAGGCCCAGTGACCGTGGACGTTGATGCGCTATGGGCGCAAATGGTGGGCGGCGAATCGAGCCAGCAAGAAGAACAGCAGCAGCAGCAACAAAACCAGCTCGCATCGCTCGCGACAGCCGCATTCGCAGCGGCTCTCGGTACCGACAACGACGAGGCCGCTGCAGCAGGCAAAGATGCAGCCGTTGGAGCTGCCGAATCACGGGATGACGGCATGATCAAGATCCGACGGACATACAACTTTGCCGGAAAAGTGCACACGGAGGAAAAGCTCGTGGCCCGCGACTCGGCCGAAGCCAAGCTCTACTTTGCATCTCTCAAAGAAGGCGGTGGCAGTGGTGAAGGCGCAGAAGAGGGTGTCGATGGAGAGGCCGAGGCGGAAAGTGCAGGACCTGCTCGCCTTCCTCCGCGTAAAGCCTTCCGGTCCATCTTCGAGCCGGTGCTGGACCCCAGTATGCTCTCTATGCTTGGGGCTACCGCAGGCCGCCGCGCCGATCTCAACCTAGGTCTACAATCGCGGCTGTTGGCCCGTGAGCGTGCTGTGCAGGAAAATGCCAAGAAGCTCAACACGGTCGAGAAGAGCCGCATGGACTGGGCCGGCTACGTGGACCGCGAGGGCATCAAAGATGAGCTGGAGCTTGCCGGCAAGTCCAAATACTCTTTTGCCGAGCGGCAACAGTTCCTGGCGCGCAGCGAGGCACGGCGCGAAGAGGAAGCGCGGAGAGCCAGGCTGGCGGGCAAGGTGTGAAGGAAGTTGGAGTGCTTGGGGAGGCAGAACATTCGTTCTTCTCCCTTATTTTCTCCACATCTACGTTCGTATATTCGAACACGTCAACCCCCACGTTCGCATGAGGTCTAGCACTGCACAGGCCCAGCAACTATGCCGATTCTGGTGTGTTCTCTGGAATCAACCCCCATTGACAGAGAAAGATGAAGCATCCATTGTCGCAACCGTCTCTACGACGGCCTTTCGCGGACTTGGCGGCTTCGAGCTTGCGGCTTCGAGAGATGTCTGAGGCATGAGGCAAGTCGAGGTACAGGGCAACATCAACTACTGGAGAGGCAGTAGCTCTGCATATATAGAAAACATGCATAGAGGCCCGGGACGTATTGCTGAAATAACATAGTGGCCCTAGGCAAGGCAAAGTGCTAGTGTAGCTACTATCATGGCGTCCGCTGGTTCTACTTTTCAGCGATCTCGTCCGCGCTTCTCTACGTAAATATGCGCGCAGTCAATAAAAGACCATAATATCAAACATGCACAGTCCAGTGACGTATGGGAGAAACAAGGACTTTTTTGAGTCGTGGCTTTCAGCTGCTAGTAGCGTTTGTTGAGCCGAGGTTCGTTTGGAGGTGTCCCCAGACTTTTTGTAGCTTCCCCACACATGACAGCGTCGCCCATTCCTTGTACCTTGCTCTAGGAGACTTCGACATTTAACTTGCGAATGGCGAGTGCCTCACCTGCCTATCACAGACCTGAACTCTATCATTCATATCAAGATGGGGTCTCGAATCGACTTTTATTTCGACATCGGTACGTTTGCATAAGCATGAGCGTAAATCGAGTGTGTTTCGTAGAGCCCCTTCTTCGTATTAACTCAAGTCTATTGCAGCATCGCTCTACAGCTACTTGGGCTTTCTCTTCTTGCGCCGCGATCTACCCCTGTTCGCGGCCAATAACATCGAGGTGGTGTATGTTTCTGCTTTCCGACCAGACTTTGGAGCAGACGCGCTGACATCGTCGTGAAGCTTGCACCCTGTTTTGCTAGGAGCCATCAACAAGGCCACTGGAAACAAACCGCCATTCACGCTGCCTGCCAAACGCAAGTATGGCCCCTATGATGTCCGCCGGTCCTGCTTACGTGCCGGTGTGCCCGAGACGCGTCCACCTGAGGATTTCTTCAACCGCGCCGTAACTGTTCTTGTACGTCTCCGTGCCTCGTTATGCCGATTGTCCCTGTCGCTAACAGTTAAGCCTCTGCGTGCCCTTCACTACATTCAACGACACTATTCTGCCGAGAAATATGTCACGGCCGTCAATTACCTCTTCAGCCGCTTTTGGACACCGCCTAATGCGGACCTGCGGGAACCAGAAGTCCTCCGTGCTGTGCTTGCCGAGGCTCCTGTTAATTACTCCAACGGAGTGGCTGGAACAGCCCCTTCATCCGCAAACTGTCGCAAGCTCTTTTCAGCACAAGACGTCGATTCCATCCTTCTTGCGGCTACTGAGCAGCCTGCCAAAGACCAGCTATCCCAAGCCACTAAGGAGGCAGTGGACCGTGGCGCCTTTGGTGCTCCGTGGCTGTGGGTGCGGAATGCTGCCGGCAAAGAAGAACCCTTCTTCGGAAGCGACAGGTAAGTGAGAGCCGATGTTGCTTCGTTGGGGGATGAAAAGCTTACTGGTTGCCCAGATATCATTTTGTTTACGAACTTCTCGGTCTTCCCTACCAGGACGTGGCTTTGCTAGGCTCCTCCAGTGATAAGAAGAGTGATGCAAAGCTATGAGGAAGCTAGAGCTTGGAGTTTTTATATTAATTGCGTCAACTTGGAATTAAACATTAATCTGTAGGAACGCCGTACATAAAATTCACATGAACTTTACCTTAAAAAATAGCTAAACCCTTGATACCTCTCCTCCCTTTACTAGACGCTTTCAAGGATGCGAGTTCGCTCGTGTCTCATACCCGACTGGGTTGCTGTCGGCACTTTTAAGGGTCTCTGCCCATCTCTTCGCCTGGTCATGTACCTGAGGCTCATCTTGTACCGAAGGACTGCTTCCAACCACCACATATCCGTCCGTTGTGCCTGCGCTGTCTCTATTCGTCTCAGCTACTACCGGGCAAATATCTGGCTGCGTATCTGGGATCCTCACATCCGAATTTTCCGAATTTTCCATATTGGGCTCCTCCGTAGCTTTTTTTATGCTTCCAGCATCTGGGCCATGGCTAGAAACAGTATTATGGTGCCGGAGATCAACAATTGCCGGTATCAATATATCACGCGGCTTCCAGGCAAGCTGCCTCTCCCTTTCTTTAAAGACTATTAGGTCCTCACATGAACCGCTGAGCCACTCGTGTTCACTTGCCGTCAGAGCCGTCAGTCTGGTTCTCGGGTCCGGATCGAGACAAGCACGGATGAAGTCAACCCCGCTCTGAGAAATAGGGCCATGCTGCTTGAACACGCGCACGAAATTCAAATAATCCAGGAGCCGCTCGAAGTTGTCCGTGTTAGAGGATGTGCACGACAGCTCTATTGACTCGTTACCCGCAAGCAGCTGCAATGCTAGAATTCCAATAGCCCAAATGTCAACAGCAAGATTATGTTGCCCATTGGGCAATCTTACTTCCCTTGAGGAGTTCCGGTCAGGCAAAGATACAAATAACTTGTTGAGCTGGATGAACTTACGGTGCTTGGTATATCTCAGTCCCAACATTGGATGTCATTCGTCCCAGGCTTGTTGCTGTTGAGCAGCCAAAGTCGGCCAACACTACTCTGTGGCTGACTTGTTGGCTAGTGGCACATAGGACGTTCTCTGGCTTTATATCACGATGTGCGACTCCTTTACTGTGGAGATAATGAACGGCACTTAGAACTTGGGTAATGATCCACTTGATATCAAGCTCAGGCAAGGATAATTCTCTTGCTAGGAGGGAAAGCAGATCACCCCCAGTTGCCAGCTCCGCGAATGTGAACCTGTTTCTTATTAACATCATCTCCAATAACATCTGCTCTCGCGAGTTACTCACATGGTGTTGCTTGTTCTGAATGCTCGGCGGAAAGCAATGATATTTGGCTACGGGACGTCAGCGTAGGGAAGCAAGCACAAGAGACTAATGGCAAGCATACGTGGTCTAGCTGACTCCAGATCAGCACTTCTTGGTCCACGCGCTTAATCGTAGACACATCACAGTCTTTAAGCTCCTTTAGTCGATGAACTTTGCAGATAACTTGCTGATTCGTCTCCTTGTCTATGGCAAGGTACACTTTGCCATATGAACCATACCCGATTATTGTATCTTTGATGGCAAACTGGGAACGAAACAGCTAAAATTTTACATTTTAGTTCTGAACCAGGATGTCACAGGCAAATCGAATGGGTTCGGGGCAAGAGAAGGATACCTCAGCATCGGTGCGTTCAACCTTGCTTAATGACAACTTGGAAGGAGGCTGCAGACAGTCGCAAATCCTTATGGAACATGGGCCGATTGAGATGATGTCATTATCTTTCACCATTTTCGCCGCACTGACAAGAGGCCCTTTGCCAATGATCTCTCCATTGACATAGGTTCCAGCTTCCGATTGGCAATCTCTGACGTAGATCAAGGCCGGACACAGCTCATTATTGTAAAACATAATTGAGTAAATTTCGCAGTGGATAGGAGACACAGAAGTACTTTTGAGACGAAGGTTGCTACAATCGCCAACGTTAACAAAAAGAATGTGTTTACATAAAGGGGAATATATAAACGAACCATTGGCGAGAATCTCGCCCGATTCTGATGACCTGATTCCGGTAGAAGGGAACCCTCACCACTTCATGTAACATTAGTTAGGAGGCTCTCTCGCACATGGATGACGATGAATGCTGTCTACGACTGGTAGATGGCACATACCCTGTTTGAACTTGCCACATGTTGTACTCTCAATCTCGATTTTTGCTAATGGGATACGCGGAACTGTGATGGTTTCTTCGGACGTGCCATTGCGCCCAATAGCTTCAAATGGAACGGGCCGTAGTCTGATCGATGCAGGAGCGCTTGCATAACGATCCATCGTCGCTAGTAATTATATTTCTTCAAAATAGTGTTCATTTTACCAGATATGTAACACTTCGAGTCTATACATTTGTAAGAAGTGTTAAAAAACAGAAATAACCATCCCATCTATAAATCTTTTGCACACCTGGCAGGACCTGGCCATGCACCTTCCCATTCCTAATCCGCGACATCGAGCAGGAAGGAGCGAATGCCAATAGTTTACAATACACAATTTGACCCTGTTCGGTAACCAAAAATTATACGCTGGGCAGTAGGGCACACACCCGTGGTAGTAATTTGTGACTTTAGAATGTGGCTTTCATGTGGGGTGAAAATTTCACAAAAATTATCACCAGTCGTCACACATTCAGCTTCACCACGAAATATTGGAGTCTTTGGTCGGAAGTCATACTGCTCGATTGTAATTTGCCTGCACTTTTGTAACATGAGATAGAAACTAAAGAATCCCTGACGGCAATATGCTCCCGGGCAGATTTTTTCCCATTAAACCCTTCCGTTTTTCATCCTTGTGACCTTCATAATTGACTAAATGCCAGCCCTACTGGCAAGTCGCTTCACTTGGATGTAAGTCCTTTCCCTCCAAATT
Source organism: Graphilbum fragrans (assembly GCA_001513895.1). NCBI lineage: Eukaryota > Fungi > Ascomycota > Sordariomycetes > Ophiostomatales > Ophiostomataceae > Graphilbum > Graphilbum fragrans. Next base: position 305,389 of record LLKO01000016.1, read on the forward strand.
GCACCCCCTCAAGATAGACCTCATAAGAGCTTGTTGTAAGCTGTCACGGCCTTGGTTGCGCGTGGACGCGAAGGACCGTAGCTGTATGAGGCTGGGTCATTGTGCCAGATAGGTGGGATTGATGTCAATTTTCCATTGCTTTGTCGAGATGGCTGCTAGTAGCTAGCTATCTTTATTGGGGTGAAGTGCAGAGCTGACTGGAGATCACGCGGTTGGAAGGTGTTTATTTGCTGGAGTGTATTGTTAGCTCAAAAGAACTTGATAACAAGAGCAAGCTCGACGATGACGGTAACAACTTACGATCTCGCCCGCATCTTTCTCCGCTTGCGCTTGAGGCGTCGAACGCGCTTCTTCCTCCACTTGGCTCTCATCTTGAACTACTGTTTGATGTTAGCAAGCTGTCGTGCTACAGGTTTCATTTCCAGGTGCCCAAAGGCACGCGAGAACGAACAAAAAGCTACAATCGATAGGGAAAAGCTTATTGCAAAGACTGCAACAATGCAAAGAAACTCTGGTTGCAGCTGGAAAGCATGAGAGAAGAACTTACTGTTCGAAAATGAGAAATTGACGATTGGTTGTTGAGCTTGGTTTGGTGGGATGAAGGAAGGTTTGGGAAGAGGGATGTGAGGAAGAAAAGTTCTTGAATACCTTTGACTTTCTTAGTGTGCCCTAAAATCGCACTAATAGTTATTCCGTGTATCCCCCGCACAAAACCATCACCTGCACTGGTCATATGACACCACAGTGCGACAACTCAAATTCTCCTAGTCATAGTACAGTCACGACATATTTCACGTGACTAAATGTCGGCCTAGAAGCTAACATTACCGCCTTTTATTTACTGCCGGCTTTGAGAAAAAAGTTCGCCAGTGGGGGCAGCAAGGAAAATTTCACCTAATGCTCTCTAGCCTTCGTCTTCTACAGGTGGACAGAATAATTTCTGTCGCAGAAGCTCCCATTTTGCCATTGAGTTGATGTCTGCTCTCCTGCAACACTGCAAGATGGCTTCTGACGCGACTAAGAAGAGAAAGCGAGATAACTCGCAGGCAGACGGGGCTAAACCGAAGAAGAAGAAGGTCTCGATCAAAGATGGCCCTGCGGAGGTGTTTCCACCAGAGCCAACGGTTGCACCTACAATCCGAGTGTCGAGCGTTGTCAAACCACAATTCTCTGCACCAGTCATAGGTATGTGCAGACTCGTGTATGAATAGGTCGACATAAAGCGTCCATTTCTAACCCAGTGTAGCAACAACGCCTGGATTGTGTGTACCGAACGCCGTAGAATTCGATTGTTTTGCCCGAACCCGGAAGTCCTCTTCCAAGCGCCCTCGACCTTCGCCTCTCTCGTCTGAGCTTCTACTGTACTCGTCTGCCCATCGGACCGTCGACTACACAGCTAAGGAGGATAAGACGCAAGGAGGTGACTCTTCTCTTCAGCACTACATCGGAATCTTTGACCCGGCAACTGGCAAACTGCAGGTGGTGGAGGCGAAGAAGATGGTTGTCAGGGGAAGTGTGCGGTCACGGGAAGCTCCAGAGGATCAGATGCACGGTCTGCCTATCAAAAAGGTGAGGTTACTCCGTCTATTTTGTGAGCTATTGGGACTGTTGTTCTAACCGTGGCTTCGAATTTCAGACCATGGCGGACCAGAGAAACGATCTGGGCCAAGCTTTTGGCACGAAGAAAGCCAAGAAGGCGATCCAGTCAGTCACCGAAAATGCTATTTCAAACCGGAAACGAGGCGAAGACGGCACCTTCAAGGCGGAACCGATTCAAGATGGCGACCGAGCTCTGATGAAGAAGATGGGCAAGGTGACAGCCACGATGTCGACGCGAGAAGAACTGCAGGCAGCTGTCGACAAGGCGAAGCCCATTCCGACGGGCAACTTCGCGGCCGAGGAAATCCAAGACGTGTACGTGCCAGAGGAGATCGTCGGTGCCGATGTGCTTGCCGCGATCCCGGTTCGCGACTGGCAGCAGACGCTGTCCGCTGGCGAGAGCGTCAACGTGTTCTCTCGATTTGCGGCGAACCGGATGAGCCGTGTGGCTGCACGCGACGAGAGCCCCAACCACCTGCGGCTGCTGCGCTACATGTACTGGTTGATTCTCTACTGGCAACAGGCCCGGCCGGGAAAAGAACGCGGCACCAAGAGACAGCCACCGAAGAAGGCGCTGAAGGAAAAGATGGACGGCGCGCCGGATTCGGTGATCGAGAACATCCGACAGCATTTCTCAGACAATGGCACCATCCGCAAGTTCCACCAGGACCTCATCATGACCCACTGCTGTGCATTTGCGAGCATCATCGATGGGTTTGAGGTCAACACACTCGACCTGCGAGAGGACCTGAGACTGGAGCAGAAGCAGATCTCGCAATATTTCTCAGAGATTGGCGCACGCGTCAAGCTGGTCAAGGAGGATGATATGACCAACCACTATGCAAAGCTGATGCTTCCGCTGAGATTCCCGAACAGCATGCGGCAGCGGAGACAGCGGTAGCTGACAGGATAGACGGGATAGGAGCATCTTGGAGTTTACGGAGTTCTTCTTGGTATTATAACGAAATTGTATGCATAGCTTATTTTAATTTACATAGAAGCATCAACTCGCAACTGTTGGATGGCTGGGATAGCTTTTTCATTATTTGTCATTATCTGAAAGCCGTATTACACGTGCTTCTGCCTCAAGTATATCGAAACTGCACGTATAGGTGCCTCAAGCTGTAAAATAAAGAACTAAAAACATAATACTATACCAAATAGGACCGGGCCACTGTCTGCAGCGGCTTGACCAAGCTATGTTGCTTGAACGCAATATGGCGAAGAAAGGATAAGAGCGCCTAGCCTCCCGAAATTTGGTGGCCTCTGATTGGTCAGAATACTCGGTGAATGATTTGTGGGACACAACGTATCGACAGTCGAACATGCCAAGCAGCAAGATTTACGAGCTGGCAATAGCATCTATCGGCCCCGGAGCCAGTCTGCAACAATAAAAATAGACATCAACGCGTGAGATGGCATTCCGGGCATTGTAGACAGCTAGTGTGAGCTATACGGGTGGGTGGAAGTCGGGCTCACTTCGGCCACAAAAAATGGAGCGGTTTGGCGTGAATACTGCTTCAATATGTCCGGAGCTATTTCTGCTTTGTATCGAAATCTGAGATGGGACAGCACTTTTGCTTCCATCTCAGTCTCGCAACGTAACTACACAGGACGACGTGTGAGATGCTACCCTCCTCGACCCTACCAGCCCAACATCTTGGAACTGGTGCCTCGGTATCTCTGCTGCGTTGTCCTCGGAGAGGACTCGACTCGTTACTCCAGGAAAAGGAGGACAGCATAAGGGCAGCTCCTCCGCCTAGCTGTAGCTGTAGGGTCCCTGCAGGGCTGGGGGGAGCTAGACCAGGTGGCCGGGCCGGCTGTTGCCTTTCATCTTCCCCTCCTCCTCCGATCAGGTCGAGCCGCATCAGCGCAGCCCCACATAGGTAACCGAGCAATTGGATTGAACTTTATTTTTCCCATCCTGTCTCTGAGATTGTGATTTCTGAGTTCTTTTCATTCCCTTTTAAATTTTTTCGGCACGCCTTCTTTTTCACGCAAACCTTGCCCATTGCCTCTCGCGACGCCGTCCCCTCGCGCGGCACGCATTATCCCCTGCTATGGATTTTACTTGCAAGCTGCATTTCTTTCCAATGATGGCCATTTCTATCTGCATCTTTGATCGTCGAGTGACGATGAAATTGCATCGATCGTGGTCGATGTTCTCCGCCTCTGCGCGCGTCATTCGCCCTCATTATCATCATAACAAGGGCGAAAAGGTGGAAAAAGAGGTAGGTGGCGTATTTGTTTAGCGCACGGACCACATATATGGAGCAGGGAAATCTACGACCGTTATAACGACCCTGATTGGTCTGGCCGCGGGAACAGGCCCCACAAAATTTCTCACGCGCTGGTTCCTTCCTCTCTCGTTGCTGCTGCTGCCTCAATGTGAACTTGCCCATTGCGCGAACGAACAATAGAAGGAGCGAGCGAGGCCCAGCAACCGCGACAAATCGACAAGAGAATCCTCTATTTTTTTCTCCTACCGATGCAGGACTCTTTTCCCCTGCGATATCTCTACATCTGTTGGTGAAGTGGCGTCTTGTCTCTTCAATTCCCATTGTGACGAGTTGCCCTGTTAATCTCCTCGACGCCGCTCTTTTTGCGTGCCTGGACAGCTTCCAAGCAGAGACATTTCATTGCTTTTATCCCACGAGTTCCATCATTTATATAGAAAGGAGGCTCGCGTTGACTTTTTCATGCCGATATTTCCAGCTTCTAGCTTCGACTCGCCTTATTCTTATTGATCTGGAATCGGATTTTTGCCTTCAGCCATTCATTGTCACCGATCAACCATCAACGGTTGTTTCCCTCTTGCCTCTCGACGAGCTCCTATCTTTCCCAACATCCCCCGATCGCGCTATCTCTTCTCTCGAAATACCGCCACTATTTCTACACAGAAACGTGCTTCTCAATACTTTTTTGCCGACCACGACATTCTCTTTTCCGAGCACTACGCTACTGACCCGCCTTCACCCTGCAGCGCACATTACAAATGGCACTTGACCGGTAGCAGACTACGCAGCGACTAGTGAAGGAGATCAAGGAAGCACAGGTCTAGGTGGATGCCATAGTAGCCACCCTGTTCCGCCTGCTTTTCCTGTATTTCCATCGAGATCAAGCCGCTCTTGGCCGTGACCATCAGCGCAGCCGATTTTAGCTGCCCCTGACCCCAGCATCAAGATGCCCGTCAAGCGCAAGCGGGATATCCTAGACTTTGATCCGAACAAATCGGATTCCGAAGACGAGAATTTTGTGCCTGGCGACGACCGTCCCGACCGGTCTTCCCGGCGTTCGAAAAAGAAGCATAGAAGCATCAAAGGCAAGCGGACAGCTTCTCGACGTGGGCGGGACCAATACAGCGGCTCCGACATCGACGACGACGAGGACGATATTTCAGAGGAGAGCCTACAGTCTTATAGTGAAGACGAAGGCAACGGTGACAACGAAGACGACGAGCCCCTGACTACTGCGACAGGCCGCCGAGCGAGGAAAGCAGCTGTCAAACAGAAGAATTACAAGGAAAGCAGTGAAGAAGAAGAGGAGGAGGTGGAAAGCCCGGCTGAAGACTCGGACCCTGGTGTGCCAGTGACACCAAAATCTTCCAAAAAAACTAGAGCCCCATCAACACAGCCTTCCGCTCCCCCTTCTCGGATTATTGTGCTCAAGACTCGTCCCGGAAGCTTGCGAGACCGGAATATGGCGCCACCTACCGCAAGTCGGCGCACCCGTGGCAACACAGAGGAGGTAGATGAGTTCTTCGAGCTTTCCACTTCTGGCCGCCATGCACAGCCTGCTTCAGTGTCGAGAAGTAAGAGCCCCGAAGCTTATGCTACTGCTGCCTTTAGTCGCCCCCGCCGCGCCTCTAAAGGTCTCAAGGCGCCACCAGCTCCACCCATTGAAGAAGCTACACAAGAGAGCAGCGTGGATCCAGAGAAGATAGACGAGGATGAAGACGAGCTTTTGGGTGGTGATGCCGCCATTGGCTCAAACCTGGATGGCTCGTGCAATTTGCGAACTAGCGTCGAGCAGCTGGACGGAGAAGATGACCGCTCGGATGGTAAAGCCAACGGCGATGGCAACGTTGCAGAAACAGCCGTCGGCATGCAGGACGACGATGATGAAGAGGACGATGTGCGACCGCTTGGGCGCCGCACACGCCTGACTCGTGCCGCAGCAGCTGCAGAAAGCAACGCGGTAAGCGGCGCAGACGACGCGGACGCTGACGCTGGCGATGAAGCAGAAGGCACCTTAACAGGGCGACGCCTCACCCGCGGTTCGCTTCAGCGGAAGTCGAAATCTAAATCGGTCAAGGAACCTAGCAGTGATTTTGAACCGATGGACGAGGACGAAGACTTTGGGGACGGCGACGGCGACTCTGATTCGTCACCGAAGGCTAGCGCTGGCAACAATGCCGAGGACGACTCGAGCCAGAACTCGCGTGGCCGGCGCAGATCGACGCGCATTAAGTCTGGTGGCAAGCGGTCGCGCGCGGAATCTGATGATGAGGACGATGTGGACCGGGACGAAGTAGCTATGGAAGCCGAGGAGCTGCGAGCAAGCTCTCATTCTCGCCCACGGCGCCGCAGACGATCGCCGCCGATTGTGTACGAGGAGATGACGCGGCGGCGAACCACCAAGGTTGTCGACTACAGCATCAAGCCACTCGACCAGTATCCCATCGAGCAGGAGGAAGAAGAAGACGTTGTGCAAACGCCGGCACGCCGACGGAATGCGCGAAGCGGCGGCAATGCCTCGATTTGGCAGCGCAACCTGCTCTCTACCTTTGGGCCCTTTGGAGGCGGCAGCGGTGTGGGATCGCTCATTGGCGGTCCATGGGGCACGGGTGCTGCTGGCGGTGTTGATTCGGACAGTAGCGACGACGAGATGACGCACCGGACTAATGGTCCCGGCGGCATTGCTCCTCCCCCGGGGATGACGCCGACGACCGGCACGGCTCCGGGCTTCGCGGCTCCCCTCAACCTCGAGTCTATTACGGGTGTGGCTAACACCAATGTCGGCAAAATCAAGAACCAAAAGGCCCTTGCCGACGCTGATCCGCTGGGTGTTGATATGAACGTTGACTTTAGCAAGGTTGGTGGCCTCCAAGGGCATATCAACCAGCTCAAGGAGATGGTGACGCTCCCGCTGCTGTACCCGGAGCTGTTCTTGCGATTCAAGGTGACGCCGCCTCGCGGTGTCTTGTTCCACGGACCGCCAGGCACGGGTAAAACGCTGCTTGCTCGCGCATTGGCCAACTCAGTTGGCGTGGGTGGGCGGAAGATCACATTTTACATGCGTAAGGGAGCAGACGCGCTTAGCAAATGGGTTGGTGAAGCCGAGAAACAGCTCCGACTGCTCTTCGAGGAGGCGCGGCGGACACAGCCAAGTATCATCTTCTTTGATGAGATTGATGGTCTGGCTCCGGTGCGGTCGAGCAAGCAGGAGCAGATCCATGCATCTATTGTGTCGACGCTACTTGCTCTGATGGATGGCATGGACGGCCGTGGCCAAGTTATTGTTATTGGCGCGACAAATCGGCCGGACAATATTGATCCTGCGCTGCGTCGCCCGGGCCGCTTCGACCGCGAATTTTACTTCCCTCTTCCTGACCTCGAGGGTCGGCGGTCGATCATCGACATCCACACCAAGGACTGGGGCTTGGAGGACAACTTCAAGGAGCTGCTGGCTGAGGGCACAAAAGGCTATGGCGGAGCAGATCTTCGAGCGCTGTGCACAGAAGCAGCGTTGAACGCCATTCAGCGCACGTACCCCCAGATTTACTCGGCGGACCAGAAGCTCATTGTCAACCCAGAGAAGATCAACATCCATGCGTCCGACTTTACGTTGTCGATGAACCGGATGATTCCGTCTTCTGAGCGGTCTGCCGCTCCGGCATGGGCGCCTTTGCCAAAGCCGATTGCGCCACTTCTCTTGGACCAGCTGTCGAAGATTCAAGTCGTTCTGGATGACATTATGCCTCGACGCAAGAAGGTGACGGCGCTGGAGGAGGCCATGTTTGAACCGCTGCAGGATGCCGACAAGGGCTTCGGCCGCGAGAATATGATTCAGGAATTCGAGCGATCTCGAACATTCCGGCCGCGGTTGCTCCTCTCTGGCATTGCTGGCATGGGCCAAGGCTACCTGTCTGCGGCGATTCTGCATCACTTTGAAGGCGTTCATATCCAGAGCTTTGACTTGCCTATTCTGTTGGGCGATGGACGGGTACGTTTAACTGTGTTTCTGTATTTTCCCTGTTTGTGGCACTTTTGCTCGAGTACTGGGATCTTGTCTACTAACACAGCATTCTGCAGCCCTTGGAGCAAGTCATCGTCGGCCTCTTCATCGAAGTCAAACGCCATAAGCCTGCTGTGATTTATATTCCGAACATTGATGTGTGGTACCACAGTCTTTCGCCAGCGGCCTACATTATGTTTGTCACTATGCTCAAGAGCATACCTCCGAATGACCGAGTGCTTCTCCTGGCTACGTGCGAATGCAGCGAAAGCGAAATTCCAAAGAAAGTTCTGCAGAATCTGTTTGGGTACTCTTCCAGTAACCAATTCGCGCTGGAGCGGCCGAGCAGGGTATTTATATCTTCCTATTTACGCTGTGCATTGGACGTGACTTTGCTAACAGCCTGCACAGGAGAGCCGTGGAAAGTACTTTTCTCAATTCCTTGCGCACGCAGCCAAGAACCCGAATGACTTCCCGGACCCGGCGAACCGCAAGAAGCGGATTCTGGAGGAGCTCCCAGTGGCTCCACCGCCACCGCCGAAAATCAAGACGAAGGCGGAGATCCGCGAGGAGCTGCGGCGCGACCACCTTTTGCTCAACCTCCTCAAGGTGCAACTGCAGCCGATCATGGACCAGATCAAAAAGTATAAAAAATTCCGGCAGCCGGTGATTGCCGATACACAGATCGCGTACCTGTGGCAGGAGGCAGACCCTAGTTATGTGCGGGCTGACATCCCGGACGAGGAACCTCGGCCTTTTATGATTGCCACGGATCGGGAGGGTGTGCAGGGTCTGCTGGAGAAGGAGACGGGCAAGTTCTACTACAATCTTGATATCACAACGATTGAGGAGCGTTTGTCGAACGGGTACTATGCGCGGCCCCAAGACTTCTACCAAGACGTTCAGTCACTGCTAAAGGATGCCAAGAACACTGGCGACAAGGAGCGCCTGCTTAAGGCGAACGAGCTGGTGACGAACGTGGAGGTGGACGTGGCGGAAGCAGAAGCGCGGCTGTCGCAAGTCAACTGGGAAGAACTGTACCAGAGGCAGCTGCAGCGAAGCAAGGCTGCGGATGAGAGGGCCAAGAAGAAAGCGGTTGGCCTGGCTATCATCGGTGCTGCTTCGGATGGGATGGACGACCGGACGGAGGCGTTGATCGCGTCTGATATTGTGCGGTCCGACATCAACGAAGAAGAGGTTGGCGCTGATCCACAGCAGAAGCAGATGCAGCAGCAAGCCAGATTCCAGCTGAAGCCCGACTTTGCCGCCGCCGCGGCTTCATCATCGCTGTCGTCATCGAACGGATACCACGTGCACAATGGCAACGGGTTGTCGGTGCCGTCAACCACATCGAATGGAGAGGACGTGGTGATGACGGGAGCTAACAACTACGATGGGCCTTTACCGCCACAGCATCAAATGGGACCTCCGCCAGCACAGTGGCCACCGGCAGTTGGTGGCAACGTGTCTGGCTTTGCAACGACGGGCAACACACAGGTGTCTCAAGTATCTGCCTTGACCGGGTTGCCGGCAGGGATGTCGCCGTCCGAGGTGCTAAACGACGCGTCGTCGACCAAGACGTCGGACGATCCGTCGCTGAACCGGTCGTCTGGACTTCGTAGTACGCAAGCGACGAACGGGATTCACAACGCGGAAGGCGGCGGGTCTGGACACGTGAGTTTTGCAGCCGCGACAGCAGGAGCTGGAGGCGAGCTGGGCGAGAGCTCGCAGATCCCCGACACGCAGTCTGTGTTTGGGTCGCTCCCTAGCAACGAGTGGGCGCACTCTCAGGCGCATGCAATAGCGAAGGGCATTCTGCCGGGCGGGGTGAAGTCCGACGGCGATGCAGCAGGGCCGAATAGTGGCAGCCTGGTCTCGTCTGGTGACGGAGCTCATGATGGGTTGGCGGGCAGCTTGGGCAGCCTGGGTCGCGAGGGTGTGATGACGCCGTTGTCGTCGGCACCGGCTTCGCAGCAGCAGAGCCAGCAGCACAACCAGCAGCAGCAACATGACCGACAGCAACAACAACAGCTATCATCTGGCAGCCGGGTGTCCTCGCAGGGCTTCCCGATCGGAGCGACGGACACAAGCTTGAACGTGATCCTGGACACGATCCTGGACCGGACAGCGAACTGCACGGTGGACCAGTTGGAGCAGGTGAGCCGTGAGATTATGGACCACATCTGGGGGACACGGCACGAGAGAAACCGGTCGCGGGTGATTAGCGGGCTGAGCCGTGTGTTCAACAAGACGATGGCGGATGTGGAGCGGATGCAGGCGTTCAACGAGGAGGAGGAGGAGTGAGCCGGTGGCTGGACAGAGGGTGTTTTGCGTGGACGAATTAGGGAAGAACAGCAGACAGGATATGCTGGGGAAGAACAAGAAAGAGAACTGCACGATTAAAGTGTTGTGATAGGGGAGAGGGGATTTGGGAGATGAAGATTGGACCAGGGATTCGCAAAGGGAGATGGGGGTGTGTTTGGTGTTTCTTGTTTTGACTTTGTCATGGCCGTTGTATTCGTTTACGTCGTGTTCTGTCTTACTTGGGAACGCTGCATTGCCAAGCTGTTGCTCATCGTTACTTGGGATATTTGATTTCTGATTTCCTGCTTTGTTGGGCGTGTGCAGATAGCGCGTTATCGTTGTTCCTATCCCGTATATGTCTGCTCTGTACAGCTCTTGCCAATCTGATTCTATGTTTCTATGTATCGTGCAGTCATTACTGGCCTATGCTGTGCCTTATCTCTATGGTCCTATGATTCTTTTCACCGTATACATGTCTCCTACATGTTTGCGCATACACCTGCATAAATTTACATATCCTTTTTCCTCCACACAGTCCACACACTATGAATTCACCTCGGCAAACCACGTCCGCAACAGGCCCGACAGCGCAGACGGCAGATCGTCCAGGTGGTGCACGATCAGGTAGTACGGGAAGGGGAAGGTGTCGAGGTAGCGCTCGATGACGACGCTGCTGGCGCCCGTGGCCGGGTCCTTGACGAACTTGGCTTCCTTGAGGTCGAGGACGCTGTCGGCGTTGGTCTTGGCTTGGGGGGCCTTTGTAGCAGCGCCTGCGGCTCCTGGCGGGGCGCCTGGTTTCGCACTGGTGCCGTCTAGAATCACAAAGACCACCATGATGCGCGCCTCGGCGGCCTCCCGCAGCAGCTGGCGAATGCGTTCGTGAGCGGCCGAGGGGGTCAGGCCGTCGGACAGAATCATGGCGAGCTGCCAGAGGTCGGTGGCGGACGATGACGAGGCGGAAGAGGCTTCGCGGGCAGCGCGGAAGCGGTCAATGGTGGTGCGCAGCAGCAGGGCGACGTCGGTACGGTCCTGCTGGAAGGAGAAGTGGCGCAGGGCCTGGGCGCCCTGGAGGTCCTGGCCGGCGGAGGCAAAGGCAGTGGCGCCGGAGCTGCCGCCGGAAGACGCCGCGTCGAGGGCGTGAGCGGCAAAGACACGGGCTCCGAAGCCGAGGACGCCGACACTGCCGGCCTCGAGCATGGCGAGAGCACGGGCGACCATGACGAGGGAGCTGAGAGCGAGGGCGGCGGGCGACGTGGGATCGAGAGGGGCGTCGGGGCCGGAGTTGGACCCACTGAAACGGGACCCAGCCGAGGGCTCCACACCGGCCCCCATGCTCCGGCTGTCGTCGACACACAGCAGAATCTGGTAGGCGCGCTTGGTGGGCACGGCGCGGCGCATCCAGATCTTGTCGCGCTTGTAGCCCGAGGCGATGTAGGGGATGATCTTGCGGATGCTGAGGCGCTTGCCGGTGCGGAAGCCGCCCGACAGACGCGTGGCCAGCGACGGCGCCAGAATGAGGCGCAGCTGCGCAGCCAGGGCTAGCGACAGCGCGTGGGTGTCGGCCTGGAAATCGGCCCATTGGCGGACGGCGGACTCGAGCGAGCGAGCATGCGGGTCGTTGTCGGGATCGGGGTCGTCGAGGTGTGTGGAGTCTAGTTGCTTGGCCACGTCGTCGTCGGCGTCGTCTTCCCCACTGGACTCCTCGTCCTCCTCGTCTTGATTTGTGCCCTCGGCATCCTCGTCCATCTCTTCTCGATCGTAGGCCCCACGCTGCAACGACACGCCGTTGCGGCCGTCTTTGTCCTGCTCCGTCTTGCGCGTCTTGTCGTCGTTGCCGTTGTCGTGGTCCTCGTTGTTCTCCTTGTCGTCGCGGCGGTCGTCCGCTTCGTCCATGTCCACGTCTTCGTTGGCGTGCTCCGTTTGGCGCTTTTCGTCGGCTGTCTTCGCGCCCTCCTCCTCCTCCATGGCCATGGCGTCGTCAAACGGCTTGGCCTCGTCGTCATCGGCGGCTCCCATGGCTTGCGTTGTGGCCGCCGCATCCTCGTCGTGCAGATGCTGGAACTCTTTTTGGCCTGCCTGGTCCGAGCTGTCGTCGTTGTTCTGTGCCTGGTCGTCGTGGATTTCCTCGTCGGCCTGCTTGATGTCCTTTTGCGTGCGGTGCCAGCGCTCCAGCACGTCGCCGAGTTTCTTGAAAGGCTGGCGGTCGGCCGAAGCGTCGTCGGCCTCGATGCGGTCTTCCGAGGCATTTTCCTGCGGCGCCTCGTTCTGCTCACGATGCGAGACCTGCCCTTCGCCACCACCCACTGTGTCTTTCTCGTCGGCATTGGCACCCATCTCGCCTTCGTCGCGTTTGGCGCTGTTGTCCTTGTTGCGCGCACCGTCGTCTTCCGGTCGCTGCTCCTCGTCTTCGCGGCCGGCCGAGTCGTCTTGATCTGGCCCCACACCACTCTGCACATTGTTGGGGGCTGCCTTGTCTTGTGGATGGGCATCGTTCTTGGACGCTGCGTCTGCCTTGTCCTCGCCAGCCTCGTCTTCCTCTTCTCCCTCGTCTCCTTCCTCTTCCTTGGCCTCTTCTCCGCCTTCATCGGCATCCACCTCCATCTCATCCGTATCACCCTTCTCGTCTTGGTCCTCGTTCTCATCGTCCGCATTGCCGCCATCATCCTGTTCCATTGCTTCCGTCTTGTCCCAGTCGTCTCCTTCCTTTTCCTCGTTGTCGACGTCGTCGCCAACGTCGTCTTTGCGCTTCTGTTCCGCTGCATCTGCCTCGCCGCCTTCATCCAAGTCATCCAAGTCGTCTAGGCCGTCCTCTCCATCTTCGCCTTCCCCGTCGTCATCCTCATCGTCACCCATGTCCATGTCTTCTGGGAGCTCCAGCGCGTCGCTCTGGTCGACGTTCTGGTCTTGTCGGTTGAGCTCCTGCTGGGGACCAACTTGCTCGTCGTCCTCACCCATCTCTCCCTCGTCATCGCTGTCCTTGCCATCACCCTCGGCCTCGGCCCCGTCCTCCTCTTCCTTTTTCTTGTCCTCTGTCTTTGCTTCGGCTTCCTCGGCCGCAGCGGCTTGGTCGTCGGCCGGCTGGTTCTTGGCGTTGTCGTCGGCTGCCGCGCCTTGGTCGTCGTCCTCGTTCTTCTGGCCCTTGGCCTCGTTGCCTTGCTGCTCCTTGTCTGTTTCCTTGGCATCCTCTTCGCCGTCCCACATCTTCTCATCGACAGCCGTGGGGTCCAGGTCGTCGACATCTCCCGCTTCCTCGTCCATCTCGTCGTCTTCGCCGTCGTCTTCCTTGTCGTCGTCGCCGTTCTTGTTTTTGTCATCCTCGTCGTCCTCATCGCCTCCCACGCTGCCCATGTCGCCCTCCATGTCGTCGGTGCCCATGTCGATGGCGTTCTTTTCGTCTTGCATGTCGTCGTCGTCGCCGTCCTTTTTCTCTTGGTTGGCCGTCTGCGCCAGTTCCGACAGGTCCTCGTCGGGCTGGATGTCTTTGCTGATGTCCTCGGCGCCGTCGCCGTCGCCGAGGCCGGTGCCTTCTTCGAGTTTGCTGTTGGCTGCCTGACCCGACTTGTCGTCCTCGTTCTTTTCCGGTGGCGAGCAAAAGCCCTGCGCGGCAATCTCGATAAACGAGCGGCTGAGGCGGTGGCCCAGCTGGCAGACGGAGCGGTGCAGCGCCGCCATTTGGCGGACGGTCGTGCGAGCTGTTGCCGCGTATTGCTGCAGCAGAGGGTGCAGCACGCCGAGGAGCGCGGTCGCCGGGGCTGGCAAGGGGGTCTCGGTACGGCGACCAGACGAATGGAGCATCTGGATGCTCTGGGCAATACTGGCCACGACGGTGTCGGTGTGCAGCGATTTGATGGCCGTGGACATCTTGGTGTGGTAATCGACGAGCCACGCCGCGTCGTCAGGTGACGAAGGCAGCTCAGCAACGGCCTTGGAGAGCTTTTGCACGCCGTCGAGCAGTTTCTTGGACAAGTCGAGAACGTCGTTGGTGAAGGCGGTTGCGCTCGTCTCCGCGGTGACAGCAGCGGCGGTGCTGGTGGTGCTCTCCGATCCCGCATCCACAACCGCCCACAGCTTGACTTGACGCAGAATATAGACGAGATCGGGATGCTGCTCGGCCAGCGTGTCGAGCGCGCTGTGGAAGTGCTGCAGCTGCAGTTCGGCTTCATGGTGCAGCTCAGCTGTCTCGGAGCGGGCAAAGCCGGCTGGTAAGCCGGTGGCCGAGCTGGCGAGCTGGTGACGCAGGCGGTTGAGCTTGTCGCCCCAAGACTGAAGCTCGGCTGTCACTGGCTGAGAGTCGGTGCTGCCGGCCAAACGAGAGTGCACGCCCACTAGGTGCAGCGCTACTTGGACCATGGGCACCAGCCACTGCAGTGCACGGACGAGGTGCGAGGGGGGGGCATCTGAAGCGTCTGAAGAGTCTGAATGGTCTGGCAGGTCTTGGTCGTGGTGGACGGCGACGACCCGAGAGTGGTTCTGAGTGGCCCCCAACCCCCCGATGTAGGCCACGTGCTTGTCGAGAGAAGCGAGGCTCGTGGCCGAGGACTGTAGCAGTTCGCGTTGCTGCAGCGCCACGAAGAGCAGGTGCTCGAGGAGACCGACGCTGCGGCGTGCGGCCACGCGGTTGAGGTCGCTGTGGTGGTTGTGGAGGGCCTCGCGGCACTGTGGTGCCAGATCGAGCAGCTTGTGAAAGTGGTATTCAAGGCCGTCGGGAGCCAAGTCGGCCGGCAAAGGCATGGCCGCATGGCCGGCAAAGACGCGGGCCAGCGACGACTGGGCGGCCAGCCGCGAGGTGCCGAGATTGCTGGTGAAGCCCATCTGGCGCACGGTCTTGAGCGTGTCGTCAAAGAGACGCACCTTGCGCGTCTTGAGGTGCTTGACGGCCGCCTTGTTCTCCTCGGTCAGCGTGCCGGGTGTTTCTTTGCGGAGAGCGGCGGCGGTTGTCTGCAGATCGGCCACAAAGTCGGCCACCACATCGGCTGCATCGAGAGACGAAGAAGACGGGACACCCGTGCGGGCCATAATCGCCACAATGCGGTCGACGCTCGAGAGGCGCTTCGTGTGGGCATCGTCACCCCAGCCAGGGATGCTCGCCGCACAGATCTGCGCTGCGTCTTGCGCTGCCGCCATGTCGATGGCTGCGTGGACGGCATCCGGCGCTCCCAACACAGACTCGGCTTCGTCCGGCAGGCCCTGCTGGATCACCGGCGCCATGGGCTGGCCGAGAACGGCCCGGAATTTGCGCACAATGCGGAAGAGCTTCTGGTGCGAGCGGCGGGCGCTTTCACGCAGCGCATCGATGTTGGTATCGCGCCAGCTGGCTAGCAGGATGACGTCGTTCATGGTCTTTTGCAGCGCAGCACGGCCGGCACGCATTGTTTCGGCCGCGCGCGGCTCAAAGCGCGCATAAAAGGCAATCAGCGCGCTCAGGGCGTTGTGGATGACGGCCAGCGCGGGAACGTCGACGGCCAGCAGCTGGACGTGGCGCAGCAGCTGTCGCAGCAGATCGAGACGAGCGCTGTACTGGCCGACAATGGAGCTCGCGAGATAGGCCGACAGCTCAGACACGAGCTGTTCCGTGTGGTAGGCCAGATCGGGGGTAGCAGACGTAGAATGGCTGGTATTCTCCGTATTCTCCACCCCCTCGCTCTCCTCCCCCCCTCCGAAGCCTCTCAAAATGGCCATGGGACCAGCCACCACGGCCTGGTAGGCAATAAACCACCAGCTTTGGGCAGCCTGGCGGCACTTGTCGGTCTCGGCGTCGAACAGCCGGCTCCAGGTCGACAGCTCGAGCTTGCGCCAGCTGACGAGCGTAGCCGTGAGGCGGTCGTAGAGCGCGGGAGCGGCGTATTGCTTGCTGGCATAGCCGCGGAACTGCCACTCGTAGAGGAATTCGTGCAGCTTCTCGACACGCGGCAGGATCTTGGCCAGCGGCTCGGCAAAGCCCAGCTCGAGGACGCAGTCGACGCCGGCGACCACGTCGGCCAGCGGCTGCAGATGGCCGATTTCGTCGACGCGCTGCAGCTGGCGGAACTTGCTGCGGATGTCGTGGGCCAGGGTCACCAGACCACGAGCTTCGGGCAGGTTGGCGTCTGCGTAAAAATTGTACGTTGCCGTCGAAGGGCTGGCCGACAGCTCGCGGAGGCGGCTGTCCAGCACGAGCATCGTGGCTGGCAGCAGGGTGCCGTTCAGCTTTTCGGGCGGAGTGGCTTTGTCGTCGTGGCTTTGGCCGTGGGCCTCGACCTCTTTGGCCACCTTGCGTGCAATGGCTCGGCTGAAGTCCATCATGGCCTCGGGTGCTGGCCGTGTTGGCTGGACAATATCGCGGTGGATGCGCGCTACGTCGGCCGAGAGGTCCCAGGCCGACGACACGGGCGCCGCAGCGGCGGGTTTCGGAGCGGCGGCGAATCCATCTCCATCTTCGTCTTCAGCATCGGCCTCATCGTACGTCGGGAACAGCTCCGTGAACTCGGCTTCATCCTGCTCTTCTTCGTCTTCGTAGCTGCCGCGGAAGCGGTACATGTTGTTCTTGAGCTCCTCGGCCCGGCTGTCGGCCTCGAGCTTCTTGTTCCACTCTTCGAAGAAGAAGTGGAAGCAGGCCGCGACGCGCCGTCGACCGGCTGCCGAGAAGCCAGAGAAGGCAGAGAAGCTTGAGCTGTCGTTGTTGTGGCTGTCAACAGCCGCACACACCCCAGAAAGCAGCAGAAACTCCCAGCTGCGTCCACAAGACGCCGTGACGTCCTCGATGCGCGTGACACGGCCGTCAAGCAGCGGCGTCACGGCCAGCCACGTAGATGCAGATGTCTGCTCTTCGTCTCCTCCTCCAACCGCGTCTTCGCCAAGAGACAGCCCCAGCTGCAAGCACCGCAGTAGATTGGCCAGCGGCAAGGCCAGGTCCTGGTAGGCAGCGAAATGTGTGGCTTGCAGCCGCTCAATCAGCCGGGCAATATTCGCTTGGATCAGCTGCAGCTCCTGGCGCGCCAAAGCTCGCGCAGAGGCATCGGCAGAGGCTCCCAGCAGCCGGTAAAGCGCCGACGTGACGCGGTCTTTGGCCACGAGGTCGAGCACTGGGTGGAAGACCTCCTTTTGCAGCCGTGGCAGTTCGGCTGACGTGCCGCTGGTCGAAGGACGGTAGATGCGCGGTGGAGGAGCAGCGTTGGTGCTGCTTTGGATGTGGTCTTTGTCGCCGAGCTGCTGGCGGCGGAAGGTGACGGCTGTGTCGAGGTCATCGCGGCTGAGCTGCCAGCGCAGACTTGTGTCCTGGCCGGTGGCGGCCTGGGCAAACTGCAGCAGAGCCGCAGCTCGGTCGGCCAGCGACGCCTGCAGAGACGCGTGGAAGTCGGTCTCGGTCTGCCACTTGAGATGCGGGTCGAAGACCTTGTCGGGCGTGTACAGCTGAATGCTGGCGACGGCAAAATGCACCCAGGCCACGGCGACCAGCTGCTGTCGCGCAGTGGAGGGGGTGACCCGGTCGGTGGCGGCGTCGAGAGCGACGAGAGCCGGCAGGAAATGCGCTTGCGTGGCGGCTTCGAGGTGGCTGAGCTCGGAAGGCAGGCTGAAGGTGCCGTTTTTGTCGAAAGACGTAGCGAGGTCACTTGCAGACCCGCCGTTGATGGTCAGTCCCCGGCTGCTAATCTGGATCTGGATCTGGCCGCTCTGACGAGCTTCCTCTAGGAAGTCCCTGAGCTCGTGCCCGAGACCCGAGTTGTGCACACCGACGACCATCCACAGCATCTCCTCGACAAGACCGCGCAGCTTGTCGACGCAGCCGTCCAGCAGCAAGGGTGCTGAGCGAGCGACCACGCGACCAACAGAGGGCAGCTCGGCCTCGAGCGAGCGTAGTGCGGCCAGACTCGAGCGGGCAGCCATGGCCTCGCACTTGCGCAGCAGCTGTGCCGACAGCGCACCAGTCCAGGGACGCAGACGCGAGTCCTGGCTGAGGAGGTAGTCGATGGTCTGGAGCTGGCCAGTAGCAGACGTGTTGGACGTGTTTCGCAGCGATCCCAGGCGCAGCTGGGCCAGTGTTGGCAGATCCGAGAGCACAAGCGTGCTGAGGCGGTCGTCGGGGGAGAGGCTACCAGAGGATGCTGACGATGTCGTGGCTTCGTGGACAACAGCGGACGAAAACGTGTTCACCGCGTGCAGCTGGCGCAGGCCTTCAAACGTATCCGCAAACAGCGGCACCACGGCAGTCTGGTCATCGCCAACTTGGGCCTCGAGGGTGCCGATTTCGTCCGCGAGCGCCTGCACCAGCGCAGCGGCCTCGGCACTGTCGACGCGGTCGGCGCGCAGCAGCTGGTAGGCGTTGGCCAGTGCTGTGGTGATGTGAGCCAGCTCAGCAACAGTGGCAGAGGGCACACGCCATTTGAGGCCGTCGAAACGGGCGGCCAGGCGCTCCATGGCCACGACCTGGCGAAGAGCCGTCTCGTCGGGAATCGGCTGCGGACGGAGAAGCGGCCACAACGCCTCGAGACTGCGGCCGGTTGTCAGGCGGAATCCCTGGGCAAAGCGGCTCTCTAGGAGGTCGGCGACGGTGGTGAGGAAGGCGAGGTGGGTGGTGTGCTTCGGCTTGGACATACGTGCAATGGCCCCCAGCAGCTCACGACCGTGGCCGAGATGCGCCTGGAAAAGGGCCTCGTCGAAGCGGCTCTGCGACGCCAATGCGCGCGTGCGCTGCCAGAAATGCCATACTGCGAGCACGACGAAGCGTATTTGCTCACTGGAGGGAATCGAGCCCTCCTGCCCCGCCTCCTCCTCCTCCTTCTGCACCACCACCAACGAGGCCTGTACAATATCGGCCAAAAACTGCCACACCAAGGCCGTCGAGTCCAGCCTGACCTTGTCGATCTGGCCGACCAGAGACGCCCGCTGCAGCCGGTTGAGTGCCGAGAGCCGCGACACGTGCGCAATGGCCTGCTGGCGCTGTTCCTGGAGGTCCTGGTGGGCACGAGCAGCGGTGCCGAAGAGCTCAAACCGCAAGGCCAGACGCCACGGCACATCTTCGCTGGCGCCCGACGACGCGACAGCAACCGCCCGCACCAGCGGTGCATTTTGCAGCGGATGCAGCGGCTGTTCGTGGACGAGCTCTAGTGCCGTCTGAGAAGAAGACAGAGGAAGAGAGTCGGTGGAAATTTGCTGGTACTGCTGCAACACGGCATCGCGGACCGGCTTGGCTTCCGATGAGGTGATGAGTTCGCCCGTGGCGGCCAGATGCTCGAGGAGCCGCGCTCGAGCGGCGCTGTCCGTCTTCGGCGTGCCAAAGCTGCCGGAGCGGATGGCCGTGACAAAACGCGGCAGCAACGTCGAGTCGCCGAGAGTCAGATTGTCGAGCCAAAGCGAGGCGTCGGCCTTGTCGGCATTGTCGGTATCAAGATCAAGGCCGTGCCGCACAACGTCCAGGAAACGCAGCATTCCGGATTCGACCGCAAAAGGTCGATAGGCGGAGGCGGATGCAGCCTCGGGCCGGTGCTCCAGGTAAATTTCCACGGAGCGGTTGCGCATGGCCCTCGACAGTTCGCCGTAGCGCGGGTCGACGGTCAAAAAGACACGGAAATCCGGGTGCAGCGGCACCACGCGCGGCGACCCGTCCGGCGCGCTGTGCTCGTTGATGCTGAGGAAGCCGTGCGGCCGCTCGAGTAGCGAGTTGAGGCGGTCCAGCACAGACGCGCTGCACAGGTTGGCATTGTCCAGGACGAGCCAATGGCCGGCCAACGCGGCGTGCACGATCACGCTGTCAAGCCACTCAAAGCGCGGATCCGCCAGCGTCAGCGGCTGCTGCAGACGCTCAAACGCCGCGGCCAGGGCCGACGCCAGCGCGGAGTCGGCCGGCACGCGTGCCGCGAGGCGCTGGATGCCGTCGGCAATGCGGCCGACCTGGGATGCAAGGGGGGTGTGATGATTGGTTTGGAACCACTGGATCGCCTGCGTCAGCTCGACGGCGTCTTCGACGGCGTCTCCAGCGGCGTCACTGTCCAGCAGGAACGGCGCCAGATGCGCCTGCACGTCGGTGAGGCTGGCATGCACTTCGCGCACCGGGTCCGCCTGCTCGAAGCCGCCCACAAGGTCCATGGCGTCGACGTCGGCGCTCAGCGGGAACACCACTAATTTGGCGCCGGCCAGCGCCGCCACATGCTGCACCAGCGCCGACTTGCCCGCGCCCGACGGACCGACCAGGATGCACGGCAGGTTGTGCTGCACGCACAGCAGCAGCGACTCAAGCTCGGCCAGCCGCGGCGTCACGTCCATCGCGGCCACGCTCGGCGTCGGCTGGGTCCGGCGGTCCCGCGGCAGCCAGGCCAAGCCGATCTGGGCCGTGGTGGCGCCGACGGCGTGATACAGACTGTGCGAGGGGTGCTCAGCGCCAAAGACGCGGGCAAACAGTCGCGCTACCTCGCTGCGGTCGTGGGCCGTGCGGAAGCGCTGCCGAAGGGCGATGTCGAGAAGATGGGCGACTCGGAGTGGGTCCGAGTGTCCGGACCCGGACCCGGACCCGGAGCCCGAACCTGACGGCAGCTCCTTCCAGCCCTCCGCCAGCTCCAGCCAGCGCAGCGTGTCGCGCAGATTAAACTCCCACGGAGCGCCCAGCACGCCAAACGCGCGCTGCTGCACGACGGCACGGTCGAGCGCCGCCACAAACGCCGTAATGTGCTGCACGGCCGCCGCGGAGACGCCCGGGAACCGCTGGTGCGCAATCAGCAGCTGGTCCTCGGCACTGAACACATCGGCGTGCACAACCACGAAGCGGTTGACAAACGACGCCGGCAGTCCCTTGCGGCCGCCGCCCTGGTGGTGCGGGTTCTGCGCCGCAAACAGCCGGAAGTCGGGGTGCCGCCGGAAGGTCTGGTCCAGCTCCGCCACATAGACTTGGCCGCGGTGGTCGAGACACGCGTTCAGGCCCTCGAGCACCGACTGCGACGCCAGGTTCATCTCGTCCAGCAGCACCCACTCGCCGCGCTGCATCGCCTGCAGAAACGGAGCGTCGCGCCACGCAAAATGGCCCGCTCCGGCGCCTTCGACCGGCACGTCCGTGCCGAAAAGGTCCATCAGGTCCGTCTGGTCCGACAGGTTGATGCGCGTCAGCGGCTGTCCACACGCCTGTGCCAGCGCGGCCACCAGCGTCGTCTTGCCCACGCCCGGGTTGCCCTCCAGCAGCACCGGCTTGCCGCCCAGCTGCAGCGCCCGCACAACACGCATCAGATTGCGCCGCGTCGTCGCCGCTGTCAGCGCAAATCCGCCGTCCACCTTGGCATCGGGCGCGCGAGGGAGGCAAAAGGGCCCGGCCCAGAGCTCGGTGTCCGTGAGGACAATTTGGGGCTCCCCCGAAAAGGCAGCAAAGGCGGCGGCGACAGTGTCGTCGTCACCAGTAGCTCCGAGCAGCGCTGCCAACGTCTCCACACACTTTGCCCGCTGCTCGCTCGCTTCGGCCGGATCGGCCGAGACCGTGGCCGACGGATTCGCACCCAGCGCGTCCACAAAGACCGTGGCCGCACCGTGGACCAGGGCTGCCGCCGGCGATGTCTGGGGCCCGCAGCGGTTCACAAACTGCGCCCACACCAGCATATCGCGGATGGAAAACGGCGTGGCTGCCGACGCCCGGAACGTCCGGCCGAACCAGTAGGCAAAGGCCACCATGACCGCGGCCAACCCAGGCTGCCGCATATTCGTGTCCGGATCCACCGCCAGAGCCTCCGTCACAATGGCTTCCACGTCGGCGCGATCCGCCAGCGGCGGCACCCAGATTTCCGTAAAGCGATTCCGCAGCGCTGGCGACAGCTCCTTCTTGCCGAAATCGCCCCCGGGGTTCATGGTGGCCAGGAACTCGAACCCGGCGCCCGCAGCCACCTCGGCATCGTCGGCCGCGCCCTTTTCCGCCAGCAGCAGCGTGCGTTGCGGCTCGAGCACCGAGTTGAGCCGCTCCAGCACCGAGTCGTCGGCCAGCGAGATCTCGTCTAGCAGGAAGAACGCCTCCGCCTTCATCGCCTGCACGAGACTGCCGTCTGCCCACTCGAACAGCGCCTTGCTGCGCGCCTCGTCGTGGCCGATTTGCGCGGCGAGTGCAGGGGGGAGTTGTGCCCTTTGCTCGTCGCTGAGGCTTTTGTATCTGGCAAGGAGCGCGTCCAGGTCCTCTTCTTCTTCGCCGCTTCCGTCTGCCTCCACCAGCGACACCGCGTTCGCCAGAGATTGCCGCAGCCCCGAGAGTATGGCGCCGCGGTTGCGAACAGGCCGCTGCGATCCAATGAGATCGCCCGTCTCTGTGTTCTGGTGGGCGTTGACCACGTGCAGCGGCCGTCCTGCTGCCTCTGCCGCCAGCTGGCACACCGTCGTCTTGCCGCACCCGGTTTCACCCACCAGCAGCACCGGCTCGTGGTTGCGCAGCGCCGTCGCCACCAGCACAAACAGCCGCCGCATGGCTCCGGTCCAGACCACCTGCTGGCTGTTGGCCCCGGAGGCAAAGCGCCGCAGTTCGGCGCACCAGGACGTCGCCGCCTCGCCGTACAAGGCCGCCTCGTCGATTGTCGTCTTGAACACCCCCTCGATCACCCCCTTGACCGCCTGCCGCTCCTCCTCGTCGCGCACCCGCTCGCCCAGCAGCATGAAGCCGTGCGCCGCTAGCTGCTCGCGCGTGTCCGCCGCGCGCAGCGCCCAGCGGAACAGGTCGCGCAGCGTGGCAAAGCTGTTTTTCTGCTCAAACACCCGGCTCGTCTGCCGCAGCCGCGACAGCTCCTTGTACACCGCCACTATCCGTCCACAGTCCGACGGCGCCGTCTGCCGGCACCGCTGCTGCAGAATGTGCTGCAGCTCGTTCTCGGGGATGTCGTCAAAGTGCAGCTCCAGGAACCGGTTGCGGAACGCCCGCGACAGCGCCTTGCGCCCGCCGTACAGTCCCGCCGGATTCTGCGTCGCAAACAACATGAAATTCGCGTGCGGCCGCACCACCTCCTGCGTCTCCGCCACCAGCAGCTCGCGGTTGTCGTCCAGCAGCCGGTTCAGCGCCTCCAGCACGTCCGTCGGCGCCAGGTTCAGCTCGTCCAGCACGATCCAGTGGCCCTGCCGCATCGCCTGCACCAACACGCCCTCCTGGAATTGCAGCTGCCCATCGGGCCCCGACACATACGTGCCCACGTATTCCTGCAGATCCGTGTGCTCGTGGTTGTTGATCCGCACAAACCGATTGCCGCTCAGCTGCGCCAGAAACTCAATCATGCTCGTCTTGCCCGCCGACGTCGGGCCCTGGATCAGGATCGGAAACCGCCCCGTTGATGTCGCCCGCACCAGGTTCAGCAGATTGCGCTCCACGTACGCTGTCCGGATGTAGTCTTCTCGTTCTCGCGGCGTCTCTGCGCCCTGCCGCAGCCAGTACTGCCGGTCGCCTTCCCTGCTCACAAACCGTGCGTACGCCTGTCCGTCGCCCGGCCGCTTTGCCGGCTGGCTCATCAGCTGCTGCCGCTGCCTTGTCGAGACCTCGCCCAGCAGGTGCTCTGAAATCAACGGCACCACCAGCTGCTCCGATGCCTGGCTCAGCAGTGTCAGGAAGCCCATGCTGAAGCCCTCCACGAGCGCCCGCTCCAGCCCGTACTGCCCAGCCACGTCGTCGACGTACCGCAGCACGCGTGTCAGCGTTCGTAAGCTGTAGTGTGGCACCTCGTTGGCTCCGTCCACTAGCCGCCGTTCCTCTGCAAGCTTCTTGATCGCCAGGTACAGCCGTGCCACCCGCTCCACCACTCGGTCCGTCGCCTTGGCGTTGCCGCGCAGGTACGTCTTGATGATCGGCACCAGGTCCTGCACGCTGCGGTCGGGGCTGCTGACGTAGAGCTCCGTGAACCGCGACCGCAGCCCAATCGGCAGATCGCGTTTGCCCACGTCCGTCGCTGGGTTCATTGCTCCGAACACCCGGAAGTCCGCATGGGCTTCGATCTTGTCAATCTCGCCCGTCTCCGACAGTAGGATCGACGGCCGGTCGCCCGGCCCCGATGACAGCAAGTCCGCAATGCTCTCCAGCGTGTCGGCCGACGCCAGGTTGATTTCGTCCAGCAGCAGCCAGTCGCCGTTCCGCACTGCCTGCACGATCTTGCCCTCCACAAACGCAAACGCAAATGCCCCGGTCCCGCTGGCCACTTGCATCCCAAACTGCCCCAGCTTGTCCGAGAACGTATCCCACCGCGGCCGCAGGTCCAGCAGCGCCTTGAGCTTGGACGATTCCGTCTTGCGCCGCTTGGTCGTGGGCCCTTCGTCCTGTCGTGGCACTTCTGCCTCGGATTTGGCCGCCTGCTTGGCTGCCAGCTGCTCCACGATCTTGGCAAACATCTTGGGCGCCTGCTGCCACAGTCGGCACACATCCATCCACTTTCCGCGTGCCATGCTCGTACTGATCCGCTTGAGATACTTTTCGTTCTTCTCCGTCGAGATCCCCGTCGCGGCAAACAGGTCCTCAAACTCCTCCTTCAGCGGCATCGCCAGACTGCGTGCATTGACAGGCTTGAAGCCACCCAGCAGGTCGCCCACCTCGCTCTGCTGCGACAGGTTGACTGCCACCAGCTTGTGGCCCATCGACTCTGCCAGCTGCTGCACCACCGTCGTCTTGCCAATACCCGTTTCGCCTACCAGCAGCAGCGGCTCTTGCAGGTCCACGGCCACCGCAATCTGCTCTAGCAACCGTCGAGCGTGTGCCGTCGTCGCAAACGGCCGCCTCGCTCGTGCGGCGGCCCGAATGACGGCTGCGGCTGCTGCTGTTGCTCGCCGCGGCTTCCGCAGCACCGCCCGTCCCACGGTCAGCTGCTTGTCGTTTTCATGCAGCGGCGGTTCGTGGGCAGCCAGTGTATGTTGTGCCACTTCTGGCGGAATCCGGAGCACCTGTGCAATGAGCTGTCCCACGCTCACACGAGCGCGCTCGTCTTTTGCGCTGCCTGCAAAACAGTCCACGGCGTCTAAGAAGATGCCAATGATGGCCGTCTCCGACAGCATCTGGACTTCTGTGACCGAGGAGGCCTTTTGTTGCTGTGCTAGCATGTGCTCGATTCGCCGGCACCATTTCATCAGATCCCGGAGCGTTGCCGGCCGATCGATCGAATTCCATGCCGACACCTGGCCAGATGCGCCCCTTCTCGCCGATGACGCCGACACCTGACTGAACACGGCCAGAATATCCGGCACGAGAGCCTGCAGCGACGGAAAGCTGCCGCGGATTACCTGCTCTAGCTCTGGCGCTGGCAGAGCGTGCACCGCCAGCGACTGCCACAGCCGCTCACCTAGCAGCGATCGCGTTGTTTCCTGGCCGCTGAGTCCCAGCGTCGTCCGCACGGTCGCAAAGATGCGGAAGTTGCGCGCCGCCTTGATTGTTTCGCGCCGGCTCGGAATCAGCAGCTCGCGCCGCTCAATCAGCGGCAGAATCGTGCTCATCACCTCGTTCGGTGCCCGGTCCAGATCCTCAATCAACACCCATCGGCCTTCCTGCACGGCCACCGTCAAAACGCCGGGTCGCCACTCAAACGAACCCGGCTTCGCGCCCGTTGAGTACAGCCCAATCAGCGTCTTGGCATCGGTCTGCTCGTTGAGGTGCAGCGTGACCAGGCCCTCGTCCATGCCCAGCTCCCGTGCTGCCTCCCGCACCAGCGATGTTTTGCCGGATCCGGGCAATCCACGGAGCAGAATCGGCTCGGGGCGTTGCAGTTGGTGGGCCAGTTCTTCGAGGTTGTGGAGGGTCGTGGCGGTCTGGATCAGCAGCGACGGCTGCACACTGCGGATAGCAGGGCCAGCCGGCCGGGGGATCACGCTGCGGCCCCATGCAGCCACCAGCGGCGTTAGAGGGAGAGGGAGGGCAGTTGGGGTAGAGATATTTGAAGCCGGTGATGGTGCGGATGGTTCTTGCTGTGGCTCTACATCGGCGTCTCCGCTCGCATTCAAAGTGGGTGTCGTGCTGTCCGTACTCTGGTTGGCGAGAACGCGCTGCTGCCAATCCTCGCACCTCCTGTGCTCGTAGATCGTAAGAAAGGTGTAGTCGGCGTCTGTGCCGTCGAAATCCGCAACGAGGCTGTCGTCTCCTCCAATATATTTTTGGAGCATCGACTCCAGTTTGAAGTCGGCCGCGGCGTGGAGAGCACAGAAGATGCGGATGGCCAGGTACCGCACGACAGGGTGCGCGTGGCGAAAGAGCCGATGAAGCCCAGAAGGTACAAGCTGCGAATAAGCTGGCTTGTCCAGGTTCACCAGCCTCCACAGAGCTAGAAGAATGCGGACGAGGTCGGCGTCCGAGGATAGAGGCGAAGACGCTGGGGATATCGGCACGACGAGAGCACGAGTGAGGGTATGCAGCGACAGCGTGGTAGAAGATGCCGGTTTCTCGCTCTTCTCACCGTCTGTGGCCGCAGATTCGGCCAAATACTGGTCCAAAAGCACAGACAAGTACGGCGCCAGAGGTAGCACCCGTGCAAAAGACGCAACCACAGCATCGTCCTGGGATCCGCGCCGAGCATGGATCAGCCACCTAGCACATATATCGGCAAAGAGAGCCTCAAAGTGAACAAAGAGAGGCCCCGTCAGTCGGGGCGAGAGTGCGGCTTGGGCGATGGCATCGAGGAAGCTCGAAGGCAGATTTTGCTGTTGCGTCGGTTGCGAAGCCGTTGGCCGTTGAATGACACTGAGTAAGTCGGGAGGAAGAAGGCTGAGAGTGGCCTTGTCGGCCAACAGAGACAGTGTCTGTGGCCTCACATTGTAGACAGCCATTGCTAGTTGGCTGTGAGTGTCCAATATTATATCATGGTCTTCACAAAATATGTGTCGAGTGGGTAGAATAGATTCTGTTGCAGATATAGCAAGTACTACAAGAGGCTATGAGGTGCCTTCCCATTTTTTTTTAAGCCTTATCGATAAACTTTTTTCTGGAGCTTGAGCTGGGAGATGGCGGTCCACTTTTCATGCCCACCAATCACGGCGCCTTGCTGTCTGCGCGAATGAAATCTGTGCTTCCCGTAATTTTTCTACGTTCAAATTGACGACTTTGCCTTCTGGTCAGCCCATCGTGACAACGCCGCACGCGACACCACCCCTTTACGATTCGCACGACTCGTACGAATTGATCCGCGATTATCTACACAATCCATACTTCTCTGCCACCCCACACCATGGCGATGTCCTGCCGCTACGCAGCCCAGCGCTGCGCCCAGCAAATGCGCATGTCGAGCCGTTTACGGCCCACGCCGGCGTCGCTGGCTCTCGGCTCCCAGAGAGCCGCACGGCGGTACAACTCGACCGAGGCTGCCGTGGACCCAAAGATTGCCACCATTGTCGACCAGATTAGCCAATTGACGCTCCTCGAGACCGCGAGCCTGGTGTCGAGCTTAAAGGTGGGGGTTTTCTCTTTCTTTCTCTATCCACACGAAACAAGCAAGAACTGACACTCAACTATAGACCCGGCTGAACATCCCAGATCTCCCGGTCGGCGGATTTGCGGCGGCTCCGGCGGCTCCTGGTGCGGGCGCGGCGGCCGAGGCAGCCGAAGAGGACGCGCCGCCGCCAGCGGCCGAGAAGTCGCTGTTCACGGTGAAGCTGATCAGCTTCGAGGCGGGCTCCAAGCCCAAGGTGATCAAGGAGGTCAAGAATCTGCTGGGGCTGAGCCTGGTGGACTCCAAGAAGTTCGTCGAGAGCGCGCCCAAGGTCATGAAGGATTCGGTGCCCAAGGACGAGGCCGAGAAGATCCTGGCGACGCTCAAAGAGCTGGGCGCCAAGGTGGAAATCGAGTAAAGGGCTGTTTTGCCACCTAGCAGTCAACGACGCATGCAGACAATGCATACATACCTACGCCGTATGAAAGTTGGAATAGCACAATCGCATATGGGATCCCCGTACCGAGTCCCGGCCATCTCTGGGTAGCACAACTGTATACAACACGAGACAGCTTCTGTAGCTAGCTATTATATTGTAACATTACCACCTATATGATTCTCCGTTCAAGCTCTATCTATGAGAACTGCGTGGGAAAGGGGGATGAAATAAACGAACGCCACAGCGAGAGGAAATGAACACAGCAAGACAAATAGCCGTGGCATATAGAAGACAGACACTTCTGGTCCGTATTTTTGGACGCCGACACCAACGCCTGCCCCGAACCGGATCTCCAAAATGCCCAAAACCTGCAACTCCAAAACGGCCCCCAGACCTAGCTACACAATTGTCTACAGCCCCTCCTCCCCATAGATCAAGCCCCGGCTCCGCGCACTTCAGCTTCAGCCGCCCGGTGTGGACAGCTCATGTGTATCTGGCGCTGCCGCTCGGCCTCCTCCTCTTCGCCCATCAGGTGGTCGTCCTCGCCGAGGTCGCTGGTCTCGTCCCAGATCTTCCACATTTCCGCATCGGCTGTTTTGGGCACGGCCCAGATGCTCTCGCGGAGGCGCTTATGCCGCTCGCG
The DNA here is from genome assembly GCA_001513895.1 of Graphilbum fragrans. Taxonomy (NCBI): domain Eukaryota; kingdom Fungi; phylum Ascomycota; class Sordariomycetes; order Ophiostomatales; family Ophiostomataceae; genus Graphilbum; species Graphilbum fragrans. The sequence goes on from LLKO01000016.1 coordinate 333,923, forward strand.
GTCTTCTTCGATGCGCTCTTCGATCTGCTTCTTGTCGAGGCGTCGTGGCGCAGCTGCTGCCGCAAAGTCCGTACCGAAGCTGCTGCTCGACAAGCTGCTCCCGCCAGCCGCCAAAGATCCAGCATGTCTTCCATTCCGTCGTCCGGTTGCTGTTGCATCGGCGGCGGCTCCGGCTCCTCCCCCGGCCCCCGCGGCCGCATTATTCTGCGAGGTCGGGAGGGAGCCGCTGTCAATGTCCATGGCCTCGCCCGCACCGCGTCCACCGCCTCCCTGCCGAGACGGCGACAGAAAGTCAGACTCGCGGTCTTTGAGCACCTCTTCGATCTCCCTGACGGCCTGCTCTTCGAGGAAGCCCCGCTTTAGCAGAGCCTGCAGGACGCGCCGGACCACCTTGATGTTGGCGGCGCCCTGGCCACTCTCCGGAGCAACGGCGTCGACGACACGAATAATGTCGCGTTGAATCATACGGACGTACTCGGTGTGGCCCTCGCGCTCGGCCAGCTCGAGAAAGTGTTCGATAAAGTACATGATATTGGCCTTGGTGTTGAGGGCTGTCTGAGGCTGTGGGGGGGTTAGAGACGGCGCTGGGAAGGCAAGAAGAAACTAAAAGCAAGACGAGAAAGAGAGCAGGGGCCAATCCCCATGCATGGGACTCACCTTTTCTAGCTGCTCGATGATGCACGAGTGCAGGTCCTCGTCGAGATCCTTGTACTTGATCGCATAGGCAGCGGCTTTCTGCGCCGAGGTGACAGAAGCGTTGAGGTTCTGCAGTGCTGAGCTGAAGCGGACACGCACTTCGAAGGGGTCCGCCATGGCTGGCCAACAGACCCAGTAGGCTTGGGCTCTGTCTTTTTGTTTTGTTTCTTCTCTTAGGATCTCGGCCTATTGTCGGTGTCGGTGCGGACTGACGAGATGGGGGGATGTCGCCGAATATCTAGTGCAACGCAACCACAGTCTGAACCCGGCACAGTGGGTATCACCGGCAGTGCTCCGATAGTGCTTCAGCAGAATAGCGAGAGCGACGAACACGCGCAGTGGCTGCGGTGAGGCTGAGAGCGCGGCGAGCCTTGTCGTAGGGACGCTGCCAGACAAGACTTGCGTTAGAGCCATCGAATGCTATTGGATAAAGAGAGGGAGCATGCTTGGGAAGAGCTCCACCAAGGATGTCTGTTGACTAAGGGCCTTGAGGGGCCGTCTGGTGTGGTATTTTTAGCGCTGGAGTGCGCTGTGCTATAGGCGGCTCGGTCCTCTGAGTCCCCTTTGTCGCAAGAGCCCATCCTTCGCCCATCGCCGTTCGGCGAGACCGAGGTTCGCACAATAAGTGTGCGTGCTTTTGCCTCAAGGAAGATTTATTACGACTCCTGTGAATGAACAGGATCTCGGTAGGCAGCTGGGCCAACAGAGCTCCCCGTAGACAGGGGGCGGCAAATTAAATTTTCGCATACACGTAAAAGGCATACGTTCGCACAGCGCACTTAGGGGCCTGCTGCCTGTAACCAGCCACCCGGTCAGTAAAAAATAGGGGCTATACGGGAGTGCTCCCGGTTTTTATACGAGTGCATACTGCGTGTTCGGCGACCGGAAATGACTGGCCGCGGAGCAAGAAAAAAAGACGGGAAGGCCAGGCTAACGGCCAGCTGCTGGGTTTGCGTAGCACCGGCCCCTTGTACTCGTAGGTTTTTGTTTGCAGCTGCTCTGGCACCAGATAAAAGGCACGCGAGTAGCCGTATCTTTGAAGTCCTTACCCAGCTGATTGTCGCCGCTGCTATCTGCTGTTTACTGACTGCTACCTGGTGCTGACTGCTGTCTCTTGTCTTTTGTTCTTTGCCTTTTGCCTTTTGCCTTTTGCCTTTTGCCTTTTGTCTTCAGTCTCGTCCTGTGGATCTTCTTTTCTATCTCCTCACCATGCCGAAAACGTCGGCTTCCTCTACCAGCTTGGCGCTGATGGCCGCCTCCGGTGCGGCCGCAGCCAATGCGTCCAACGACTCGCTCACCCTGACCGTCCTCGGCTGCGGCAACATGGGCATTGCCATTCTATCCGGCATGCTGGCTTCACTGGCCGAGCTGGAGATGCCCCGCCCGCTGCAGGTAGTGCCGTCGAGCGGCCCGAGTGGCTCCGGCTCCGGCTCCGGGGCTTCGGCGGCAACCCGGCCGTCCTCCTCCGGCACATCGACACCGGCCCTCGACGATGTGCCCGTGCGGCTGCCGAGTCGCTTCATTGCCTGTGTGCGGCGCCCGGAGTCCGCCAAAAAGGTCAAGGCCGCCCTGTGGGCGCACTCGTCGTTTGTCACGGTCGTTCAGAACGACAACGTCGGCTCTGTGCAGCAGGCCGACGTCGTGCTGCTTGCCTGCAAGCCCGAGATGGCCCGCGACATCCTCAGCTTCCCTGGCATGGTGCGCGCGCTGCATGGCAAACTGCTCATCAGCATCTGCGCCGGCGTCACTGTCGAGCAGCTCGAGGGCTTTCTGCACGGCGGCTCCGTGGTCCCGACTCTCGACCCGGACGTCGACGGCCGCTGCCGCATTGTACGTGCCATGCCCAACACGGCGAGCCTCGTGCGCGAGAGCATGACCGTCATTGCTACGGCCGCACCGCCGCTGCCGCCGCTGCCCACGGCCACCGTCTCGCTGGTGACCTGGATTTTCCGCCGCATGGGCGATGTCGTCCTGCTGCCGCCGCACATGATGGACGCCTGCACTGCTCTCTGCGCCGACAGCCCGGCCTTTTTCGCCCTCATGCTCGAGGCTGCCATTGACGGCGCCGTTGCCATGGGCCTGCCGCGTGCCGAGGCGCAGCGTATGGCTGCCCAGACCATGCGTGGCGTCTCCGGCCTCGTCCTCAATGGCGACCACCCGGCCCTTCTCCGGGACAATGTCAGCACTCCCGGCGGCAGCGCCATCCACGGCGTCATGGTGCTCGAGGAGGGCCGTGTCCGCAGCACAGTTGCTCGCGCTGTCCAGGAAGCGACTCTTGTGGCCGGCCAGCTCGGCAAGGGCACGCCGGGCGCCCGGACTCGCTTGCAGTAATGGATGAACATGGACGGGGCTTTGATACCTTATAGACGGTTGGCGTTATGTTTTGGGTTTTCTGCCCTTTTCTTGGTTTTGTCTTAGGATTTAGATTTAGATTTAGATCGACTAGAGAATACACGTGCTATTGTTCAGTTGTTTGCTCTCTCATGCTTCTCCGTTTCTTATCTAGAATACATACACGAATTCCGTGTACACTCGTTTGTTTCTCATAACCCTTCATTAGACTAGGTCTAAAGAAACCATATGCAAATTTTGACCGGATGGACCTGATATTTCTGTCGATTCTCAACGCCGTCAAAAAAAAAAAAAGGCAACTAGGCTACTAGACAGCCAGCCTGCCCCCCATTACCATCTATGGGTTGCCCCTATGCTTCCTCCATGCGCATCTTTTTGCTCGGCACGCTTTCAGCGTCGCCCACAGCTTCCTTTTCTAGCTTCCGCTTGCTCGCCGACGGCTTGCCCGCGTTAAACTTGGCCGCCCGGCTCTCAAACATGCCCAAGATCCGCGCGTACTCTAGTTCCACGCTGCGCAGCGTCTCCTCCAGCTTCTCGATCCGTTGCGTCCGCTCTAGCTGGCCCAGGATCTCCTTGTTGTGCCGGTACAGTCGCTGCTTGACCAGCAGCCGCCACAGCCGGTATTCGTGTTGCTGCAGCCGGCTCGGGGGCGCCACCGCTGATTTGCCATTGCTTTGTCCGAATCCAAATCCGAATCCGGTCCCTTCTTCCTCGTCCTCGTCGTCCTCCTCTTCTTCTTGGTCCAGCGACGGCCGGCACCCGGGCGCCAGCTTTTGCATCAGGTACATCTCAACCACCCGGTAGAACTGCCGCGGCGCAACCTTGAGCTGCACGCGCACCTCTTCGAGGCGCGTGCTGTCGACAATGGTCTTGGGTGACGCGCCAGTCCGAGTGATCTGCACGTTCGTGTTGATCTTGGCCGCGGCCACGAAGGTCGTGCTGCTTGACAGGAAGCCTAGGTCCGCTAGGTCGCGCACGTCGTCGAAGGCCTCGTTCGGGTCCTCCACCGTCAGCTCCAGCGTGTGTGGATCCTCCAGGCTCTGCTTGTAGATCGTGCTGTACAGCTGGCCCGCATGGCCCTTGCCCTGGAACGGCGGCAGGATCACAAACTGCGACAGCCGCGACCGGCACGGCAGCTGCGACAGCGCAAACTTTGGTGCGTCGTTGCTGGGCCCATCCTCCGTCGGCAGCTCGAACTCGCCGTCGGTTGCGGCTGTGGATGCTGCACCCGAGCCACCTGCTTTCCGCGAAGTCACCGCAATGGGGAGTAGGAAGCGGTACACGGTCGAGTAGCCCGCAAACTCGTATGCATACTTGTCCGCTGAGTTGGCCTGCTGCCGCGTGCGGTAGAGGAAGTAAACCGTCCACCGGTCGACTGGGTCTGAGCCGTCCGTGCCGATAAACGTGCCGCCTTCGATGAACAGCGGCACAAATATTTGGATCCGATCCACCAGCTGCTTCACCCCCGCGTCTGCCAGGCTGCCCTTCCAGATCTCGTACCGCCCGTCGCTCGACTCAAAGCTCTTGATGCGCTCTCCCGGCGGCGCGTAGTCGCTGTCGTCGACTTGCCGCACAGCTGTCTCGAAATCTGCGCTCTTTTGGTACGCCACTATTCTGTTAGCAGAAGGACTCAGATCTGCTCATGCTCGATCCGACATACCTGCCGGCAGAAACTCTTTCAGCACCCCCGCAATGTCTGTCGGCTCCTTGTCACCCAGTGCCTTGAGCTTCTTGCCGTACGATACATGGAGGTTGGGCCGCATGTCCGACGCATGATACCGGAGCTGGATCTTCAGGTTTTGGTAGCCGATGATGGTTTCTTCGTCGCCGAAGATGGGATATGTGAACTTGGGGTGAAAGGAGGCTACCGCCCGGAGTCCTGTTGGCGCTGGCTGCACGAGGCTGATCTCGAGGACCTCATTTGCGCTCGAGATCCCTGATGGTCTAGTTAGCATCATTTCCGATGCACACTCTTGTCAAAAAGGCAGCAAAAAAGCTTCACTTCAGCCTCACTCACATTCGTCGTAGGAATGTTCCATTGTGCGGGATCCTAGCTCTCAACAAGAGCCGCAACAAGTGAAGACAAGAGGTAAAAATAAAACTACTAGCCTAGCAATTTGGCCAGACTAAACGCAATGCTGGTCGTGACGAGATCGGTACCGTCAGATGCTAGGCAGACTGTGTGCTGTGTGTCGTCCTGTGTCGTCCTGTGTCGAATCGTGGACGGAGGGCTGTCGCATTTGTTGGCACGGGACGCGGTCGCGAAAGGCAAGAGAGTCCCGTATCGCGTTGAGTGTTAATGGGTGCACGGGCCAGCTGCCCTAAGGCACCAAATCTAGCCTTAGCGCTCCGTCGTAGGAGGAGAGGGAGACCCATTTTATTTTTTAAGCCACCTAAACCAGGGGTTTGCAAGTGGCAGGTTTGTTGGTTGACTGCTGTTCCTCCCATGTCGCATACGCAAAGGCCCCCATTCGACAACGAAGCTTACATCTGCGACGACACACCAAACTCAACAACATCCTCACACGCCCATACGTCCGCGCAAGCACCAGTGTTCACAATTGGCGATACACAGACGCCAGACAAACGGGGAGAGCCTCTTTCCTTTTTCTGCCTTTCTATTTTGTTTTGCGCGCTGTTCACGCCCCCAAATGTTTCGGTGACACTTTTGTCGTGCTCCTCCCCGTTCTCTTCTTCGTTTCCTTCCCCCCTTTTGTGCTCTTCGTTTCTGTCTCTGTTGCGATTGATTCTTCCTCTGACCGGCACTCTCGCCCCGCGTGCGCGTGAGACCAGAAGAGCAAGTCCGTCACAATGGGCGGGCTACTGCTCCTGTTGGCACTATGTGTATGTCGCGAGAGCCTTTCTCCTTTGGAATACGACGCTGTGTGCTTGGAAGATGCACCTATGTGGACTTGGTGGCTAACATGTGTTTTCTTCTACTGTCTAGGCCGTCATGGCGCTCGCGTACGTTTCTTCCCCATGTTCGGCTCCTTTGTCTCATCTTGGGACGTCCTTGAATCCTTTCTCTTCCCCCCTGTGCCTTGTTCCTTACACAATGGCTCTTTTGTGACTTACATTTCTCGACAGCTCCTTTCTAGCCGGTGCTCTGCCGCTCTCCATGACCCTGACGCAGTCCCAACTACGGCTCATCTCTAGTATAGGTGTCGGCATTCTCGTCGGCACATCAATGATTGTCATCATCCCCGAAGGCGTCGAAGCCATTGCAGCCACCGTCCTTAACCCAGAACCCCCCTCGAGCCCAGCCACGGCAAATCTTGTCTCCCGATCTCCCGTCGGTGCCATCGCACCCCCACCAGCCATAGCTGCTGTCGCCCGCTCCCTCACACCAGAACCAGCTGGTGATCTTCTAGCATCCCTACTGCAACGGGTCGGCGAGCCAGCACAGAAGACGAAACGCCAGTCGGAAGACCCCGCCATCGAGGCTCCCAGCACCGGCAAGTCGACCGTCCCCGATCCAGACGCAGAGCCAGGAGCCGGCGAAAAGCCACCGCCAACAGAGGCAGGCGGCTCCAAAGATGCGAACAAGGGCACTACCCACACCCACGAGACACGCTCGCTGCCTACATTCTATATTGGCTTCGCCCTGGTGACCGGGTTTGTTTGCATGTTTCTGATCGACCGCCTGCCACGACATGCTGTCGACAAGCTGCAGACAGCACCGACCACACGCCATATCAGCCTCGACAACCTAGCCTCGTCGCTGTCGGGCAGCGGTGGTGGCGGCGGCGGCCGGGGCGGCGACAACGACGGCGACGGCGACGACGCCGAGGGCTTCCTGGGCTCGCTGACGCCAACACCACGGCAATCACGAGGCTTGGCAACGACGGTTGGCCTTGTGATCCATGCGGCCGCCGATGGCATCGCTATGGGTGCGTCGGCAACGACCGAGGACATGAAGCTAGGGCTCGTCATCTTTGTAGCCATCATGGTGCACAAAGCGCCGGCTGCGTTTGGACTGACGTCGGTGCTGCTGAAGCATGGGCTGTCGAAGCGGGCAGCACGTGGGCACCTCGTGGTGTTCAGCCTGGCGGCACCCTTTGGAGCCCTGAGCACCTACATCATCATCTCGATGATCGGTGGTGCCAGCATGGAGGGCGAGGGCGGGCAGTGGTGGACGGGCATGCTGCTGTTGTTTAGTGCTGGGACATTTCTGTGAGTAGTGGTCTGCGTTTGCCTCTTTCCTTGTCTCCCTTTTTATCCTCCTCATTTCTCTTCTCCCCCCTTCTCCCGCCCCCCTTTGCCCACCCTCTCCCCAACTTCTCTCTAACATCCCAGATACGTCGCCATGCAGGCCATGCAGGAGGAGAACGGGGGCCACGACCACTACGCACCGTTAAGCAACGGATACTCAGACGGCAGCAGCCTCGCGGCGCAGCGCAAGCAGAACCGCCCACAGATGCGAGATACGCTGGCTACGATCGGCGGCATGCTGCTGCCGCTGCTGACACAATTCGGACACCACCACTAGGGGCGGCGGGAGACGGAGAGCGGCAGCGTCGGACTGTGGCTTGCGTATGTGTTTCTGTACTTGTGTCTTCTAGGCTATCTTGGGCGTTCTGCGTGAGGCTCCTCGACAGCCTTTTTTGGAGTATAAGGCTGCCATGATTGCTTTGTTCCCTTTCTTCGTTTTATGTAATTTGCTTTTGTTTTTTACTTCGCCTTGTTTCTGTGTTTTGTGTGCGTTTTTAAGGCTTCATTTTTCGCGCTTGCAGGGAGACATGACACGGCGGGCGACGATAGATACTGTAGATTGAAATGATCCATGATGTCCTCATACTGTTTTTCTGGGTGTGGTGCGGCTTGTGGCGGAGTTGGGCATGAAAAGAAATCAGAGACGTGGCTGGCTCATTGGTCCTCGGCTCGGAAGGCTGCCGCTCGCAGCCGAGATTGCCAATCCAGCAAGGCGCACCGTATATTTGCATGGATATATACATGCCTACTTCATACATGTGTGTGTGTTTGTGGCAGTTAAGCTCGGTAAGGAGGAGTCAGCTGGCCCAGTCGTCACAGGTAGAGAGCTGCAGAGCTTCGGCTACTCCCTCCGACACGCCATCTATGCGCGGTGCCGCCTGTTTTGTGATTTATGGACACTTCTTTTCAAGTCTTTCCCAAACTCTAGACAGGGCGAGTCCACACTCTTGGCTGGCCGTTGCTGTTCTATGTCTCCTTTAGCCTTAATATTGGTGTAGGAGGTCTGGTCAACAGGACTTGTCGCGTCTTCGTCTCTCATAAAAGAATTTTGAAGGTACTGCTAGTCAATAATGAATGAAAGCTGCCCAAGGAGACTTGTGTATGGATCACTCTCTAGGGTCTAACCAGAATATAACGGTGGGAGGTTCTGTCCTCGCCGACGGCCCGAGCACATCAGAAGACCACCTAAGTGGTACACAGACCAAATAGTGAGTGCAAGAACCGTGGATTGAGACTAGAAGCTTGCCATAGGCTCATCCCGGGCAACAACGCCCCGCCTTCTGGCAGGAGGGCTGGACGTACCCCTTCTCCTATTGCACAATCTCCCCAGGAGGCTCTGTCCCTCTCCTGAATCCCCTCACGTGCATCACCCAAAGGCCATCTGCAGGTAAACCGAGGTCGTGCGTCCTGCTTCTCCCCTCTCATCTCCCTCAGCATGTACATATCATGGAACATACCTGGGCATTTGACCAAATGGCCATGGCTGAACAATTGGTGGTCGCCAAAAGTTCTGTGGATTTCTGTGCTCAGCTCTGTTACAGCTCTCGGTGAGCTGGCCCAGCCACTACTCCGTACAATGCATTCGTATCAGGTACGTGTGTATACGGGGTACGAGTAGCCGCTGTGCTCATACCACACGCTAGCGGGCACCTTGTCCAGAAACTCAGACAGCTGCCAGGTGACAAGCCGCAGTGCCCGGCTGCCGCTTGCATCGCAGTAGCTCAGCATCACCGTTTCCCTATCGAGGCTGCTCTTCTGGAGCACACTTGAACCACTTCTAAATATACAAGAGACTACGGGCTTTTCGGTGTGCTGGGAGTGCATGCTGCATGCCGTACGCCGTAACTCTGTCTGAGCACATCACGTCCTTTTGGGGCTTCCCTGCCGCTCAAGTCATCCCCCAGCTACGAGGACGCCATTTGTGTTCGTTGCTAGTAGACGTATGTTCCCGTGTTTACGGGGTTTACGGAGCACTCGTACCTCACGATCCTGCTTCCGTACATAAATAGAATGCTTGCATGCGCTGTCCCACCCCTGCATTATTGGCCCTTTTGGCGTGCTCACGGGCGGCTATACCGTACCTTCGCTCTTGCCTGCGCAGGGCGAGCTGCACCAGCCCGCACCCTACGAGCCTAGGAGGGGATGACGCCGGCCGCCATTGGTCCGTTTCAGGGCACCAAAAAGCTGGAGGGAGGTGGGGGTTGAAAGGGAAGGTGGTTGGGCTGCGCTGGGCTCGGAGGCACCTTCTGGGGCAGGTGCGGTGCGCAATAGTGGAGAGAGGAGGCGAAAGGGGATGGGTGAAACGGTATAGGGGCCCTGTAGCAATATGAGCAATATACGAGTACGTGAGCCTGTAGGAGGACTCGAACGGAGTAGTTAGTTACAGAGTACGGCCTACTCGCTCTTACACTCCGTACTCGTAAGGAGACGGCGGCTAGTGCATAAAACCAGGAGCCAATGTGCAGGCACGCCACAGGAGCATGAATGTCAATACGAGCGGCCATCTTCGCAAAACGCGGTACGCCGTCTTCGCGTAATGCTCCCGAGAAGTGGACAACCGCAGGACGCTAAGCACGAAGCTGGTGCAGCCCAAAGGGGGCCAAAGGGGGGTTAGAGACCCAAAATAGAGGCCTCGAAAGAGACGGAGAACTCACCTGCAAAATCTTCGAGACAGCCCTCCAGTCATCTCACCTATGCGCTCGTACGTGCGCATCCGTTCGTATTCAAAGACAGAATTGGCACCAGGCCTAGACGATTGTCTGGCCCCGCCTCTCGTTTGGCATGCTGGCCGCTGGAAGCCCATTGCAACCGGAACATGCCAGTCGAGGGCGGTTGTCGTGTGGCCTTGGTGCCGTGTGCGCTAGCTAAAACGATGTCTTACAAGTCAGATAAAGTTCCAAAGTGCACACAGGACGGGCTCGACGGGTGCGACTAGTTTGCCTGAGAAAATGGACAAATTCTTACAGATGCACGCATTTGGCAAGCACTTGGCAAGCACTTGGCTCCTGGCAACTACAACGGGTCGCGCGCATTTCTCTACAGCGCCCGTAGCGCCCTACAGCGGCCGCAGTCCTCGCGCTGCCGCCATGCTATAGGCCCCGTAAGATCGTGCACTAGCCCACTGTACAACAGCACAGGACCCGGCAGTCAGCAGTCGTTGTGCCACCTGATTCGACGGACCCCATCCACGCTTCCCAGTGCCTTCCGTTTGCCAGCGCCCACCCAAATTTCGGGGACGCCTTTCCTCGCGCGCTCTCTCCCTCTCACTCTCTATGTCTCTCGCCTAGCCTCCTCGCCATCCCTTCCGTCCTGTCTTGTCTCCAACGCACACTCACACACTCTTTTCTCTCCGCACCCGTCTTGCACCACGCCCTGCACTTGGAAACCCAAATACTAACTGGTTGGGGCGTGTCTTTCGAGCCTAATTTGCTTGCGTTCCTGTCCCCTAGCTCGTTCTGCCTTTCATTCTCTTTTCACCCTCGAACCTTTGGGACTGTGCCAATGCCTCCTCATCTATAGCCGCCTTTGTGCCTATCTCCTCGTGTCTCGACGACCATCCACACACATCCACCACCACCCATCAATCAGAAACACGCTCGCAGCCGCTCCTCCGCAGACCGACCTGTTCTGAACTTTCGTCTCTACGCAAAACGTCCGCTTTTGGGTCTTCCTGCATGTTTGTCACACCGCTGGCTTCGCGCTTTTTTCTTGTGGTTGGGCTTCGCTGGCCTCACTTATAATCGAGCCACACTTTTTTTGCTCCCTTTCTCGGCCTTCTCCTTTTTCCTTGTCACTACCGTGCAGAGGGAACACACAATCACACGCGACTCTCGCGCTTCTTCCTCCTCCTTGTCTTCTCCCACTCAGGCGGTTGCTTGGTGCCTCCCTTGCGATTTCGTTTGTTTGGAAGCCCAACTGATCGTTACCCACCAGGAGTAGCTGCAGGTTGACTTGCAGTCACTGTACAAGTAAGTGGCCCAGACTTTTGCTCACAGTTGACGAGAAAGTATTCTTCGTTGCTCTTGGAGTCTAACTTGACTCTAGACACCCATTGAAACCCGCACTGAGTACGATATCACATCTTTTCACTCTTCTCCCCCCTCCTCCTCCATTCGTAACTATGAGCGGATACTCGAGACCCCCAAGCTTTTCGGACCGAAGGGGAAGCGCGTTGAACTGTGACGGCCTTGCTTTTGGTGCCCCTCTCCCCATGAAGATGCCACATAATCGCCCGAGAGGGCCCCCGACACCAAGTATGAGCAGTACGCCTGCTGTGGAATTTGAACAAACCATGACCGGCTCGCCGCCGCCGCCGCCAACGCCAGCTGCCTCCCCTGGCCCAGTTCACGCTCGCCCTACATGGGGTGATGCCGGTTCTGAGGAGGATTTCTATCTGTCTAAGATGCGCCAATACTTCAAGAACAGCAGCAGTACACAAAGAACTCGCGTGCTGGCCGACTTGCTCAACCTCTGCACAAGCCAGCAGCTCAGCTTCGTCCACCAATTCGTCAGCCCGTTGCTCAAGAAAGACCCTTTCACAAGTCTCCCCGACGAGCTTTGTTTAAGAGTGCGTATGATCATGTTCTGGGAAAACCTACAATATATTACAAACGCCTCCTTTGACTTCCCGGCTTTGCTAACTCTCTGTAGATTCTCTCTTTCATCGACGACCCGACAGCTTTGGCTCGCGCATCCCAGGTTTCTCGCCGCTGGCGTGACATCTTGAGCGACGATGTGACTTGGAAGAACCTCTGCGACAAGCACGATTACGTCCGCCCCAAAACTGATGTTGGCGCAGAAGAGGCATTCTCCGGACGGCGGCCGACTTCCGCGCCGATGGCAATCACTGGCAGCGACGTGGCCACTCACAGCCTCCCGTCGCTTGCACCGGAGACAGACGTGCCTATGGCTACTTCACGCAGTTTCGACGGTGCCGTTGGTGGTTCCGTCGCCAAGACTAAACCGAAGCTTCTCTCCTACAAGTCTCATTTCAAGCAGCGCTATCTCGTCGATGCTGCTTGGCGGACGGGGGGCAACAAGATCACTAAGAATATCACACAGGACGGCGGTCTTGTCACCAGCCTCCACTTGACAAGCAAATACATCATCGTGGCACTCGACAATGCCAGAATTCACGTCTTCGATACTAACGGCGAGAACCAGAAGACGCTGCAGGGCCATGTTATGGGTGTTTGGGCTATGGTTCCATGGGACGATGTTTTGGTGAGCGGCGGCTGCGACCGTGACGTCCGCGTCTGGGACCTCACCACAGGGTACGTGTCTTTACATATTCTATACTAAATTCCTATGCTTTCTCGGCCCCATACTAACGTACCAAAGGGAATGCCGGCACACGCTCCGCGGCCACACATCGACCGTCCGCTGCCTGAAGATGTGCGACAAGAATACCGCTATTTCTGGCTCCCGCGACACCTCTCTCCGCATCTGGGATATCAACACCGGCCAATGCCGCAATGTCTTAGTAGGTCACCAAGCCAGCGTGCGATGCTTGGAGATCAAGGGCGACATTGTTGTGTCTGGAAGCTACGACACCACAGCACGCGTCTGGAGCATATCGGAAGGCCGTTGTCTGCACACTCTGCAGGGCCACTTCAGCCAGATCTACGCTGTTGCCTTTGACGGTGTCAAAATTGCCACTGGAAGTCTCGACACCAGTGTCCGCATTTGGAACGCGAGCACAGGGTATGTTTCTCCCCTTTTTTTCCATTTTATTTGCACCCCTACTTCCATCTCTCTACCTGGCTAACCCCCTCGTTTAGTGAATGTCAAGCTGTTTTGCAGGGCCATACATCGCTTGTCGGCCAGCTGCAAATGCGCGGCGAAACCCTGGTGACCGGCGGGTCCGACGGCTCGGTGCGCGTCTGGTCGCTGTCCCGCTTCTGCCCTATCCACAGATTGGCCGCCCACGATAATAGTGTTACAAGCCTGCAGTTCGACGACACGCGAGTCGTGAGCGGCGGAAGTGACGGCCGTGTCAAAGTGTGGGATCTAAAGACAGGCCAGCTGGTCCGCGAGCTCATCTCACACGGCGATGCGGTTTGGCGTGTGGCGTTTGAGGACGAGAAGTGTGTAGCCATGGCGCTTCGCAACAACCGAACTGTGATGGAGGTACGTGGTGATATGCCGGACAATCCCCCCGCCCCCATTTTTCCCCTTGCTTCTAACAACACCTCCAGGTCTGGTCTTTCTCTCCACCCGAGGACGCATTTGTGGACGAATCACCGGCACTTCCCCCAACAGTGACACCCACAGAGGCATCTCCCGCAGAGGGGCCAGAGCCAGAGTCACAAAGCGAGATGGCTGCTGTGAGCACACGACGACCACATTCATTACTGGCTGGGATTCCGCGGCGAAACTCGGCGTCAGCATCGAGCCAAGATATCGATATGCCAGATGCCGGTCCTTCGACAGCCCCATTACAGCCATCGAACTCCACCTTCTTTAATGACGATTAAATGCTATCGCTTCGTGCATAGCGACTTTTGGTGCCCGTTTTGGGCTGACTTGCGATACCCATTGTTCCGTTGTCTTTTTGGGGGGGAGAGGGCGGCTCCATGTCGTCCGTCTCTGAGCATAGGGAGTGGAATTTTGTCATCCTTTTTCCAATAGCATCGTGGCAGCATCCCCGGGGATACTTCAGATAGCCAGAGGTTCTTGGTCGTTTAGCACACCTCCGTCTTCCTAGAACAGGTGAGGCGGAGTCCATTGGACATAGCATGGTTTCGGACGCTGTTCTTGCACATCCTGGTGTGGCTTTCTTTATTTGCGGTTTTTGTTCTTATTTTTTGCTCCTCTAGCAGAACATAGCATTGGTCGGCGGCGTTTGGGACGGAATGGTACACGCATTGTGCGTATACTTTTTTGCAATCGAAGAAACGATACTAGATTATTTGGCGGAGGATTTGACATGCAACCGAGCGCTATTTTCCCCCTTCATGTGTTAGGTTTGGCATGGATTGCTGTGCTAGGAAATACGGCTCTTCTACTACTAATATAGTGCATGGGAGAATAATACATCATCGCCACTACCATGATGTTCAAGAACGTGTGTTGGAGTGCGAGTTTACGTGTACCCGGATGTAGCGTGGGAAGCTCACATTTCTCTGACAGGGGTGTGGTGTCTGTCCGATGTACGGACCACCAGCAGCTCGTCTCAGCTAACTGGACAAACCGTTGAGGTTGAGTTCTCGCGTAGGCTAGTCCGTTTCTAGTATAGTGCTAATATCCGGCCTCTGCCGTGGAGCCCCGGTGGTGCTGATTCGGTTTTCAGGGGAGCTTTGTGCTGTTGCTTAGTGCTGTTGGTGCTGCTTTTGGTGCTATAGCTTGGGTGCAGGCACCGCTGTTTTTCTCGGAGGTCCCTTAGGAAAGTCCGTCGCTAGGAAAAAAAAGCTCGCTCCTTTATTCCCCATCCTCGCGATTATTTTTCTCATCCGTCCCCCCAATCGCCTCTCATTGCCCCGTTCCATCCGTCTCTTTCCGCCAACGATTCCACAGCTTGAGCAAAGCAGCATCGACTATTGCGAGTATTCGTCGATAGTTTTTTGCTGTGCATCGATTTTCTTGTTCTTACTTTCTTCCTTTCTTCCTTTCATTTTTCTCCTTTCCTGCTTCTTCTTCTTCATCATGTTTTTCCGTGCTGCAGTTCGGGCTGCTCGCTCGCCAGCGACGGTCGGCTCTCTGCGCGCCACGGCGACGGCTCCGGCCACGACAGTGCGTGCAGCGCTCGCGGCATCCGGACGGAGGACAGTGACGACGGACGCGGCGTCGGCGCACGTGGAGAAGAGCGCGGTGCCGCAGTCGGACGAGGAGTCATTTGCGGTGAATCTGAGCGACGAGAGCTTCGAGACGTACGAGCTGGATCCGCCGCCGTACACGCTGCAGATCACCAAGAAGGAGCTGAAGCGCATCTACTACGACATGGTGGTGATCCGCCAGATGGAGATGGCGGCCGACCGGCTGTACAAGGAGAAGAAGATCCGCGGTTTTTGCCATCTGTCCACGGGCCAGGAGGCAGTGGCTGTCGGTATCGAGAACGCCATCACGCGCGAGGACGACGTCATCACCTCGTACCGCTGCCACGGCTTTGCCTATATGCGCGGCGCGCCCGTGCGCAAGGTCATTGGCGAGCTGCTGGGCCGCGCTGGCGGCATTGCCTACGGCCGCGGCGGCTCGATGCACATGTTTGAGAAGGGCTTCTACGGCGGCAACGGCATTGTGGGCGCGCAGGTGCCTGTGGGCGCTGGCCTGGCGTTTGCGCACCAGTACGAGGGCCGCAAGAACGCGTCCATCATTCTGTACGGCGACGGTGCCAGCAACCAGGGCCAGGTCTTTGAGGCATTCAACATGGCGAAGCTGTGGAAGCTGCCAGCCCTGTTTGGCTGCGAGAGTGCGTACCCCTCCTTGCATTTTCATCGTTCTGTCTCCCTCTTTTCCTGCTCTCTTCTAACAACACAGACAACAAGTACGGCATGGGTACCTCGGCATCCCGCTCGTCGGCGCTCACCGACTACTACAAGCGCGGCCAGTACATTCCCGGCCTCAAGGTCAACGGCATGGACGTGCTGGCCGTTAAGGCCGCTGTCCAGTACGGCAAGGAGTGGACGGAGAACGGCAACGGCCCGCTGGTTCTGGAGTATGTGACCTACCGCTACGGCGGTCACTCCATGTCGGACCCCGGCACCACCTACCGCACGCGTGAGGAGATCCAGCGCATGCGCTCGACCAACGACCCCATTGCCGGCCTCAAGCACAAGATGCTCGACTGGGAGGTGGTCACCGAGGATGAGCTCAAGGGCCTGGACAAGGAGGCTCGCAGCTACGTCAACGAAGAGGTCGCTGTTGCCGAGGCTATGGAGCACCCCGAGGCCAACTTCGACAAGCTCTACGACGACATCTACGTCCACGGCAGCGAGCCCCAGTTCATCCGTGGCCGCACTGCTGACGAGCTCCGCTACTTCTCGTAAGCGAGAGATACAAATCCTTTGATCGCCAATCAACAAATCAATCACATCAATGGGGCGGCGTAGAGAAAGAGGAGGCTGTGTTTTCTGACGAGGCGTGGAGGAGATGGGGAGCAGAGACGCGACGCTGTACAATTTGTTGCTATTACTCTGTTTCCGCGTGCTTTCGGAGTGTCTTCCCTGTGCGGTCTTTTTAATACGTATGTACAACTAGCTATAGAGAATAACACAGGTGGGAGAACGATGGAGGAAAGCGGAAGCAGGCACTTTTATATCACGTGACCACCCGATCGGCTGTCTGTGCCGCTAATGCACAGCGCTACTGCGCCCTCATTAATGGAAGAAGCAGACGCGGTCCACCCGCGTTTTTTCCCTAGCGAGAAGTCGCGTCAGCCAGAACGGCCATCACAAGCCAAAGCCCACACACACTCTGCTCAGAACCCCGTGCTATGTTTATATGCATTGCTGCCGCCCTCGACATTGGCTCCTCTAGACTATCTCTTGCTCGCTCCCAGGCTATCTCTGTTGTGAGCAAATCTGGCTCCCCAAGCTCTAGTTCGATCCGCGCTCGGCGCAATTGGCAGGAAGCGCTTTCCCCTCAGTAAAGGTTGCCTACGATCGACGAAAGCGACGGTAAAGGCTACATTGGTCGCACCAGCAGCGACAGCACACATCGGCACTCTCCCCTCTTCTTCCGCAGCCTTTTCCATCATGGCTCCGAGTAAACAGGCGACCTTGGGGTACGTCCGGCCGTCGCAGACCTCTCTGGGGCATGTCTTCTTTGTCTTATCTTTTGGTCTCTTGGTTCTGTGAAGATCTTTTGATGTATGCTAACCGCCTGCTTTAGCAAATTCTTTGGTGCCCAAGGCAGCACGCCGACACAACAGACAAGACTGTCATTTGCCACGCGGACCGCCGGTAGCCGGAACAAAGATGCCAACACGGACGACACCAGCTCATCCAAAGAGAATGTCACACCAGAAAAGGACTCTAAGAAGCGAGCGTCTCCAGAGGGGGATGCAGAGTCGAGCAGCGTCAAAGAAGAAGCGACGGCCGATACGAGCCAACCACCAGTAAAGCGGGCAAGGAAGGGCCGCAGGATCATTGAGGAGGACGAAGACGACGAAGTGAAGGCAGCACCCAAATCGCCAAAGTCACCGAGATCATCCAAAACTCCCAAATCCCCTAGATCGCCAAAGGTCAAGAACGAAGCAGACAGTAAGAGCAAGGCAGCCGACATTGCCATGGCAGACGTACTAGCCAAGTCGCCGAACGGGAAAGCCATCAAGAAGGAAGACGCCGAGGACGATGCAGCAACCGCATCTGCGTCCGAATCGGGTTCCGATGCCGAAGAAGAGGAGGACGAGAAGCCCGAAGCGGTGGCCAAGGCCCGCAAGAAGGTGCAAACAGTGCTGACGGCCGTCAAAGAGGACGCATATCCGGACTGGAAGCCCGGGTCGCCGGTGCCGTATGCTGCGTTATGCCGGACGTTCTCGCTGATCGAGATGACGACGAAGCGGCTCATCATCATGGAGTACTGCTCGCTGTTCCTGCGGCAGGTTCTGCGGTTGACGCCAGAGGACCTGCTGTCGACGGTGCTGCTGATGATTAACAAGCTGGCGCCGGACTATGCGGGCATCGAGCTAGGTATTGGCGAGTCGCTAATCATGAAGGCCATTGGCGAGACGACAGGCCGCAGCGCAGCGGTGATCAAGCAGGACCAGAAGGAAATTGGCGATCTCGGGCTTGTGGCAGTCAAGTCGCGGTCGACGCAGCCGACCATGTTCAAGCCGAAGCCGCTGACAGTGCAGGGTGTGCACAAGGGGCTCATGGCAGTGGCCACGGTCACGGGCAACGGTGCACAGCAACGCAAGGTCGACCTCATCAAGAAGATGTTGTCGGCAGCAGATGCCACAGGCGGCGGACGCATCGACGTGACCAAGGACAAGGGTGGTGCCAGCGAGGCCAAGTTTATTGTGCGCTTCCTCGAGGGCAAGCTGCGGCTGGGCCTGGCGGAAAGGACGGTGATTGTGTCCCTGGCACAAGCGGTCATTCACCACGAGGCGTCCGTGGCGGGAAAGGCGGCTTCGCCCGATGATGTCGAGAAGGCCGAGGCGATGCTGAAGACGGTGTACAGGTGAGTTTTCTTCTTTTTCTGCTCTTTTATTTTTTTTCTCTTTCTTGTGTCAGAGCTCTGACCATCGACCATTAGTGAACTGCCGAGCTACGATATCATCATCCCGGCGATGCTAGAGCACGGCATCATGCACCTCAAGGAGAACTGCAAGTTGCGGCCGGGCATTCCGCTGAAGCCTATGCTAGCGAAGCCGACCAAGGCGATCACGGAGGTGCTGGACCGGTTCGAGAACCAGACTTTCACGTGCGAGTACAAGTACGACGGCGAGCGGGCGCAGATCCACTACGTAGCGAAAGATGAGGCCAAGGGAACGGCCGGGCTGACGGCGATCTTCTCACGCAACTCGGAGGACCTATCGAAAAAGTACCCGGACATCCTGGCCAAGCTGATGACGTGGGTGAAGCCGGACACGACGAGCTTTGTGCTGGACTGTGAGACGGTGGCGTGGGACGTGGTGGAAAAGAAGGTGCTGCCGTTCCAGCAGCTGATGACGCGCAAGCGCAAGGACGTCAAGATTGAGGACGTCAAGGTCAAGGTGTGCGTGTTTGCCTTTGATCTGCTCTACCTCAACGGCGAGGCGATCGTGGAGCAGCCGCTGCGGGCACGGCGGGCACAGCTGGAGAGCGCCTTCACGCTGGTGGAGGGCGAGTTTGCGCGGGCCACACACATGGACGGCCAAGAGCTCGATGCGATCCAGCAATTCCTAGACGAGAGCGTCAAGGCGTCGTGCGAGGGCCTCATGGTCAAGATGCTCGACGGCAGCGAGAGCGGATACGAGCCAAGCAAGCGGTCGCGCAACTGGCTCAAGATCAAGAAGGACTACCTGTCGGGCGTCGGCGACTCGCTGGACCTCGTCGTCCTCGGCGCCTACTACGGCAAGGGCAAGCGTACCTCGGTGTACGGCGCATTCTTACTGGCGTGCTACAACGCGACGCGCGACACCTACGAGACTATTTGCAACATCGGCACAGGCTTCAGCGAAGTCGTCCTCGAGGAGCTGCACAAGCAGCTGAGCGATATCGTCATTGACCGGCCCAAGCCCTTTTACGTGCACAGCACCGGTGGGCAGCACCAGCCGGACGTCTGGTTCGAGCCTCGTTATGTCTGGGAAGTCAAGACGGCCGATCTGACGCTGAGCCCGCGGTACAAGGCCGGGTGCCACGAGGGCGTGGATAGTGCGGGTGGTGACAGTGGCGAACTTCGCGGCATCAGTCTGCGGTTTCCGCGGTTCATCCGCATCCGCGACGACAAGAAGCCCGACGAGGCGACGTCGTCGCGCCAGGTGGCCGAGATGTACCGCAAGCAGGAGAGCGTGACCAAGAACAAGGGTCCGTCGGTGGACGACGATTTTGAGTATTGATTTTGTGTATCATAGCATGAGGCGAAAGAAAGGGCCGATTACGGATGACGGTGAATGTTTTGGTTGATAATGGTTGGGAATGATCAGTGACGGTTATTATGGCTGCAATCATGACGTATCTTCAGGAGGTATTCTATACAAAAGGCACGCCCACCGTCTATATGCTGGACTATCTTACAAAATCGGAGCTACTCGCGGCCCCGGACTCGACGGCTCGTCCAGACTATCTCTACGGCCGCTGTGCAGCAGTCCCTGCCGCTCGCCAGGCCCTTCTTCACGCAGCCGGCCGATATCTGGGGCGCCGCTGTGGTTGCTGCTGCTGCTGCCGCCTTGGTCGAGGCCAAAGTCCGGCTCATCGGCCACGATCCCGCCACCAACAGCACCTCCTCCCCCACCACTGCGCCGCGGCTCCTCTCCGCCGTTCAGGACGTACCACACGTCCTTCTTAGTCAGCAGGCCCTGTAGCACGCCGCGGTCGCTCAAGAGGAGGTACCGCAGGCCCAGCTTCTGGAAGTAGCCGACCACCAGGTGCAGGCTGGACCAGGACGGCAGGGTCAGGGGCGTCTGGTCCATCCACGGCCGCAAATCGAGCGTCGTGCGCGGGTCGGCGAGCGGCTGGTGCGCGAAAAAGGCCTCGGTCTCGGGCGGCAGCGAGCGTGGCGGCTGCGTCGCCGTGTGCAGCGTGTAGGCTAGCTCGGCGCGCGAAATGTAGCCGAGCAGGATGGCGTCACGGGGGTCGGAGACGACGGGAAAGCCGCGGTAGGGGTGCTCGGCCAGAATGCGGCGCAGGCTGCCGAGGGTGTGGCCGGTGGCCGTGAGCACGACGAGGTCTTCGATGCGCGTCATGACCTGGGCGGCTGGCACATCGGGGATCGTCTGCTGGGTCTCCTCGCTGTTATCGAGAAAGGGGTACTCATTGAAGTGGATCCAGGCGTCGTAGATGCCTCGCCGCGAAAACGCATCGCCCACCCACTTCGACAGCATGACGGCGACCATGATGGGCAGCACGTACGTCAGCGCACCCGTCAGCTCAAACACGATGACGACAATCGACACGGTGACCCGCGTGACGCCCGTCAGGGCCGCCGCAGCGCCCACAATGGCGTAAGTGCCGGGCGTCACGCAGGCGCCGTCGGGCTCGCAGGCCTGGAACAGCAGGAAGCCCGGGTGGTTGTGCTGCCAGATCTCCATGACGATGCCGACAGCTCGGCCCATCAGAGCGCCGATGGCCATGGACGGCAGGATGATGCCGGCAGGGATCTGCAAGCCAAAGGTGATGGCGGCGAGGAAGAAGCCCAGCACGGCGGCAAAGAGCAGCAGCACGATGGTGCCGGCCGTGGCCGCACCGGTTTTGCACAAGCCAAACTGGTCGTCTAGCAGCTGCGAGCACTCGGAAAATAGATTGGATACAAGCTCGGAGCACTGGGCACGCATGTAGAAGTTGGGGTAGTTGACCACGGCCGTCAGCAGAGCCACGACGGTCACCTGTACAACCGGGCCGGGCAGCCAGTTGTTGTTGTTCTTCTTCCACCGGGCCACCCACATATTGGCTTTGATGAAGAGGCCGCCGTAGACGCCCTGGCCGACGAGATTAGCATGCAGTTGTGGACATCAAGGCCAAGACGCAGACTTACACCGAGGATGCCCAACAGAGCAAATGGCGCCAATTCAAAGGCGTGCCAGCCAGTCGTGTACTTGACTTGGTACAGCACCAGGTTGCCAGAGCGGAACGGATCAAACGCCTGCAGGACGAAAGCCGCTGTCATGGCACAGACGAAGCTCTGCCACATAGTCTTGTCGGGGAAGTAGTAGGAGAGGGTCTGGTGGTCAGCAGAGCACGAGGTAGACAGCGCGGACGGCCGGCAGAAACTTACTTCCAGACTAAACAGCACACCTCCAATAGGGGAGCCAAAGGCCACTGAAATGCCCGAGGCAGCCGCGGCTGACAAGACCTCTCTTTTGCGGGCTACACTGTCAGCAGGGGGAAAGTCAATGCCCGGAATCAAGACACCCACCTTCGTTTGCGTTGATGTTGGGAAACAGCTTGATGAAGAGGTTCGCACAGCAGCAGGCCACATGCACGAGAGGGCCCTCTTTGCCGAGCCACATGCCAGACGCAACAGCCAAGCACTTATAGTCAGTATGCAGAGCAAGCAAGTGAAGAAACGAGGAAAACATACCAGGCCCAGTGATTTGGTGGCCAGCGTCCAAGCTCCGAGGAAACGGCGGATGACGAAACCGCCGAGCATCGTCTTGATCTCGGGAATGCCGCTGTGTTTGGCGTACATGGCATACTCCTTGACGAGCAGCGCCGAGCTGACAGCGCAGGCGACCTAGGCTGTTAGTAAACCCAGCAAACCCAACACCGAAAAAGCACCCCAGAAAACACCAGAAAACACCAGATACCACCACCACTCACCGAGAACACAATAAAAAACAGATACTCGATAAACCACTTGCCGGCCGGCGACGATATCCCCAGCGCCGCCGCCCATGGCTTCCACCCGTCGCACTTGGCCCCCTCGTCGTAGCCCATGCAGCAGAAGCCGTGGTTGAGGTAGAACGCGCCGCCGTCAGGCCCGCCGGATGCACAGTAGCCCGCCTTGAGGTCTCCGAGCCAGTCGGTCGCCACGTCAATCGTCGCCGCCAGCGCACCCGCTGCCATGCCTGTGAGCACCAGCACCACCCAGATCTGCCCGGCGTCCAGCAGCCGCCGCACATGCCCCAGGACACCGCCTGTGCCTGCCACCAGCACGCGCTGCCGCTGGCGCTCCTTGGTGTACTCGAAGATCCAGTCAATGGCTGTCAGGTCCTCGTAGCCGACTCGTCGCCCCGGCCCTTCGGCGTACCAGTCGACAATCGCCGGAGTCCCCAAGGCTGATTTGCCGTTTCCATGTCCGTGTCCCTCGCGTTGCCCCCCGAGAGTTGCATTCGTGAAGCCATGGCTGCCGGAGACATTATCCAAATGCACGTCGTACTCGTCGTCGCTCTCGTCGGCATTGCTGCTGGAGTGGGCAGCCGGAAAGGGGGCCCGTGGGCCTCGTTCGGGGGCGGAGCCCATGCCCCACGACGAAAGAAGCCGCTGTGCTGTCGCCGGGAGCACGCTCTGTTTATGCCGCCGCTTAAACGACATGGGTTCGTTTTGGAGTCGCATGGGGTCGGCGTGGCGGCCCTCGTTGTCGCTGTCACCGTCCCCTTCGATCTCGTGGACGTCGGTTTGTGAACCGCTGCCGCTTCCGAGAAGGTCGACGGCAGCGCCGCTTGCCGAGCTACTGGTATAGGGAGACGCGCTGTCATGGCCATACGGCGATACTGCCGAGGGCCGGCTGCTGGTACTGCTGCTGGTACTGCTGCTGCCGTTGGGCCGCGCTGCGGCTGCTGCTGATAATGGTTCCATAGTAAACAGAAGACGATGCCGTCGCCGGCATTTCGCTGCTGCTCAGCCCCAGCCCAGCGCGGCAGGAAAACGTTGGCAACCGATGGAATAGGCCGTTCAAGCGAAAGAAATCAATCGCATCTGCCAAGCGTCTACCGTATATTGTGTATGGCGCCTGTCTGGTTGGCTGTCGGAATAAGAGCGAGGGGGTGTGACGAGCAAATGTGTGAGATAATTGGATAATTACGGAGTAGTTACCTACTTGGTGTAGTCCAGTGTACCATAGTTGCCACCTAGACATAGTTATGATGAGCTTACAGTGCTTATGTCAAGCACGTGACTTCGCGCCCACATTGCGCGTCGTGCACCACTCTGAGTAGCCAGCCTCAGCCTCGTCTCGTCTTCTATGAAACACGGGACATGCGAAAATGCCAATAGAGCGGTCAGAGGTCCACGCGGTACCTATGTGCATATATTATGGCCGATGAAGCAGAGCGGGAGGCACTGGTGATACACGGGGTAGAAGCACGAGGCACCGCCGAGCTGAGTCAAAAAGGACGACAGGGCAAGCGAAAGAGAGCAGACACCGATACTTCTACAGCTGCTTCTCCGGCCGCTTCTCCGGCTCCCTCTGTTATATCAGATGGAAATAGCACTGATGCCAGCCGTGCGGGTGAAGAGTCGGACACAGGGTCAGGACCAAAGGGGGGGTCCAAAGCGAGGGCGAGGGCCAAGGGATCCAAAAAGCGAGCAGCAGCCGCGCAGGAGGAAAGACCGCCACCAGCACCAGAAAGGCCGCTAGAAGAATGGCCGGAGTGGTTCCGGCTGCTGTACAAGACGCACCGGGCGCTCAACCTGGTATACACATTCTGCTGCACGCGCAAGCACCTGCTGACGACGTTTGACACGATCAAGACGGCCGTGGAAAAGAACACGCAGCAGACGCTAACGGAGGCAGATGTGGCCGCGGCAGCTGCCCTGCTCTCGTCGACCGTATCGGGCACCTGGGCATCGGGCATCCACTTCGCCTACGTAGACGAGCTTTCGCTACGGCTAGATGTCCAAGGCATAGAGCGCGATGAGACGTTCAAGCTGGTGGGCGCCAACGGTGCCAACGGCGATGCGCACAAACTGACAACACCTGGATTCATGGCAGATGCGTCCGTCGGCGGCATCACTGGCTACGAGGCCCTGGGGTGCACAGACGGAGCGGAAGCAGCCGTGGCACAACTGGCAGAAAATCAAAATGGAACCGGAAACGGACACGAAGGCGGGAGCCTTGCGTCCGAAGAGGTGCAGCGCAAGGAAGTGCTGTACTTTGAGTTTGTGGACGAGGACCTCAAGCGGCAAGTGCCACACCCGACAACAGGAGAGCCTACAAAGCCAACGCAGATACTGCGCAATGAGCGGCTGCGAATACCAGTGTACGGCCAGGGGGAGATGACCAAGCTGATCGAGCGGCGCAACCAGCGGTTTGTGGCAGCCGTGAACGCATTTTTGGACCGATGCGAGCGTGACGGCGAGGCAGACCCTGCGGCTGCGTTGAAAAGGCTGGCTGGAGCGTTTATGCCAGCACGTACGGTCAAGCGTGAGAACGGGGGTGACAAAATCGGCCAGACGCAGCAACAGCGACAGAAACAACTCACAGACACCATCCCGACGGCGATCCCGACAGAGCGCAAGAGCATTGCCGAGATTGTGGAAGAGCTCAAGGCGAGCCCGTGGTACTGCGGACAGATTGTGCCCAACGGCCACCGCGTATTCGCAGAGCAGGCGGCGGTTGTCGGCCACCTAGAGTTTCTGCTGAGCCAGGATCTCGTCAACGCGCTTTACAATGCCAAGGGTATCACCGAGTTTTACGCACATCAAGCACAAGCTATAAACGCGCTGCATGCAGGCGACCATGTGGTGGTGGCAACGTCGACAAGCTCAGGCAAGTCGCTGATTTTCCAGCTGCCCGTGGTGCACGCATTAGAGCAGGACTCAGAAGCCCGTGCCATGTACATCTTTCCGACCAAGGCGCTGGCACAGGACCAGAAGCGCAGTCTGCGCGAGCTGCTGTCGTTCATGCCGACGCTCTGCGACTATACGTTGGTGGAGACCTACGACGGCGACACGCCGTGGAAAGAACGAGCAGCCATCCGCGATACAGCCCGCGTCATCTTTACGAACCCAGACATGCTGCACGCGGCCATCCTGCCCCAGGAAGAGCGGTGGCGGCATTTTCTGCGGCACCTGCGCTACGTCGTCGTGGACGAGCTGCACTACTACAACGGGCTCATAGGCGCACACATGGCCTACATTATGCGGCGGCTGCGGCGCGTATGTGCCGCTCTGGGCAACAACACCGTGCAGTTCATCTCATGCTCGGCCACTGTGGCCAACCCCGCAGAACACTTTGCCACCATTTTCGGGACAGCACTGGACCGCCGCGTGCACCTGGTGGACTTTGACGGGTCGCCAGCCGGGCGCAAGGAGTTTCTGTGCTGGAACACGCCGTTTCGGGTGCCTGACGACCCGAGCAGTGGCCGTGCAAGCTCGATGGAGGAGTGTGCGCGGCTGTTTTGCGCGCTGATGCTTCGCGGCGTACGCGTGATTGCCTTTTGCCGCGTGCGTGAGCAGTGCGAGAAGCTGGTGGGTGCTGTGCAGGCCGAACTGGCGCGGCTCGGCCGTCCAGAGTGTGCCGAACGCGTCATGGGGTACCGTGGAGGCTACACGGCTCAGGACCGGCGGCGAATCGAAGCGGACATGTTTTCCGGGCGGCTGGTGGGCATCGTGGCCACATCGGCGCTCGAGCTCGGCGTCGACATTGGCACCCTCGACTGCGTGCTGACCTGGGGCTTCCCGTACACGATTGCGAATCTGCGGCAGCAGAGCGGGCGAGCCGGTCGGCGACGGGGCCGCGATTCGCTGTCGATTCTCGTCGGCGGGCCGTTTGCGACGGACCAGTTCTACATGGAGCACCCGGACGAGCTGTTTGAGCAGCCGCACGGCGCGCTGCAGGTCGACCTCGACAACCTGCTGGTGCGCGAGGGCCACGTGCAGTGTGCAGCGCACGAAATGCCGGTGCGGCCGAGCGAAGACGAGATGTTTCTGGGACCCGGACTCGCGCAGCTGTGTGCCGAGCGGCTCGTGCCCGACGCCGAGGGCTTCTACCACTGCCACGAGCACTTCCGGCCGCAGCCGTGGCGCCTTGTGAGCATCCGCGACGCTGAGGACGAGCACTTTGCCGTCGTGGACATAGGCCGCAATCCGCCGGTTGTGCTCGAGGAGCTCGAGGCCTCGCGAGCCACGTTTACGCTCTACGACGGCGCCATCTTCCTGCACCAGGGCACCACGTACCTCGTGCGCGACTTCAACCCGGAGCAGCACATGGCAAGAGTGGTGCGTGTCCGCGTCGACTGGACCACGACCCAGCGTGACTTTACCGACATCGACCCCATCGAGACGCAGGCCGTGCGGCGGTTGCGGGGGACGGGGCCTGATTTTACGGCGGTGTCCGAAGCCAGCGGCTACGGCTCCCCGTCGGGGGCGCAGACCGAACCCGGACGGGCGTATCTGGGCAAGATCCGCATCACGCAGATCGTGTTTGGCTACTTCAAGGTCGACCGCCGCGACCGCATCCTCGACGCCGTCCACGTCGACAACCCGCCGATTGTGCGCTTCAGCAAGGGCGCATGGCTCGACGTGCCGGCTGCGGGTCTTGCTCTGCTCGAGCGCCGCCAGCTGCACGCAGGAGCTGCCATCCACGCCGCCCAGCACGCCGTGCTGGCGCTGCTGCCGTCGTTTGTTATTAGCCAGCCGGGCGATGTGCGCACCGAGTGCAAGAGCGCCATCAAGGAGTTCCGCAACCAGGAAACGACGCGAAAACGGCCCGGCCGCCTGACCTTTTACGACGCCAAGGGCGGCCCTGGCGGCTCGGGCATTTCCACCAAGGCGTTTGACTTTTTTGACGTCCTGCTGCCCACGGCGCTCGCGCGCATCGAACGCTGCATCTGCGGCCTCGTGCCGACGGGCGACGCCCGCAACGGCACGGACGCCCGCGGCTGCCCCGAGTGCGTGGTTTTTGCCCACTGCCACGAGTCTAATTCCGTGATGAGCAAGGCCGGCGCCATTGTGGTGCTGCGCAGTCTGCTGGGCCTGCCCATTGACGAGGACGTCCTGCCCATGGGACCCGAAGAGGGCATTCCCCCGGGCCGCGAGACCATTGTGGTGGCACAGCCGGTGCCTGGGGTCCGGGAGAGCACCGGAAACGTGCAGAGCAGTCCGGAGCTGCCGGATAGCCCGGGAAACAGCTGAGAGGACTGCCAACATGTTTGTTCAGAGACGAGTGGAGGTCAGTCTCTTTTAAAGCACCTGTCACATGATACCGAGAGCTGAAGCCTCGATGAGATACGAACAGCCATGAACACAAATGGATAATTTTCGCATATTATTGCAAATTCATGCATCACACCTTCAATGTTGTCCCCCCCCATATACACTGTGTATTCGTCGTATAGGTTTCTTTTCTACTCGTAGCCTCACCGCTTTCCCCATCTAGAGCCGAGGTCTGAGTTGGCAGTCCAACTACCCCACATTCTGTGTACTACTGATTCACGGGCCCATAGAAGGCCGTGAGCTAAACCCCAGACCGAGACGGCCCCAAAAATCCCATCATCAGAAGCTTTGCGACTCGCTCTTTCCTCGACAGACATTGCAACTTGTGAGTTGTTTCGCCCTTCATTTCGTTTTGACAGAATCGCTCCGCTATCTTGCACACACAGTCGCTCTTGCCATTTCTGCTTTACAGCTCCGCACGAAGCAGACACGGTCGCGCAACTGCCGATCCGGCGCACACTTACACGTGCCTCGGCTGTTTACGTCATCTAGCGAGCCTCACTTCAGCTACACCACCTTCTCCTGCTTCACCACTTTATAAATCTCATCACGGCTGCCGACCTCCGACACGCACCGTCCCCCCCCCAGCCGGCCCCTACCATTCTCCTACTTATCGGCCAGGCAGCCTGCTGATTCCCCGACCTCCTCTGCTGCAGCATTGCCCGCCATGGCCTCCGACACCGATGCAGGCGTCATTCGCCTCTCCTATGAAGGCCGTCTTGCCGTGATCACCATCGACAACCCCAAAAAGCTCAACTCGCTGTCGCTTGCGCAGTACTATGTCCTGGCCCAGAAGATGCGCGAAGTCGCCGCCCGCGACGATGTGTACATTACCCTGCTCACGGGTGTCGGCCGTTTCTTTTCCGCGTACGTTTCTCTCTCTCTCTCGGTTTCTCACTCTTTGTCCCCCTTTTCTCTCACCCCCCTTTCCTCTCTCCTCTAACCCTTCAGTGGCGCCGATGTCTCTCTCGCACAGGACGCCCCGGCAGATCACGGCCCCGCCAGCCACGAGTACTGGCTGCGCTCCTTTGTGGCCAACAACCTCAACATTGCCCGCGCCTTTTACACCCACCCCAAGATCCTCGTCGTCGGCCTCAACGGCCCGGCCGTCGGCCTCTCGGCCGCGCTCGTGGGCTTTGCCGACTTTGTCTACTGCACGCCCTCGGCCTTTTTGCTGACGCCCTTTTCGTCGCTCGGCCTCGTCGCCGAGGGCGGCGCCTCGCTCGGCCTGGTCCAGCGCCTTGGCCGCCCCAAAGCCCTCGAGGCCCTCATCATGAGCAAGCGCATCTCCAGTGACGAGCTCCTGGCCACGGGCTTTGTCAATGCCATTTTCTCGGGCGACGACGCCGCCTCCGACGCCGCCTTTCACCGCCGCGTCCGCCGCGAAATCGACGACCGCCTCGGCACCCACCTCGTCGGCGACAGCATGATCGGCATCAAGCGCCTCGTCCGCCGCAACGACGACGAGCGCTACGACCTACAAAACGTCCATGAGGTCTTTGCCGGGCTCGACCGCTTCATGTCTGGCACGCCCCAGGAGGAGTTCCGCAAGCTGTTGACCGGCGAGAAGCGGCACAAGCTGTAGGGGTTTTTCGCTTGTACAAATAGGAATACAGCACTTTATTATGCACAGTTCCTCTTCCTGCGTCCTATCAGAGCCTCATTATGTATCATGCTACATGCATCCTCGTAACAAGGAAGACCAGTTTATCCTAGCATCCCAAATAGCAGACTGGTCTTCTTCCAGTACTCCTGTGCCGTCTTAGCCATGCGCATCTTCGCGCTGCTATCAGTGCCGCTCCGTGTAAGGACAGCCTCCTCCAGATCGGCTAGAGACTTGGTGCTGGTTTCACCGGTTGGCACCAGGTAGAAGCGCAGCCAGGCAATGTCAAACTGCCACTGCAGCAGGAGATCGCGCCGCGCCTCGGCCGACAGGGTAGGAACAGCAGATGCCCCCTTGTTGTCGCTGTCCTCGTTGTCTTTCTCTTCGTCGCCTTTTTTGCCCTCTTGTTCCTCCTGCTCCTCCTCCTCCTTGTTGCTTTCTCCATTTGTCGGCTTCTCCTCCTCGGCCGCCTTCTCGCTATCCTGCAGATATGGTGCTGACGTGAGCAGCTCTGTCCACTTCTCCGCGAGAAGAGCTTCTGCTTGCCGCTTCAGTTCGGCGACTGCAGCCGGGCTCCACAGATCCATGCCTGCGTCGCTCATCGCCACACACAGATCACGCACAAGCTTGAACACGCCGGGTGACGGCGACGACGGAAGCGCCAGTTGGCCGTCGATCTCACTGCCATCCCACAGAGCACGACCGGGCACCGTTGTCCGCTTGAGCGCCGAGGAAGCAAACTGCTGTAGCGCCGGGCCGACGACAACACGCGCCATTTCTGCATGCAGAGCAGGCACAATCTCGAGACCCAGACGTCCCACGTCGTTGGAGTCTCGTCCTCCATAGGGCCGCCGGCTCCGGATCTCGCGCAGCACACGCACCAGATACATGGCAATGGGCCCCTTAGCGGCGGTGCTGCTGCTTGCTTTGGCCACCTTGGCCCACTCGGCCACCAGCCGGGCGTCGAGGTCCAGGAACGCCGTCTCCACGCTGCGGCACAGCCGATCGTGCAGCTGAGACGGGTCCTGTACGCTGAGAAGCTGCTGTCGCTCCAAGATGATGCCCTCGTCCTCCACCATGTCGTCAACATCGTTCTCCCAGCGCTGCCGCCGCATCTGGTCCAGCAGCACCTCCACGTCGTCTACGACATGCTTCCACGACGCATAGCAGGCCACGGCCTTGGCCACAGCGTCGTTGCGGCCATATAGTCTTACCAGCACATCGCGCACAAAGGGCACAATGCCCTCCGACAGGTCCATGTCCAAGCCGTTGCCGTTGCCGTCGCCGAGTCCGTCCTCGCCCCCGTCGGCCCCCAAACTGCCTCCGGTCGACCACAGACTCGCCTGCCGATCTGTCACGCCCTCCTGCCACGACGCCAGTGTGGCTGCCACCTCGACGCCGACCAGCCGCAGCTTGGCCACCTTTGCCTCGAGCACCTGGGCCATCTGCTTGAAGAACACCGCCCGGATGCCCGCCAGCAGATCGAGGGGGTCCAGGCCGCGCACCTTGCTGCTGTCACGGATCCAGAGCTGCAGCACGCGCGTGCGCAAATCGGCAATCGCCCGCAGATCCTGCAGCGGCAGCGCATTCGGTGTACCAGGCCGCCGTTTCTGGTGCTGTTTTCGCTGGTCCAGCGCCTGCTCCAATCCAGCCAGCAGCACCTCCTCGCCACGCTCTGACCACTTGGACAACATCTCGCGTGCCTGCTCGACATCTAGATCGTCGTGCCGGATGTACGGCTTGAAATACTGGACGTCGTCGCCGCACCAGCGCGCATGCACGTCCAGCTGCAGGCCCTCGAGCTGCCGCAGCGCCTCATCGTCTAGGAGTGCTCTTTTCTTCAGTCCCAGAAGTGCCTCGGGCAGCCGGTGTGGCAGCAGTGCCTGCACGTCCAGCAGCGTCTTGGCGTAGAGCGCCAGGCCACGCAGAATGTTCTCGCCCTGCCAGCTTTCTGTTGCTGATCCTCGCGTCGCGCCTTTGTCGGTGTTATTATCGTCGTCATCGTCGTCGTCATCCAGCTCAAATGCCAGCGCCATGGCTTGGCTTCGGACATGCAGCAGCTGCCACAGCACATCGCGCGCCCCCGAGGATGTTGCTAGGCTGTACGCACACAGCGACGGCAACAGATCGTCGCGGCCTGCTGCCACAAGCCCGCGTGAACTTGGATGTGTGTCTTCCATGGCCGATTCGCCGTCGGCCTCGTCGCCTCCTCCTCGCGCTGTTGTGGCTGCTGTTTTCGGGATCGGCGTCGTCGGCACGGTTCGCTGCACCAGCTCCATGATGTCGCGCAGTCGCTTCCGCAGGCTCGTCAGCGTCTTTTTGGACGCCTCAATCGACGCACTGACAGCGCGGCCGCGTGCCGCTGTCGCCAGAGGCTCCTTTTCCTGCAGCTCGCCGAGACTCGTGATCAGCAGTCGGCTCAACACCAGCACCTTGGCCGCCAACACTAGCTTCTCTCCCCACCCCAGCGATTCCACATTTTCTATCCGCCTCTTCTGTTGTTGCTGTTGGAGCTGTGTCAGTTCCTTCTCTCGCTGGGCCTTGGATTTGCTCGCCTGTCGCCCCATTTTTGTGCTGCCAGCCACGCTGGGTCGCGACAACAGCCGCCCAACTGTGCGTGCACACGCCTCCAGCAGCCGTGCTCGTGCAACGAGAGCCAGCTCAGCGCTGCGGCCGCTGTCTCGCTCGCGATTGTGGTCGTGGTCGTAGTCGTAGTCGTAGTCGAGGAACTTGGCCAGCGCTGCCACTTTGCCGCCAACAACGGCTCGTCCACACCGACTGCCCATCCCTGCCAGCGTCTGCTGCACCGCTGCCATGTCGCTGCGCATCTGCACAATCGCATCCGCCGTTCCGAGCAGCTCCCGGTATGAACCGCCCACCTGCGACCGCAGCCGCGCTGCCTTGTCCTCCACCTGCACATGAAGTGCTTTGTGGATCGATCGAATCTGAGGAAGCGTGTGGTTCGATCCAAAAATCTGCGCCGACGACGTCAGCAGACCGACGTCTGCATCTTTGCTCGCCATCGTGCAGAAAAGGAGAAGAAGAAAGGGGGGTAGGCAGGGGAGGCAGGCAAACGCTCAATCAAGTCGTCGTAAAGTCGTTTGTGTGGAGGAATCGCAAGCACAAGCGAACAGCTGTCGTCCAAGCCATCGCGCTATTAGTTAAGCTGACATGGTTGGGGTTAGTGGGGGTTGGCCAATTGGGCGGCGGCTGCCGTGGCAGCACAGTGGACAGCACAGCGCTCAGCCACTGTGTTTACAGTGCAATAAAGGGGGCAGAGTTTCAACAGTGCAAACAGCACAGTTACCGTATCAGGCTTTCGTCTTTATTTTATTTTCAATTTGTGGTTTTTCGTTTTTATTCTTTAGAATCCTTAACTACCAAATCAAAATGCCCTATACCCTAATTTCTGCCTCTGATAATATCTGGTTTGTAGTCAGGTGTCATCTCAGAAATGTTGACACTAAAATAAATGCAAGTTTAGTGTAAATTGACTGAAGTTGGGACATACTACCACGACACTGTTCGCTAACCCCAAACTTTATTCATTTGATAGGGGTTGTCATTATCATATTGGGCTTCAGAGTTCCACTGAGACCTTTCTTCTAATAGGACAGTGAAAATTTGGGAATGAAATACTGGTGTGTCAGTAGAGATCAACCCTACTTCCCTAAAAGTGCACATTCTACGCGAGAGAGCACAAAAGAGAATTACAAACTACAGGGAATAGCCCAATTAGAATAAGGGATTAGAGAATTGAATAGAAAGCCATAGATAAGAGCAGTCGAAAGACGTCACCTTCGTCGTTCCCACAAGTAGTATTTTTGTTCTTATCTACTGCGGCCATTTGATATCCCTTCTGCCTCACGGCATTCTCACTGCCGAGTTGAAAGGGTTGAAACGCACGAGACGCCTCGCTACACCATTATTTATTTCTAGAACCAGCGAAAGGAAAACCCACTCACCCTTATGTGCAAGGTTGCGTCATTTGAGCCGTAGTATGTTCTAGTTCTGGGCAACAAGGTATATATATCTGCTCTCTTTCCCTCTTTCCCACATCTGAACCTGCTCTCTTTCTATCCAAGATCCAAAGCAAACATCTTCTGCTACTATCATCAAAATACTGCAAACCACCACCCACAATACATTCCTAACCTCTTAGAGGTATCAATTACTCATTCTACTCTCTACTTCTCGTAATATCAAGAGACATTTATATTTGACAAGAGCCACCGCCAAAATGGTCAGCTCTTTCAATACCAGCAAGAGTGGCTCATCACCATCTCTGTTCCATAACACCAAGCACCAAGACACGGATACATTTGACTTGAAGAAGACGATTCTGCAGAAGAGAGGCCGGCCGGCATTTCACATTGCGTTCTCAGTACCTATTATCAAGGTCGACACCGATAATGCTCCATCTCAAAAGCAGTATCGTCGGTCGCCGTACCCGCGTTGTGAACAAAATGCCCATGCCGGCAGCTCCTTCCACGAACACGTTACATTCTTCGTGCCCAATATTAAGGTCGACAATGATGCTCCTTCCCAAAAACAGTATCGTCGGTCGCCATACCCACGTCGTGAACAACAGGCTAGTTTTGACGACTATTTCTGCAACCACGTTACTTTCTCACTACCCAATGTCAAGGCTGGGACCGATGGTGTTCCTTCTCAAAAGCACTACCGTCGGTCGCCATACCCGCGTCGCGAGCAAGAGGCTTACTTCAACGACGATTCCTGTAAACACGTTACTTTCTCACAGCCTAAGGTCAAGCCTGCGACTGATGTGGCCTCTTCTCCAAAACACTATCGTCGCTCACCATACCCGTGTCGTAAGCAAGAGGGCTATTTTGACGGTTCCGCTCCCCAGCACGTCACGTTCTCAGTGCCAACTACCAAGCCTGAGGCTGACATGGCTTCTTCTCCAAGACACTATCGTCGCTCGCCATATCCACGTCGTGAGCAAGAGGCTTATTTGGACGGTTCCGCTCGCCAGCACGTCACGTTCTCAGTGCCAAATACTAAGCCTGAGACCGATGTAGCTTCTTCTCAAACACGTCATCGTCGGTCGCCGTACCCCCGTTGTGGGCAAATGGCTTCTCGTGTTGACAACCATTCCGGTGGGCGCGTTACGTTTTCCCTGCCCAGTTTCAAGGCTGAGAACAACGGAATGTCGTCTCAAAAGTACTACCGTCGGCCGTCGTACCCTCGCCGTGAGCGAATCCATCGTGGCAGTCGTTTCCGTGAGGAAATTCCTTGGGCAACACCCGTCCCGGTTCCAATTCGGCGGCAAACTAATAATATCTCTGAGACTTCTCCCATAGCTCCACTCAAGCCGAGATATCCGCCTCCCAAGAAGCACTTCCGCGATATGCTTCGTGATGACACTTTTCTCCGTTTCCCTCAGCTTGAGGACACTAACAGATTCTACATCCCAGTACCAGATGATGACTCGGAAGATGAATGCTATCAGGAGGGCGACTTCGATGATTTCGATCAATTTGACAAGTACCTGGGCAACTACTAAGACTTGCACCAAGTCGGTAACCCAGTGATCGAGCATCGAACAGGCTATATGCCCAACATATCCTCGCAAGTTCACTACATTTGGCCTATTAGATTGGATATTCCAGGTCATCTATTGCTGTTTCAGGTTTTTGAGTTTGAAGGTTATATTTGGTGTTTTTGATCGCCCTACTCCAGATTGGATCTCAACTATCCAGCTTACCGAATTGGGCGACAGCTTGACTACAGACTGGACAACATACTGACAACCCATATTGCTACTACAGATTGGCTTCATTCGTCTGGTTTGGTTAGGATACTATTAGGTATCGTGGAAGGACCACACAGATAATTAATATAAAAAAAAAGCAGAAAATAATTAAAAGCAAAAAAAACAAATTAAAATAAAAAAACAAAAAAATATCAACATTTAATTTGGGTGATATTTTAGCTTATGTTCACAACGTCATGACCACATATGTAGGCCGCCCTAGCCCTACTTGAAAGAACAAATCGGTAACACGTCATGCCATGGGACAGCACAAAAACATTCCTTTGTCATCGTTGTAAACCACAAACTTTCACATGCTCAAGCCCATCGTATTGTTTTGGGCACAATACCGTCGAGCAAAAAAAGTAGGCTCTAGCCACTTCCGATAAATACCTGTAGAAATGCTTCCTTTATTAAAATCAAATATATAGACACATTCTGGCCTAATGCCATCACAACTTGATACTCCGCACTAGACCCGTCTTGATACCGGTAGTCTCGCCCTTGTAGTTGTTGTGTTGGGTGCCCTTGTACATCGGACGCATGCTGGCAATCTGCTTCTTCTTTTTTTCGAACTTGAGCCGCTTCTTCACACGTGGATTGTTTTTCTTCTCCTTGATGCTGCGGTGGTTCAAGCCCTTGTTCTTCTCGATCTCCCACGTCAGCTGCCGGCGTCCAGCGTCGTCCATCCACAAATCGGGCACCACGCGATCCAGCTTGCTAGCCTCGACGTCGGCCTTGCGCGCTGCCTTGCCGTCCATCTTCTTCTTGTGGGCATTGGCAATGTCGTTGTAGTACTGGATGTCGTCGTCGCCGTGATCGTCGCCCTTGCCACCGTCACTGGCATTGTCGTCGTCGTCGTCACCACCAAGCTCTTCGCCGGGCATGATAGCACTCCGTCCGCGTTTCTCAGCAGCCGCGTTGAGGCGTGCTTGGCGATCCCTGAGCCGCTCGCGGTAGGGAATATCGATGTCGCCACCTGATTGGCCGCTGACGCCAGACCGGATGTTGGCCTTCTGCATGATCTGCGACGTGTAGAAGCCGAGTGTCTTCTTGCGTTTCTGCTTCTCTTCGGCCGTCCGGGCATCGAGGGCCTCCTCTTCGCCAAAGTCGGAATGGCCGTCGTCATCTTCGCTTTCCTCCTTGGTCGTCGCCACAGCAGATGGGCGCTTGGATTTGTTTTTCTTGCTCTTGTCGAGCAGCTCCGACAGCTCGGCAAGAGATGCCTCCACGTCCTGTGATACAGCACCCGACCGCCTGCTCTTCTTCTTGTCCTTCTTTGTCTTCGTCTGCGCTGGCTCTGCATCCGCCGACTCGCTCGCATCGGACACGTCGCTGTCATCCACATCTGAGAATTCTAACTCTGCCGTAGCCGACAATGTGTTCTTTGGCGCCTTGGTCTCTTTGTGTTTGATGCCAGACGCTTTCCGACGCTCTTGCACGCGCTTCACCCACTCCCAGGTCTTGCGACAGTCCACCAAGTACGTCATCACCTCGTGATCATGGAGTTCCTGAGGATCCATTAAACGACGAGACGATTCCGGGCTGTCTCTTGATGGCGCCATCAGCAGTGAGAAGTAGAGGGAAATTGTGGAAAGGTAGCAGCCAAGAACGCGATACTGGACCACCTCAAGGGACTTGCTTGATTTGCCTTCGGCCGCCTTCTTGTACTCATTGAGCAGCGGCTCCAGCTCGGAGAACTCGTCACACAGGTAGTCGAATTCAGGATACAGGGACTTCATGTGAGCGTACTGCTCCGCCGGGGTCATGGATTCGAGCTCTTCGGCTGTCTTGACGGTCAAGGTCACAACGCCGCCGGCACCCGAAGCAGCCTGGTCGCCTGTGCCACCTAGCTTCCCACCCTGCTGATCCGCGCCTGCGGCAGAATCGTCTGCCCAGTCGTACTCATCGAAGAAATCGGCCGCACTCATGCGCGACAATTGCTTCTTTTGAAGCTCACGTGCCGCAGCCTCTTCTTCGAGCGCGTTTTCTTCGTTTTCGATTTCTTCGTTGTCGTAGTACTCCTTCTTGGACGACCCCCACCAGCCGCTGTCCTCTTCCTCGCCTCCTTTGGTGCCGCCAGTTTCTATGTCGTCGTCGTCGTCAGCGTCAGCATCGGCAGACCGCTTCTTCTTTTTGCTGGCCGATTTGGACTTCTTCCTCGCAGCCGCATCGTCGTCATCGGAATCGGAATCTTCCTCAGGCAAAATCTCCTCATCGGAAAGCTCCAGAAATTCTTCTTCATCCTGTAGCCTCTGTCGTTTGGTGCCCGGCTCATCGTCGAACATGATTTTGTCCTGATCGAGGAAGTGCTGCTCTTGTTCGTCTGCAATGTCTGCATAAGTAGTGATTGGACCGAGGCGTGCATCGCTCGTATCGTAATCTTTGGGGCCAGTAGGCCCCGTGTCTGTGCGCCGACCCGCCTTTCTCTTTTTCGCCATGGTTGTCAGGCGGAGGTTGTGCTTGTAAATGGTGGTGATAGGAGGGGAATGGAGAAGGAAAATATGAACTCTAGACAAGAGCCCAATACGGATTTTTGCCGATAAACTTTTTTTTCCTTATCGAACCTTGGGCCCATAATTGTACATTATAAGCTAAGCCTAACTGGGGCAGACAGCCTACGTCTCTTTATCGATAAGAAGCTTGGGACTCAGGAGTAGTGCGCTCACTGTTGTAAGAACACAAGTCAGGAGACCCACTTTATCCCAACATGCTTTCCAAATGGTGTTAAATTGCGATTCTCTGCTCAGAACAAAATCATAAGCACGGGCAAACCTCCCCCTGAATTTTTCTGGCGATGCCGAACTTGAGTGCTTTGTCTGCTGCTTCCACGACTGCTGGTATTATCGGCGCGAGTCTTGCTGCAAGCGTAGTCATGGGTTGGTTTGGAAAGAATCAGATGCCAGTTGATGGCAAGGTAGGGGAGAAAATAGCTCTATTAGTGCCTGGCAGCCTTACATTGGAACCTTCTAACATGCGTCCTAGACCGTTCTCCTGACGGGGGCCTCTGAGGGCATGGGACGGTCGGCGGCCAAGCTCCTAGCTTCCCAAGGCGCGAACGTGATTGTTGTCGCTCGCAATCGTGGCCGACTTGAAGAAGCCGTGTCTGAGCTTCAGGTGGGTTCTGTTTTTCATTTTGCAGACCCTCTGTCTCTGCGTCGTGGTGGCATTGTAGGCTTTTCCTCTCTTGCTAACTTGGCGGACTAGGCTGCTGCCAAATCGCTATCCCAGCGCTTCCACTTCATCGTGGCCGACGTGACGCAGCCCAACTATGCTGCCGCCGTCGTGGCGGATGCTCTCGCCTGGAGCGGCGGCAAGGCCATCGACATTGTCTGGTGTGTTGCCGGCATCTCTACTCCGATGCTGTGGGTGGAAGAGAGCCGCGATGTGGCCCTCGGAGCTAGCCGCCACAACATGGATGTCAACTATTGGGGCGCTGCCGAGATGGCTCATGCCATTCTCCGCGAGTGGCTGCGGCCAGACGCTGGCCCGTACAAGGAGCCTCGCCATCTAATCTTCACGGCATCTGTTCTGGCCCTCTTCCCGGTTGTTGGCTATGCAACATATACACCGTCCAAGTTTGCGCTGCGTGGTTTGGTCGACACCCTTACCCAGGAGACGCTGCTCTACTACAACACCAACCCGGTCCGTGTGTCTCTCGTGTTCCCAGGTACCATTCTTAGCCCGGGATTCGAGCGAGAGAACAAGACAAAGCCGGAGATTACGCTGCAACTAGAGAAGGACGACCCCAGGATGACGCCCGAGGAAGTAGCCTCCCAGTCGGTGCGAGGGCTGCAGCGTGGCGACCATTTTGTAACGGTGTCGCTTCTCGGTAAACTGATGCGCTGGTCCGCACTTGGAAACTCGCCGCGCAACAACAACATCCTCGACATCCTCGGAGGCTACATTATGACCTTTGTCATGTTCTTTGTGATGTGGTGGTTTCATGGCGATATTCGGGCATATGCTCGTAGGAACGGCCACCCAGCCACATATGACAGAAAGGAGGCTTAATAATACAGCCTCTGTCTATTTGGAACTCGAATTATGACTCTTTTTTTACGTCCATGGAGGACTCTTTGATTGTGGCACATTGCGCCTTTAATACTTTTACCAGATGGGCAACGATGGAATTCAAGCCGAGAATAAATGGCTAGTATCGTATATATATTACAAGCAATAACGAATGGAACATGCAAAGCTTTCGTGAAGAGCCCCTTTTGATTTGGTACAGTATCTATGTACAAGAATATGCCTGCTTCATACGCCATTCCACTTGCCAAACCGCACCCAGCGCCGATACAGGTCCTTAAACAATGCCCTGCCACCAGCGTCAACCGCATCAATTACCAACCGCCGCATTTCTTCTGGAGTGATGCTGAAAATCGAGAACAAGCCTGGCTCGAGCGCTTCGCGAATGGTTCGCGACACCACAGCTCCGTCAATCTGCAGCTTGATGTAATCGATCAGGAACAAGTACATGTGCTGAGCAGCATACTTCTTCGCTGTCTCTGTAGCAGAATGCAATGGGGCCGCTGCGGCGCGCCGAGTTGTCGTGACAGATGCCGTCGAAGGCTCGCACACAAGCTCGAGAAGCCTCGAAAGCCTTTTCGCCGATGCCTCCCAAGAATATGCCGCTGTCCCATCCGTCGTAGCCAAGTCATTGGTATCATTGAGCTTCCTTTTGAGCTCCTCCTGGTGGCCACGTATCAGAGTGGACAACAGGCTGTGCATGACCCAGACCACCAAGTGGAAGCGATCCTCAATGCGTAACCGATATCGCTTGAGAATGACTTCGACAAGGTCGCAAGCTGCATCAAATGCTAGAGGCGAATATTTCTGGCTCTCGCCATCGGCTGCATCAAATGTAGCAGTAGGCCCAGAAATGGGGCCGAATTGAGTCCCTTGGCCCACTGCGTTTAATGTCGCCTCAATGTTCCACTGCCCAACAGCATTAGCTGCCTTCTCATCTACCTGCAACAATGTGTACAGAACGTGCGCTGCTATCTGGAATTCAGCTGGGCTGCGAGCGTAACTCAATCGCTGGGCCACTTCGCTGTACCCAACGGCAAGGGAAAACCCGGCTGGCGTCTGAACTGTGGCTGCTCCTGGGTTTTCTAAGTTGTCTGTTAGCCATGTTACATCAAAAGCATGTAGGAGTAGCATATCTAACATACCGAGTAATTTCCCGATGAAATATTGGGCAGCTAAAAGCTGTTCAGCACTCGGAGTTGGTCCAAATCCAGAAACAACACATTCAGTGTGCGAAATCAGAGTAGCTTGGTCGGAGTCGTTCGCTTCAGCTGCCAAATAGGACTGAAGAAGATCGGACTGAAGGGTAAAAGAAGCAGCAGAGTAACTGATAGTCTTGCAACTATCTGCATCGGCAAATTGCATTTCTTTCTGGCCATTCAAACGTAGACCGTCATAGGTCACATCGAGCCGTGGCTTGTGATAGCCTTTGACGTACCGGGCGATAAACGCCTTCCACTGCCAGTTGAGGATAGTGCTGGAGCTGAATGACGTAGTGCCATTCCTGTTTGCCAGCTCAACAAGAGCCAAGAGGCTTTTTTGGTCAAGTTGAGGTTGGAGATCACAGGCCATAGCCACATCAAAAGTAAGCAAAAGCGTAAGATGCCCAATATCTAGGACCTGGTCATTGGCATCTGCCATAAACACATCCTCGTTCTTTGCCACAAACGCAGAGAGTTGCTCCAAAACTAGGGAGGCTAAGGCGAGCTTTCCCTTTGTAGAAGACTGCTCCAGGATTTTCCGGTCTTTGGCGGCAAGCAGGACAGCCTTTAGAAGAGCAAGTCGGACATTGACCGAAACGGAACTCTTCTTACCGACTCCCCATTTTGAGATATGAGCAGCGACGTCGTCAACTACCTTGGAGCTGTTTTGGGATGTATCGAGGATACTGTTCAGAGCTCCCCTGGTAAGGATGTAGAGCCTATCCAGTAATCCTAAAGCGGATGGAAGCGACACCGTCTGTGCAGTCTTCTGAACAGCCTCACCCAGCCAAATAAGGCGATCAAATCCTATGTCCTAAGATATGGTTAGAACGCAAAAGCTAAAATCTGCGTTACTAAAACACAAACTGCTGGCTTACCGAAGTAGTATCGCTCCATGTGACTCGGCGAAGAAGATCAAGAACCAAAGCAAGGCAATCTGCCGAGAGCGAAGACAGGACTGTTGCATTTTTGTCTTGGGGGAGGAAAGCTAGGAGAATTCGATCACGTAGCCGGCGGTGGAAGAGAGTTCTCTGCGTACGCACCAGGCCCAGCACTGCATGAATTGGAGGAGACTCTTGTTTCGCAGCCGCCCCCTCAACGATTGTGATGTACTTCTCAGAGATGTAGCCTATTCTTCTAGTTAATATCATTCTTCACCGAAGCATCTCGCATTGTCTTGAAGAGAGCTTACCTGTGATTTCGTCATTCTGCATGTTTATGACATTTTCAAGAATTGACACGAACGCAATGTCTGTCGTGTCCAAGGCTCCCTCAGCTGCCGTCGAGGTAGACTGCCATGAAGTTAACACGTCAAGAAATTCCGATGGTTTGTCACTGTTCTTGGCCATTTCACTAGCAAGGTTAGTCACGCAATAATTACAGAGGAATTGTCCGGGCAATAGCTTACTTGACGAATCGTGAAGAAGCACAGAGCATCCATGTCAGGTACGATGCAAGAGAAGCTATCTTGTAATAAAAAGCCGATTCAAAGTGTCCGGGAGAATTCTCGTTTGCTGTTTTGCAGCGAGATACTTGGAGAGTGATTTCACTTCTTTCGGCCTCCGATTTCAAAGAAGCTAGCTGCTTTCGAATGCGCTTGAAAAACTTCCCAGTCAATGTGCGAGCTTGCTCTTCGTTTTCTTCACCAAACTCGAGCGACATCCACGACGAGAACGAGCACACGAAAGCTTCAAAGGCGTTCTCGTTTAGGATCGCGCTATCCGTCTTCTGGCTTGCGATGGTTTCCAAGGGGGTTCGAATGTCAGCCCAGATTTCGACTCGTTGCGCGTAGGATATCCAGCGCAACGTTCGCCCGACAAGGCGCCAGAGAATAGCCTGGATCCCCGGATTGAGTTCTGATGACGTCCTGAGAGGGAGCACTACGTCGAGCAACTTGGTCTGTACGGCGTCTTCCAGCTCCTCCGACTGTATGCCAGCGCTGATAGCATCAAAAACAACTAAGCGTGCGACAGCTATAGCTATCTCTGCACGGCCACATGCTGATGCCTTTTGCTGGATCTGATCAAGCAATTCCAAGAGCTGCCCTTTCGTCAGGGACGATTGAAGCGCATTGGCGACGGCGACACGAAGGCTCTTGCTCAGCCACACACTCTGGAGCCTGTCTGATTTCTGAATATCCTCGGATTCGTAGATGCTCTCGAACCACCGCACGACGAATCCTGAGAGATTTCGCGCATGGGCATATCCATTGGCTAGTGACACCAGAAACAGAGAGGCTAGCTGGTAGTCGGAAGCTTGGGTCGAAGTAGATGTAGCCAGGCGATGAAGAATACGACTGAGAAGCTTCTCTCCCGCTTCCGAGATAAGGAAGACGTCGGCATCGCTCTGGGCCACCGAGTTTAGCAGCCGCCAGTCTGTTGTTTCGTCTTCAGGCGCAGTTGCCCCGCTGCTGGAAAGTGCACAGTCCTCACAGAGAAGTTGAAGAGTTTGTTTTGAAGGAGAAACGTTGTGCGTAGCGGCCATGTCGAGCAGTTCGGAGAGTATCTGGTTTCGCGAAGCCGCATCAGTCGTTTCGGATACAAGTATAGGCTTCTGGGCCTGGTCGAAAACCTCTTGTAGCCAGGTCTCATTGTCTTTGTTGGCAGCAATGCCGCCAACCATGACTCGTGGTGCTTCGAGCGCGAGATATAGGACGACGGAAGACCGAAGCGCTGCATGACTATGTGCTCCGCCGACGGCTTTCACAAGAGTCGAATCGTCTCTGCGATTCAGATAGGCCGAGCGTGCAGGTAGGATGACACTCTTGGTGAAGAAACGCTTGAGGCTGGATGCCCATCGGCGCTTCACTTCAAAGCTCGCAGTGACCGCTGCCCTTGCTGCAGCGGAACTTGTGCTCGGAATATCGAGCAGCCGTCCGAGCATGATGCAGCATAGGTGGGAAAGCCGGCCTGCCACCTCTGAAGCATCTGAGGGGCCTTGTAAGTGAAGGTCCCAGAGCAGGGAAAAGGTGCTGATCCAGGTTGACTGTCCCTCAAAAAGTGCCGATCCGTCGACTCCTTCTTCGTCTGGGGCGATATTCGCGGTTAGGGAAATATTGCAAAGGGTCAATAAGGGAACAAGGAGCACTAGAGAGTCAGCAGCCGGCACGCAAAAAAGTGACTTGATATGCTCGGCTCCGATAGCATCGTAGTTGGAACGGCCGGCAGCTCTCGCGATCTTGTTCTGTTCGAGACAGGTGAGGAGCGCACGCAGGGCGCAAAACAGGGCAGATGCCGAAATAAGCTGTTGGTCTGGCTCCCGAAGCGCATCAAGATCAAATGGAGCTGCTTGTGTCCGCTTGCGTTTGCTAGAACCGGAGATGTGGCTGTTTGATTGCGTCGTTTTGGGGGTAGCAACTAGGTCCTTGGCCGTCTGTTGTAGCACAGCAATAAACCGGCGATCGGCCAGAGACTTTGCTAAAGAGAAGGCTGGGATGCGTCGAAAGACACAGGCCAGGATTTGCCATGTCAACGGCCAGCGACGGAGAGTCTCGGCTTGAATAGCAGCAGCATTGGTGCCAGTGACATTCATGTTCTTGAGAAGCCAGCGTAGGATCACCTCCTCGGCGGCGTGGAAGGGCCCCCTGTCACTAGATGCAGATAGCGCATCCCATAGCCGCTGCAGTTTAGAGTTGACGGGTTCAGAGGTGTCTTGGTCGAGAGACCTGACTGTCTTGACGAGAGTAGCCTCTGCCATTTTGCCTGTCGTCTTTCCAAGCCGTTGAGTGCTTGGGGATGAGCTAGGCGGGGAATCAGGTGGCCAATCGTGCTGCCTTCTCACGTTCGTTGGGTTTCCCAGAGAGACCCTTTAGAATTCGTACTGCAAAG
The DNA here is from genome assembly GCA_001513895.1 of Graphilbum fragrans. Classification (NCBI taxonomy): domain Eukaryota; kingdom Fungi; phylum Ascomycota; class Sordariomycetes; order Ophiostomatales; family Ophiostomataceae; genus Graphilbum; species Graphilbum fragrans. The sequence continues at coordinate 377,857 of LLKO01000016.1, forward strand.
ATGAGTTTTATGCCCAAACAGCGATAGACAGCATTGCAAAAGCAAATATATCGAGGCTTAAAGTCTCTGCAAAGGTACGCCTTATGCCAGTATACCAGTCCCGCATAAAAAATCAAAGCTCAAAGGGGGATGCCAAAAAAGGGCTAAAATAGATAACAGTGATATGTGATGACATGTGGCCACCACCTCGAATGTGAAATAGAAAGAGGGCGAGCAAATGCGAGGCTCCTCGGGGTGCAGGTCGTAGAAGACTGGTATCACAAGCAAGCGCAAGCTCTTGCCAAAAAAAAGTATAATTCTGCCGGTTCTTAAAGCTGTTGATCTTCACCGCCTTCGGACCTGCATGACTACTCCGTACTCCCGTTGAAATGATGGGTCCAGTGAGCAGTGCTCTAATAAAGCCTGCAGAAAAACCAAAGCCGGTTTAGTCCGCGTTTTTTGCGCGGAAAACACGAAATCTCCAGTGACCTGAGCTTGGCCTCTCTCTCCCTTTCCATTTGCCGTCCGCGACACTCCGTCCTGGTTTCCAGCACCGCCACACACGCTCTTCAATTGGGAATCGTCCTGTTTCCATCGCGAATTTGTGTATGCCGGTTTCTTTCTCATATAGTCAGGTTCTTTTTTTCAAGCCAATTTTCCTTCGGCTAACAGGTACCCATTCAAACAGCGCATTGAATCGAAACAGCTACACTGTCAGCTGTTAACAAATACACCTTGCATCATGTCGACCCCATCCGCGTCGTCGCCGCTGCCGACCGTCATCGCTCGGCGGCCAGTCAGCGAAGCTCTTCTGAACGAGAAGGTAGGCACTTGCAACAGCTGCGCGAACGATGGAGCTCCCAGTGGACGAGAAAAAACGGAAGCTAACCGATGCGATGACTTACTAGTGGGACCGCTGCCTTTCGAACCTCGTGATCAAGTCGGGCCTCGGCCTAGGCTTCGGTGTGGTCTTCTCGGTGCTGCTGTTCAAGCGGAGGTCATGGCCGGCCGTTGTTGGACTGGGTTTTGGCGCTGGCCGCGCGTATGAGGAGTGCAACTACTCGCTGAAGCTGGCCAGCAAGGAGTTCAACAAGCAGGCATAAACAAGCAGCGCACATTTGGTCCGGAGCGAGACGGAAAACTTTCCCGCGAACGCGTAAAGCACACACGCACGCACGCACGCATTACAGCATGACGAGCATACCAAGCATATTGTATACCAAGGCGAGAGAAACACGAGGGACGGGTTCAGGCGGGCGGAGGCGGAGGAGAGCGGCTGATGCGACTCGTGCCTCGGCTTGTCGGGCCTGTCCCGAACGTCTCCGATTTGTACAAAACCCAATGAATTTTCTTTTTGTCATCATACAGGGAGAGCGCGGGGTGGGATAGATATGTTGTCGTTGTTAGGATATAATGGAGGCAAATACAAAGCATGGATTATATATACAAGTGTGGCCTTGTGACGTGGACACTCCAGACAACGCCAGCCAAGTCCGGTTCCTATGATATTATGATATGACGTCTCCAACTCCTGCGAATCCTCGATATATAACAAATGGGCGCATTCCCCCCACCCAAAAATGCGGCATGTAGCCAGGCAAACAAGAAGAGGCAAGTAACAGTATGCAAAGAGATATATCCAGTATCCAAAACCCAACATATTCACTAGCCACCCTACATAACCACACAGCACTGCTTGAACAGCTTCGGCAGGCACTTGACCACGGCCTGCTCGATCTGCTGCTCGATCTGGTCCTGCTGGTTGTTCTGGCCGGCGTGTTGCTGCTGCTGGCCGGCGTGGTACTGGCCGCCGGAACCGGGGTACTGTGCCTGGGGCTGACTGGTGTATCCGCCAGAGTGGCTGCCGCCGGAATATCCGCCGTGATATCCGCCGAGGTGGCCCGAGGGCTGCTGGGGCAGAGGGGGCGCACCGCCGACGGCGCCGCCCTGTAGGTTCACGTACATGCGGCCCTCGTTCTCCTCGGTGGCGTACTGCAGGCCGAGCGAGCGGCACAGCTTCTCGACGGCGGGCTTGATCTTTTGGACGTGGTTGGCGCTGTGGTTGCCGCGGCCGACAATGACGTGCAGATGAGTCTGGCCTTGGGACTGGGCGGCACGGATGCGCTGCTCGAGAATGTTCTCGGCCTCCTCGACAAACTGGCCGTGCAGGTCGATGGTGTCGCCGGCCACGCGGTCCACGGCGTTGTTCTCCTTGAAGATGAACTCGGACGCCTGGCGGTTGTAGTCGTCCATGGCCGCTGCGTGACGCTTGCCCTCGGCCGAGAGCGCCTTGGCATCGCCGCCGTCGCCGCGTTCGTATGCCTGATGGGCCTGGGTTCTGTTAGAGGGCTACACACAAAAGGCGGAGGAGAGAGAGACGGACTCGGTCAAAGCAGGAACTGCGCTTGGCGGCCTCTTTGCGCGCTAGGTCGCGGAGGCGGTCGTATTCAGCCTCGGCATCGTTGCTGGCGTTGTGGTTGAAAGCTGGATGGTCTGGTTAGCGGGAACCGGGCCGGGGCCGGGATTCGGCAGAGAAGAAGGGGATGGAGGGGAGAACGGAACGCCGGGGCGACGGGGACGCTCTTACACCGCTCGCCGAGCTGGGTCATGGGGTAGGTGGAGGAGGCCATGGTCGCTGCGACGTGGCCGTTCGGCGCAAATGGGTGTTCGTGGCGGTCGCCGTGGTTGTTGTGGCGCAAAGGCGGTGTCGCGGTTGTCCGGAGAAGAGGCTTACGGGCCTACGCGGTCGAGAACCTGGAAAACGTCGTTGTTGCACAGAGTGGCGCCCAAGATGCCAATGCAAGATTACGTCGCGGTTTTTGGGCGGTCCCTGAGTTGCGCTGAAAAACTTTGGCGCCGGCTGTCTCTGATGAGCGGTTGGTTCTACTGGTCCTGGACGGCTACTCTGTACTTCGTAGTGCAAACATATTTTACACACGCTTTGCCCTCCTAGTCGCGGGCTACCTTGGCGGACAAGAGGTTGGTGCGATCTGCGAGCTGAAAAAAAACTGCGCCAACTGAAAGGAGCGGCCAGCCACACATTCGGGTGGCGGGCGCCAATGCAAGGGGACGCCGACTGTTGTGGCGTAGTGGTTTTGTGCTGCTGTAGTGTTGTTGTAATGTGACTAAAGCTGCTGGCCGTAGTGCTGTGGTAGCACGTAATTACTCTGTACTCCGGAGACGATTCAGCCTATGCGGCTGTCGATCCCAGCCAAAATGGCCATTGGCCGTTTTTGCTCGGCCAAAACCCGAAGCTGCTTTCGGCCCTGTTCTGCTGGACCCTTTCAGCTCCTGTGGTTACGCCTGCAGCCACCCGTGGAGGCGTGCCGCCTCATCATATGTAATATCTTACCATGGGCCAATGCGATTGTTTCGGCAGCTCTGTACGGAGCAGTGTAGTTGCCCTCTGTTCGAGTACTCAACCGCAGAATACCGCCAGGAGAACATCCGTATTTGAATATGCTGTGGATTGTTTACAAATATTGGAAAGCTTGGCCCATTTCAAAGTTTTCGAGGTCGTACAGGACTATTGGCTTATATCAGCCACAAGTACAGATATCCGGATGGCCCCAGGTTGCTTGTTGGTGCCCCCCCCCCCCCCCCCCC
>LLKO01000016.1:381490-598455 GCA_001513895.1 Graphilbum fragrans
CCCCCAACGCTGTGGTCTGTTCCCTCATCGGCCCTCATTCGTCTCTCTGTGGTCGGTATGCGCATGATATTGCGTGTGTGCCTTTTTTGCTCATCCGTGCAAAGGTGGACCTAGTGTGCGTCCCTAACCCGACGGCTTTTGGATTTTCGGTAGGCATGAACGCTGTTTCTTGAACAGGAAAGATGCTAAACACAAGGGCCCCAGCAGGTTGAAGAAGGGAAAAAAAGCTTCTAGAAAGGCGCGTGTCATCTCCCTCTTGCGTAGCATTCATTTCGTTCATCTCATGCAAATTCTGCCATGTGCTCGTATCGCAGGTTTCCTAGTCGTAGGGAGACAAAAACAAGACATCGTGAACCGCAGTTGGGGCCAGTTTCGCTCCCCTGCTGGCGAGCCCACTCTGCGTATAGTAGCAGCACATAGTGCCATCAATAATGCGACGTACGGAAACAAAACTGTCCCAACAGGTAATTGCGTAAAAAAGGGGTCCTTGGGTGTTCAAAGAACAAGTCTAATCTGGCTTCTTTTGTCGGCAACAGGCGGTGAGGCTCAAACATCACAAGACCAAAAATACGACGCTCAACTGTTTCCATCCCAGTTCTTGGATGCTGTCTGTTTCCACCAACTCATGCGCATCGTTTCGAGGGCCTACATATTCAAACAGAACAAACCGGGGCTGGCAACGCGGATGATAAGGAAGCTTACAACGACAAACTCCGTACACTGCTCGTACTACACAGACTTACGATTACGGAGTATTCGTACACTACAAGTGACTACTTTGTGTCGAGCAGGGGTCAACCCCTTTTTCCCTATTTCTCCACTTGGTAGCTGGCCATTTGTCCTGCCTTAGCTCGGCCGAAAAGAGGCAAGCAGCAAGAAATGGGTGAGAAAGGTCCAAATGAGCTGCGAGCTACACGGCCAAAGGAAATAAGGAATGGAGAAGAGGAAAAGGGCCACGGCACTATTGCTGAAAGACGGCAAGTTCTCTGTCGATGCCATGTGGCAGGCTGGGGTCGTCTGTTGAGTTCCTACGAGTACACGGCCGGTCCGTATCGTATATCCCGTATCATAAGAGACTCCGTACGAGTACAGAGTACGGGGCACATACAGTACGACGTACGTACATACGGAGTACGCACACATCGTCATCTTCCATTATAAGCATAGCGGCGTGCTCACGTGAAGACGGGAGATCAGGCCGATTCGATTCTGCGGTACGGAGATCTACGACGACAGGCACAAACCGCCATTGGCAAACAGCGCTGTGCCGCTGGCAGCGGCCTGGAGATCACGTCGGGATCACCGCAAACCGGGGCCGCAGGAAGCCACCATATGTAGAGCACCGATACAGCAGAAGCAGGTCGATGCAGTGCCTACGACGAGAACGCACAACTACATCCATCTCGCACACTATGGCTATTGTCTCGACTTCCATGCATTCCGTATTCTCCGTCCTCGTACATGGCACTACAGCTAGGTTCAAACAACGGTAGGCCAGAGGAAAGAGCCGGTGTGGGTGTCGTAGGGCGAGAGCCGGCCAAAGATGGGGCCGGAAGGGACAGGAATGGCTGTGCGATGAGCACTGGCTTCCCAGCCAGCTGCATACATACATAGCATGCAGCAAGATGTGCAGAGCTACTGTATTGTGCAAGCACGTCGCAGGATACAGGGCCCGCATGGCGGCTAAAGGAGGTGTTTCAAGGTTGGGTGGTGGCCGTGGGCAGCTGGCAGTGGGAGGGCAGTGGAAAAAGGATCGCCACCAGCAAGTGCCTGTCTCTGTTTGACCTGTTTATGGCCGCTCGCGTCTCGGCCTGAACTGTTCTCCCACAGCCGGGTTGCATGGTGCATAGGGGTTCGCAGACAGTTGGCAGCACAAGGGGTTCTTAGCACAGCTGATATACGAGCCCTGTCTTGACGGAGCAGGCAGAAGGAAGCAGAGGGAGGGAGGATGGGGCCATGGCGTAAGTAGTTACGGTGTAAGCACGCCGAGAAAACACATCGCCATCAACGCTAAGAGCCGGGACGGCGTCTCGTCTTCTTCCCTGCTGCCGGCAGTACTATATGTGGTTACGGAGTATGTGATATGCGTGTTCGAGTACACTACTCCGTCTGGTGGTTACGGAGCGTCTTACACAATACGCCTTGCCTGTAGTTCCCAAAATGGAGCTGTTTATGCTGCATGTCTGGCATGGCTGTCTTTCCCCTGCCTCCTCGTCCTCGCATCCTCCTTCTGCTCCTTAAAATGCCTGCGCCTTGGCAACAGGGCCGCCTTCCACAGTCTGACAAGAGAGACAAAAAAAGAAACTCGCAGAGACAGGCAGCCCAAGTAACCGCCCCCTTTTGTGGGTTTTGTCTTTGGCTGTCGTCGATAGTTTGGCTGTTGGGATGCCATTTGCTAGGCCTCTCGAAGCCAGCCTGCGACGGCCTGCTCCATACGGCGGCTTTGTTGCGTAATTCGCGGTCTCCTGCTTCCTTTTCCCGCCCCCGATCTGCCTCCGTCTCGTCTGTGCATCCGACTTTTTTCTTTCCTTTTGCCTTTCCATTCTTCCCGGCCACCCCCTCCCCTCCGCTTCTACCAGTAATTGCAGCTGTATGTAGTGTACGAGTATTCCCCCCTCAATGTTTCGATCATCCCTAGTCTCCGCCTTCTCCATGCAGAACGCCCAGCAGTTTCCTCCCAAAAGTACCCTCTACTCCCAGCCGGCTCGGCTGGGCGCCGGCTGCCAGGTAGAGGCTACGTCTGTGACGTGTGCTGCACGGGTGCACTAGCTGCTGTAGTGCATGTATTGCTACTCTCGTACTGCCCATCAATTCGGGGACGATCAGGGTCCGAGCGTAGAGGCACCTGCGTATTGTGTCCAGACGAGAAGACCTACTCGTATGGCTACAGTATTCATATGTACGGAGTACATGACCATCTCTACCCGTCTCCAGAGACCCAGATGCTGCGTCGATGCCCATTGCCTGGATCCGCGGGAAACAATGGCAGAATACTCCGTAAGCCTTGGCTGGAACGAGGGTACGATGGAGCCAGCGTGCAAGGAAAATGACGCCAAATAACAACTCAAGCATATCCAGAAAGAAGAAAAGCAAAGCGAGGTCCACAGGGCCAGATCTTGCCAACAGCCAGCTCCTCCGCATATCCCAGTACGAGTATATTGCCGGCCATCGTACACTAGATGGCTCGTTCTCTGCGTCCTCCAGTGCCTGGCTAGCCAAAGCGCGCGACCTCCGAGTGCCGGCGTCCCGGGCGATGCATCCAACAGAGCAGCAGAAACGGAGCAGGTTAATTTGCTACGGGCTCCAGTAGCAGACCTGTTGGCCGCATTAGGTGCAAACCGCAGGGCCACTTGTGCTCTGCTAGCGCTGCACTGTATCTCGCACTAAGCTCGCGAATGACTGCGCACGAGCTGCTCCAATCCCTCCGTGGCGCCACCCACTGGTCCACTAACAAACAGCTATTTTCCGCCTGGAGCACCTTATGACGGGCGTCGTTCTGTCTGCTATCCAGCGCTGTTCCACCTAGTGTAGGCATCTTACAGGCTCCAGGCCCTAGACTCTCAGGCAACCCCTTTTCGCGCCTTCTCTACCGGCGCACCCGCTAGCCAGAACAATACCCCCCAGCCAGTCATCCTCCTGGCTTCTAACTGAAGCAAAAGCTGCCAAGTAGCCCCGGCCCCCGTTCCCAAATTTCTGCCCCCTCCCCATTTTTATTTTATTTTATCGGGCGGACCACCCTATCCTGCATATGAGCATGATTTTATTTCCATTTATTTTATTATTGTACCCCCCGTCCACCACTACTCGTAGGGCCCCCAAACTACGGAAGTACGCTGAATGGCCTGTTATTGTTGGGCGCTATAGCTATCGCTCTCGCTATCGCCGGTTCGCTACTCTCGTTGCACTCGATATAGGCGCTGTCACTGGTGCCCTGCCCGCTAAATTGTCGCTGAACGGCACTGTCGCTGTCAGCCCGCTGTTTAGGCCTTGTCTCTCTCCTCGGTCCGCCGCCACCAATAATCTCCCTCTGTTCCCCTTCGTTCGGCCTCTTTCCTCCCTTCTCTAGTAGCGACTAATGCTACTACCTACTTTCCACTACTACATACTACCGCTCCCACACCGTCTCTCTCTCTCTCACCCCAACCTCTTTTAGTCCCTTTTTCCCTTTCCTCCTCTCCTTTTCGCGCCAGCGACCATTATTTCCCTTCCTCTCTCTTTCTACTTCCTACTCCTTGTGTTCTCACCGACCGAGCCTCGGATTTGCATCGTCTCTTCTCCCACCTTAATTCCTTCCAACCCATCCGACGAATCGCCCGCGCTTCTTCTTCTATTGGGCTCTCTTTTCATCAGTCATCTTTTTCTTTTCTAATTATATCCTCCACCCCAATCGATTCGATTCGAACGCGGCCGTGTTAGGTCGACCAGCTTCACCAAACAACACAACTCACAACCCAGCGACGATTGCAGACGGGTACGTTCTGACGCCGCCCTTCATTGTTTTTACACGTCCGCCTCGTTCTTTCTTTGCTCCCTCGTGCTGCTGGGTCATTGGAAACAATCCAGTCGTCTGCATTCCTGTTTTCCTGTGCTACAGGGGCTCGTTTGCACGGCAGCAAGGAAGCGTATTTCGTCATCTTCTGACAGTTATCTCTAGTGCAGGTCTTCACCCGCGATCTTGCTGTCGTTTGCTCGTTCTGTCTCCTTTGTGGCGACAGTGTCATTGATACCCCCTTGATTTTCGGTTTTGCGCAAACACATCCGCCAAAATGGGTTGCGGTATGAGCGTGGAGGAGAAGGAGGGCAAGGCCCGGAACGAGGAGATCGAGAACCAGCTGAAGCGCGACCGGCTGCAACAACGGAATGAAATCAAGATGCTTCTTCTGGGTATGTTATTGGGTCCACCGCATCTGTGATCATCTAGCGTACTGGTGCTGACCCGCGTCTTAGGTGCTGGTGAATCCGGAAAGTCGACCATCCTGAAGCAGATGAAGCTGATCCACGAGGGCGGCTACTCGCGCGACGAACGCGAATCCTTCAAGGAAATCATCTACAGCAATACCGTCCAGTCGATGCGCGTCATCCTCAACGCCATGGAGTCGCTGGAGCTTCCCCTAGAGGACCGCCGCATGGAGTACCACGTCCAGACCATCTTCATGCAGCCAGCCCAGATTGAGGGCGAGGTTTTACCACCTGAGGTCGGCACTGCCATCGAGGCCCTGTGGAAGGACCACGGCGTCCAGAACTGCTTCAAGCGGTCGCGCGAGTACCAGCTCAACGACTCTGCGAGATAGTGAGTAGACCCTTGTTCTTCGCGTCCCCCTTTGACTCGTTTTTTGTTTGCTTTATTCTGGCCTCATCGCCAAGCCGCTTGTTGTTTGCTCGCTAACGCCGCCCAGCTACTTTGACAACATTGCTCGCATTGCCGCTCCCGACTACATGCCCGATGACCAGGACGTGCTGCGGTCGCGTGTCAAGACCACCGGTATCACCGAGACCACCTTCATCATTGGCGACCTAACGTACCGCATGTTCGACGTCGGTGGCCAGCGGTCGGAGCGTAAGAAGTGGATCCACTGCTTCGAGAACGTCACCACCATTCTGTTCCTGGTCGCCATCTCCGAGTACGACCAGCTGCTGTTTGAGGACGAGACCGTCAACCGTATGCAGGAGGCCCTGACCCTGTTCGACTCTATCTGCAACTCGCGGTGGTTCATCAAGACCTCGATCATCCTGTTCCTCAACAAGATCGATCGCTTCAAGGAGAAGCTGCCCATCAGCCCCATGAAGAACTACTTCCCCGACTACGAGGGTGGTGACGACTACGCCGCTGCTTGCGACTACATCCTGAACCGCTTCGTCAACCTCAACCAGCACGAGACCAAGCAGATCTACACCCATTTCACCTGCGCTACCGACACCACCCAGATCCGCTTCGTGATGGCCGCTGTTAATGGTAAGTTGCTGCCGAACGATGCCCTATTTTCCCTTGCTTTGTTTTCTTGCAAGCAGGACTAACGCTCCGTAGACATTATCATCCAGGAGAACCTACGTCTCTGCGGTCTGATTTAAACGTACTAGCGCCGCTTCTCGGCCTTTGTTCTTTTTCCTACCTCTACGAAAATTGTCACTATATACCCGATCAATGACTGCCGAGATTACCACCTTGTTCCTGTCATTTATGCCTTGGAATATTTCTTGAGTCAACGGATCTAACGCCCACTGTCCTTCACCTGGGACATTATCGGAGAGCGACCCTTTACCTTTTCTCTGTCTTCCGACACCCCCTTTTTCTCTTATTGTGGATGAACACGAATTCATCCTTGTCACCACCACTCTGTCACGATATCTATTTCGCATATCTTTTTTTTCTTTCGCCATGGCTTCAGTCAAGCCTAAGATCAACGAAAAAATCTCACAAAAGCTGAAAAAAACTACGAAACGACGATATCGACCAATCTTGATACAAGCTCCTTTGTCTTGGAAGTCGCTCTGGGAGGGAGGGCCGGCCGATCGGAGGGAGAGGAGAAGAAGGGTTGAGCGAGAAGGGATGGTGAAGAAAGGCGACGGGGGAGGGGTGGGAGAGAACAGAAAACCAAGGCGTGGGAGAGACCGGATTTCTTCGTACCCAAAGCTTCTTGTTGAGTATTCTACTCCTCTTCTCGCGTGTGTCTTGTAGCCTCTCTTTGTTTGTTCCCCTCTTCTGTGCTGATTTTTTCTCTCATGTTCCTCTATTACTGCTACTATTACTACTCTGTTGTTTTGTTATATTGCTGTTATTTCGCATGCGGACGTAAAAGGGGGAGGGAGGCAAGGGAAGGCTCGAATATTCTTGTTTTAATTACGACCATTTTTTTTGTTATCTTTTTTTGTCTCGACTGCTTTCGCTTCTCTCCGTCGTTCAGTGTTACTGCTTGCCACATTTTTATGTTTCTATCATGGGCCATGAGCTCTTGGGGTTGTGTGCGCTCTTTCTCCTAGTCTCGTTTCGTTTTGCCTGTCTTCTTTTTTCTATTCATTTTCGCTCTTAGAGCTGTGTTAATGAAACACGTGTCGACTATCTCATCAGGGATTTCCTTCATTTTTGCTCGGATATTGCACAGATGTAAGAGCGAGATGGATGGAACCCATTACTAGATACAATACAATATAAAAAAATATATAGCAAACAGAGATATCTTATTGCACATTTGTTTACTTTAGCCCAGAGTAGATCCAAGAAGCCACCGAAGCAAGCCATTAAGCGAACAAGCCCGTACCCAACTCGAGCGCCGTTGCCAATTCTGTCCAGCTGCGCTTGCTACTTGTACACTGATATATGCAGGTGCAGTCCAGGCCCATTCCTAAATACCTGGCCCCCTCCCATGTACCCTACCCTGTCATGGGTGATCGAAGACCCTCGATTGAATCCATACCACCGGCCCCATCCCTGCCTGCTTTTATGATGTCGCATCCTTGTTGACATGGGGTAATAATAATGAAAAATAAAGAAAGCCCCCAATCCCACCTCTTGTTCGTATCTCGTTTCATAGCTAGTCCCGGTTGTTGTTCCTATTCATGGCTCGCCCTGTGGCCCCGCGCTGTTTCTCTGACTAGCTGCCTGTCCGGTGGCTGCTTGTTCACCATTCTGCGCACCATGTTGCTGCTGTTGTTGTTGCGGCCGATTCTGATTCTGGTTCGCGTTCAGGTTTTGTTGCTGTTGCGGCTGTTTCTCATCTTTGTATAGACCGCTGCTCTCTCCGTATCTCGCAATGGCCAAGGCCAGCTGTTTGGCCGCGATTTCCACCATCATCAGCTCCCGTCCCTGGCGGCTGGCCTGGCGCACGTCAGCCATGGCCTGCTCGACAATGAGGCCGACCAAGGGGAGCTTGGCGGCCATCACGGAAGGGCCGCTACTGCCTTCTTTCGTAGCATCCTCGCCGCTGCCACCAACGCTACCGATACCGCCGAGGCCACTGATGCCACCGATGCCGCCGATGCCGCTGCTGCCCATCATGGCTGCTGCTAGCTGGAAGCCCAAGCCGCTGAAATGGGCGGTGCTTGCACCTGTGCCCTGGCCACCGCCTCCGCCGCTACCCAGGCTGCTAGCTATGTTGTTGATATTGCCAAGGTTGCCTAAGCTGCCGATACCACTGCCCGGGCGTAGATAATCATTTGCGACGGCAGCCGCCGCTGCTGCCGCTGCTGCTGCGGCCGCCGTCGAAGGAGCCGTGCTGGTAGCGTTCGTAGATGAGGGCGGCTGATGCTGTTGTGCTCGCGCATGTGCTTGTGGCGGCGCCTGCGCTGAAGCTGCTGTTGATAGGGACGATAGCGGAGACAAGGCAGCAGCTGAGGTCGGAAGATGCGGCATGCCGGCAGAAGGGCTAGACATGGGCAGTGACAGATGGGCATGCGACGGGTGGGACTGCTGTGCTTGGGCCGCATGTGCCATGGCAGCAATAGAGGAGCCAAATGACGGGCCGATACCATACTGTGAGGCAAGATGCGGATCCATGGTTGACATGGCCGAGGCCGGCATCCCCTGGACAGAAGCAGACACGGAGCCGAGGCCCAGCGGAGACGAGTGGTGTCTTTGTGTGTGCAACTGGTGGCCAGCCTGTATAGGTGTTTTGGCCTCTAGAAGGTGAGGGCGGTTAGCACGACTAGCCGACAGAAGACATCACAAAATAATGCAAATCAAGATCCGCTCAAGCACACACCATGAAACGAACAGCGCGCCCCCGACGCATTGAACCAACAGTTGGCACAGCTGCCGCACATCTGGCCGTCCACGACGACACACGCCGTCCAGGGCCCGTGGCCCTTGTGGCAGTTCTTGCACGGCACGGCGGCCTCCTCGCCGGCAATGTGTGCAAACAGCGCCTCGACGTTGCTGCGCCGACTGAGATTCAGCTGCTGCTCGGGGCGGCGCTGCTGGGCCGGCCGCAGTCCGTTCTCGCGCGCCAGCCGCTTCGCCAGTGCGCTCTCGACCAGGAGCTCGCCGTAGCCAGAGTCGCGGGCCATGTCGGCCGTAGTCGTGGGTTTCGAGGAGGATGGAGAAGGCGCAGATGCCGAGGTCTGGGCGGCCGCAAGAGCCTGTTGCTGCTGGACGAGATGCCGCCCGGCAGCAGCTGCTTTGTCGTCTGCGGTATTTGGCGGTGTTCCCAGCGTGTTGTCTGTATGTTCTCTCTGACCTTGGTCGCCTTGGTTGCTGCCGCCGTAGTCTAAAGAGCTTCCCCCATCCTCGTGCGTTTCTGGGGCGAGGTCGAGCAAGGCTTTTGGCCGACTGGCTTCTTCTGCGGCGACGGCGGCTACAGCTGCTGCTGCCGCTACCGCCGCTGCTGCTGCCGCCGCTGCCGTGATTTTCATGTCCATGTGCTCCGAATCCGCAGCGGCCGATGGTGTCTGATGGCGTGGCGCATAGGCATCGTCTGTTTCGTGGGGATCGCCATTGGCGATGTCGATGTCGGTGCCGTCGAGAGTGACCAATCCATTCATGTTGCCGCTCGGGTGCAAGCTCCCATCACTGTCTTCTTGGACACTGCTGTCTCTGTTGGCTTGCGCCGCTGCGCCTATGCTGTCATCATCGATACCCAACATGGAGCTCTCTGCGGTAGCATTATCACCAGTTGCCTCGTCTCCTCCAATGCTGTCGCTGACGGCCATGTCGACGTCCCCGGGGGTGAATCCGTCTTTTATAGGATCCGTATCGTCTAGGCTTTCTGATGTCTGTCCATTTGCATTGTACAGCTGTTCTTGGTGTTGGTGTTGGTGTTGCTGTAATTGCCGTTGTTGTTGTTGCTGTTGTTCCTGCTCCCCGAGAGCCTGGTCCAACACGAGGGCTTGACGGTTCGCAGCCACTGCAGCGGCATTGCTGCCATTGCTTGCGCCGGTTCCGTTGCTGCCAGCGCCTGTTCGACGCGGCTGTGCCATGGATGCTGGCTTGGTGACCTTGTTCGGACGACCGCGGGGTGGGCGAATAATGCCTGTCATTTTGGAGGCGGTTTGGGAAAATCAGCGAAACACAAAACAGACACATACGCAATGGCAAAAAACCCCGCCCCCCCAGGAGATTAAAAGCCAGAAAACAGGGCACCAATCACACGGGTATCGTGCTTCGTGCGCCAGCGAGCGCGGCTGTCGATGAAGGTGATGCTGAGCTGTGGTCGCGGTCGTTGACGGTTCAAAGGTGGCAAACAGCTGGTGTCAGCTGGTGATGAGTCTACTAGACGTGCCTTGTTTTTCTGCAAGACCCACTACGAGAAAGAGGGACAAGCTCATTCGCCAATGGCTGCGTCGCGTGTGTATGCCTTACAGTGCGTGCGATTACTAGTACTGTATGTATGTCGTGCATTAGATCTATCTTAAATTCCGATCACATACAGCGTAACTACACGACTCTTTTGCCTGACATACTTATGATCGTTCCCGCCTCTCTACAATCTGCTGCCACTGCTGGGCGAACTCCCGCAGACCTCCCTCGCCGGCCATGCTGGCATCGACGACCTCCTTTGGCAGCTTGTGGGCTGAGTACGGTGCAGCACTGAAATTGAACGCGGCTTCGTTGGCCTCCTCGAGAAGACGGAGCTCAGGCTCGTAATCTTCGGCGTCGTCGCTGCTGTCGTCGTCATCTTCTTCGTCACCGGCAGCGCTGCTTCCGTCCTCGTCGTCCTCGTTGTTGCCTGCCACGCCGCGTGCGTTGGCTTGGTCGTCGTCGCCGACCATGCCGAGGAAGGGCTTGGGGATCTTGAGATGGAGCAGCTCGGGCCAGGTGAAGAGCAGGGTATCGGTGCGCGGCGCCCAGGGGTTGATATCGACCAGGCGTGCGCGAGCGAGACGGGGCCCGTCGTGCTCGTCGTCGTCGTCGCCGCCGCTGGCGTCGAAGCCCTTCTTTTCGGGGATGTAGATGTCAAAGGCAAAGTGCGCGGACGGGAAGGTGAACTGCAGCTTGCTGTGGAAGAGGGTCTTGGCGCGCTCGATAATGGCGTTTCGCATGCTCTCGAGGAAGGGGTAGTATTTGAGATCGCGCGGCGTGATGGCGACGAGGTTGCGGTGCTTGACGAAGCAGCGGAACTCGAGAGCCGTGTGCATCTCAAAGTGGGCGCGCAGCACCAGGACGGGCTGGAAACCGAGGGCCGGGGCGTTGTTGTTTGTGCCAGCCGTAGAAGAAGACGAAGAAGCAGGCACAGCGTCTGAGCAGCCGTCAAACGCGTGTTCGAGGTCGTGGCTGACAAAGTTGGAGCTCTTCAGCAGCAGGTAGATGTCGTCGGGGGTGCGGCAGCGCATTGTGTTCTTCTCCTCCATCAGCCAGGTGGCGTCCTTGGGCGCCGACCAGTTCAGCTTGGGTGCGACAACGCCCCCGAGAGCAGCAATGCTGTCCTTGATCTTTTGGTGGATTTCAGGAAAGCGCTTGTTCGGTGCCAGGCGCACTGTGGCTGGTGGGTTGTCCTCGTCGTCGTCGTCGCTGTCGCTGTCGGCTTGGCCGTTCTGGGCCATCTCGTCTGCGGACGGGAAGTGCTTCATCTGCGGATTTGACGGCTCCCAATCGTCATCGTCGTCGTCGCCACTGCTCTCGTCGGTCAGGGTGATGCCGTCTTCTCGCAGATATTCGACAAACTCGGGAGACAGAGGGATGATGCGACATCGCAGGCATACTGGGCGGTATCTAGCGGCCGCTGTGGTCAGTACGGGTATTTCTTCTGGGGCACAGGGAGCCTGCTGTAGCACCGGTGCACTCACTTGGGAAACCAGTAGTCGTAGGAGCAGTGGAGGATCTGGTCGCGGGTGACGGGCGGAAATCGAATTTCTTCGGAGCTGTCGCTATTTTCAGCCGCTGGACGATCTAGGTCCTGAAGGAATTCTGGCATTTTGGCGTGTGTTTTTGCTCGCGTAGGGCTGCCTTTGGTAGTATTTGCGTAAGGGGTTCACAAGAATACTCCTTTATAAGTCTTGCTCGTGAAGAGTCACACCTGTCCCTCCTACACGGCGCAAAGTCATAGCTGATGGAGGGGCAAAATTTGGAGCGTAGTAACATTTCGTAGCCAGCGATTCCGCCGTCAGAAAAGATGCTGTGTCGCCCCATTTTTCCACTCACCGCTTTCCTTATTGGTTAGCCCAAAATCTACGTAGGGCGTTTGCTCTAGCAACTACATTCTGTACTTGTATTCGTAGTCTCGAATCATCATTATCATCACCACCAGCACCTCTTTCACCGCCACCACATCACCACCGCCACCCCATCGCCGCTACCCGAGTACATCTTGGCGCCCGCTCGACGGCCATCTTCCCATCCAGACCATGTACGGCAACGTCGGCCTCTCGACGCCGCGCGGCAGCGGCACTTCGGGCTACGTGCAAAAGAACCGGGCGTACATCAAGCCGCGCGACGACAATTTTGGGCGCAACGGGCCGCGGGACTTTGTGGGCGAGGCCAGCGCGGGCTCCAGCCGTCTGCGCGAGCCCGACCAGGGCATCCTCGACCACCACCGCAAGCGCGCGATCGAGGTCAAGGTGTTTGAGCTGCGCGACCAGCTCGAGGAGGACGGCCAGCTCAACGACGAGGAGATCGACGAGCGCTGCGACGAGCTGCGGGAGCAGCTGACAAAGGAGGGCGCCAGAAACGCTTCCGCCTCTGGCTCTGCTGCCTCCTCCCAGCGGCCGCACCAGTACAAGGCGCACCAGGTGCACGAGCAGGCACAGGCCAAGGCGGTCGAGAGCGAGCGGCTGCGGCAGGCGCTCGGCATCCGCAAAGACTACGAAGAGGGCGGGCACTGGCGGCGGCAAGAGGAGAGCCGGGTGCTGAAGCGGAAGCAGATGGAAGAAGAAGAGGCTGCCGCCGCCGCCGCCGCCGCCGAAGACGCGGCCCGGGGCAAGAAGCGCCGGGGACACGACGACGGCTCTGACGACGATGAAGACGGCGGCCGGAGTGTGCGGCCGCTCAAAAAGAGCGTGGAGGACCAGCTCATTGCAGACGGCAGCCGAGGCAGGAGCTTAAGCCGCAGCCGCAGCCGGAGCTTGAGTGACAGCAGAAGCCGCAGCCGAAGCCTGAGCGGCAGCCGCAGTCTCAGCCGGAGCCGGAGCCGGAGCCGGAGCCGGGGCCGGAGCCGCAGCCTCAGCGATAGCGACGGCGGCCGCGGCGGTCGAGGCAAACGGGTGCGTCGAGACAGCCGGGACAGTGTGCCAGCAGCAGCGAATCAGCCGCCGCGGCCTCGGTCGTACTCTCGCAGCGAGGGCAGCCGGAGTCCGAGTCGGAGCCCAAGCCGCAGCCCCGGCCGCAGCCCCGGCCGCAGTCCGGCGAGACAGGCCCGGAGACGCAGTGGCAGTGAGAGCCGGAGCGACAGCGGACCGCCGCGGAGATGAGCAGAGAGGCGGAACAGGAAAATGGCGGGCGGCGTTGGGCAGACTTCACTGGGGGTGCTCAGCATGTATGCTACGTGTCTTCATAATTGTCTTGGGTTTATAGGGATTTATTTTCAGTAATCAAACGTTCCAAATGTTGACTGCTTTATGTCATTGAGTACTGAATATCTAAGTAACAACCTCCCATGCAGTCCGTGCCATTCATAAGAGCCAAAATATGTACAGAGAAGTGAATAGATACATGAGCAAGGAAATAAAACACCGGACACCAAAATATGCGAATACCGGATGCTGTGGTGTGAATAGGGGGCAGAAGAAGCGAAGGGCGTGACGTGAAGGGATGGGATTAGGGCAGGGGAAGGGAATGAATGTAGGGGACGTCGATTACTGGCTCGCCAGAGCCATGGCATCCGAGCCCAGAAGGGCGGCCGGAGCCGCTCCCGTCAAGGCCTCGACAAGCGTGTTGGCTGCGCCCTTGGCCACCGGAAGACCGCCCGAGGCCACGTAGACGAGCATCAGCGTGGCCGCGAGGGCCGTGCGCATGACCAGCGGCCGCAGACAGGCGGCGGCGGCGGCCGAAACGACCAGAGCCGCAAACGAGGAGGCAGCACGGGCCATGGCCACGACAGCCGGCGAGGCAGCCAGCCTCGAGGCGGCCGCGCCGACAGGCACGGCCAGGCGGCGCGGCACCACGGACCATACAGAGCGGCCGGCCATGCCGGCCAGCAGCCACATGTGCTGGAGGAACTGGTGGATGAGCAGCTGGAGGCGCGCAGAGGAGCCGGTGCGAGACGCGTGGGTGTTGGGGGGGGCGGCGCCTTTTTGGGTCAGGGCCGCCGCCACAGAGTAGCCCATCTCGAGATCCCGCTTCTCGGGGTCTGTCGGTAGAGTCCGCGTCCTGGAGACGTCCGGAGCAGCGTCGGCGGCCAAGAAGGGGGCCATGGCGCTCTTCTCGGCATCGGCCATGTACGGCGGAGGCGGCATATCGAGGCCGCGCCGCATCATGCGCTTGTGGTCGGCCGCCAGAAGACGTCCCGGGCGCTCGGGCTCGCGCTGGAAAATGCCAACCGGCGGCAGCGAGCGCTCCTTGGCGGCGGCGGAGGACGCGCCGCCGCCGATGGTGACGGTCAGGGTCTGGGGGGCGCTGCTGGCCACGGCGCCGGACTGGTCGGTGCCGTTGGTCGGCGCGACGTCGTCGTAGGGGAAGGCATAGCCGCGGCCGTCGAGATTGGCGGCATGGACAATGCGGGCGTAGTGGTTGGTCGGGCTGGAGGCGTAGTAGGCGGCGGGCGACTCGCTGTCGGGCTGGTTGGCGTTGGTGAGCAGGGTGCTGCGGTTGAAGGCGGCCGCCAGGCGGGCGGTCAGGTTGCCCATCTCCTCGGTGTTGGCCGAGTAGGCGGCAAAGGCGCCGGTGCTGCACGAGAAGATGTCGGCGGTGCTCGGCTTGGAGAAGCCGCCGACGCCGGAAAAGGCCAGCAGGCTGCTGCTGCTGTCGACGGTGCCCTGGACGTCCCCCCAGGCGACCTGCGTGTCGACGGTGAGCGCGCTGCCGGTGTACTTCTGCCAGACGGCCTCGACGTAGGGCTCGTAGTAGTTCGCAAACAGGCCCGGCGTCACCACCATGCCGCAGTTGGGCGACAGCGCCCGCAGAAACTGCGTGCCCGTGCTGGCCGACGACGTCTGCACCACCAGCATGTCCCAGCCGGCGCAGTCCGTCTTCTGCTGCGTCTGCAGCGCGTTGCAGACCGTGTCCAGGCCACCCGCCGGAATGCCCTGCACCGTCTGCGTGGCGCTGCCGTCGCTGCTCTCCAGCTGCAGCGCCACCGGGATGCTCACAAAGTCCACGTACGTGATGTTGGCAAACAGCTGCGACGTGTTGAACGTGAACTCGCAAAAGTCCCACCGGATCGCATAGTTGGCGTCCGACGGGTTCGTCACCGACGGCTCCACCAGTGCCGCGCCCGACGTCCCCTGGTTCAGCAGGAACGTCAGCGGCGCATTCTCCGAGATCCAGATCCGCGCGCCCACCAGCTGCGGCACCGTGATGGTCCGCGAGCTGCCCGGGCCGCCCACTAGAATCGTGCAGTTGGCGCCCAGCGGCTGCTGCGTTCCCGAGGGGTTGGCCGGGTAGTAGCTCGACACGCCGTCAGACTGCAGCAGGAACACCGACGAGTTGTTGTTGATGTCCAGCCCGGTCACCGCTGCGTACACCGTCGACGACGCGGTCGTGTTCTTCAGCACCACCGACACCGTCGACGGCATCGAGGACGCCGCCGACGTCGATGCTGAGTTGCTGCCATGGGAGCTCGTCGAGCTGGACGACGAGGAGGTCGGCGCCGTCAGCACGTTCTCCTGCTGCTGCTTCTGCAGACATTCGTCAAGAGTCGTCATGTTGGATGGTTGTTTGGTAGGGGCCTGCTTTCCTTTTGTGTGTTGGAAAAGCAAAAGCAAAAAAGAAAAGGATGATGAAAAAAAAAAGAAAAGTTTGTCCGAGAAGCTGCACCGATCTCCTTTTATCTCTGGTCAGGATCCCAGGCTTGACTTCTCTCGACGCTTTCTGTCTGGCTTCTTTCTTCTTCTTCGCCTTCTTGTCTTATGCTCCCAGCCACGGCAATCACCGTCGAGGCCTGAAATCAGCCCTCTAGTGCCAAAATGGCCGTCTCTGGCATGCACTGGCCGCTGCTAACTCAGTCTCTCGTGGCCGAGGCAGACTCGCTTCCGCCCGTCTGGAATGTGGCAGTTGTCTCGACGAAGACCGCCGTCCCATGCGCCAATCAAAGCTTTGGTCGTCAGCTGTCGCCGCAGCCTTGGAATGCTGCAATGCCGCTAGACCGCAGAAAGTGTCTCTACAGCCTCGTCTTTTTGCACGCTGCTATGCAGATCCACCACTTCCGACCAGCCTGGGGAATGCAAAGTCCACACTAAAAGAATTTCAATTAAACTCAGTCCAGAACTGCCTGTGCTGGAATAATGTGTGGCTGGTGCTGGTGAGTCGCTCGGAGCCTTGTCAGCTTAGATGTGCAAGCTGGAGAAGACAACCGAGGAACAGAGGGATAGAAAGAATGGCAGTGATGCTAGAACAACCATAGAAGCAGGCAATAGCAAACCGGCGGAAACTGGCAAGGAATGTACGGCACTGCTGATGTGGCAGGTGTCCAACCGTTTGATAAAGAGCGACAGCAGATGTCCACCCGTTCGGTAAAGAGTGACAAGAAAGAATTCAAAAGAGTGTTGGCACTGTAAACCGAGGCTGCCTGGCCAAAATATCATGGACAACAAGGAGCAGACCACCCAGATATATACTCGCATGGCAGAGGCGAGCCCCGAAACGAGCAATTATCAAGGCACTGCCAAATTGCATCGGCCAGCCGCCAGCGTGACATCTCAGTGCTGAACAGACCGAGCACTTACTCGTAGACAGCCAGCCGACCCCTGGTCGTCCGATACCTTGCGGACCCAATCCCAGGACACAATCGTTGGCATGATACGCCCCCCCAAAAGGCCACACAGCGCCTCCATGCACCCACCACGAGGACCGGCGCATACTTTCGGGCAGGATCTCCAGTGGAGGGTGGATGAGACGTCAGATGGCGAGCGCAGAAAGAGAATGGCAAGCTAGCATGAGGCTAGGAACCACGCAGATCACATTCTCGAGCAAAGGGGGGGGCAGTTGACACGTTGGATAGTCTGCTACGGGTTCTCGTAGTGAGATGCCCGCATGCGCCGAATAGGAGACGCAAAGGCTGCTGAACAGCCTGCGCATCCTTCGCGCCACGCGCAGATTGAGATGCTCGGTTTTGGCTCCGAGAGACAAGGGAGACACAGACACGTGGGCCGGCAATGCGAAACGGAAGAAGAAATATGGGCGGGCAATGGGAGAGGAGGGCCGAAATGGCCAGCAACGGTAAGGCAAGCCGAAGGCCGGCCACCTGGTAGAAACACAGCCGAACCGCCCCTTCTCCTGACTCTCTTCGCTCTCGCGCAAATGAAGCAATTCACAGCAGCCAATGCGCGTCGTCGGCTCCGCGCTGCCCGGCGATGAAGGACCACACCTAAACACCTAGCCTCCCTGTCCGCACCGCTGCCATCAAGTACGACATATGTAGTGTCTTCCGACGTACTCGTACTCCGTAACGGCCTGCTTCCAATCGGGAAAGTGGTAGACCAGGGGGGCGCCAGGGGTCCTGAAATGAACTGTCCCAAAATGAGCCATTGGGGGCCGAAGGACGCCAAAAGGAACATGCACTTGCCTCTCATTACTGCTTTTGGTTACTGCCTCTGCTGGTCTAGCACAGAGCCTTACCTGTAACTGCGCGTCATTGGGCGCATTGCAGTTGTGTGCACTCCGTACTCTGCACACTCGTACTCACATTCGTCTCTCGTCTCTTGCGTCCTTTTCTTTGCACGTCGTACGTCACTCCGTACTACCTGGCTCAATTCAAGGCAACCTCACAGCCTCCTCATTTTGTCTCCCCCTATCAACTATTGCTTTTTCTGCTCCTTCGGCGCCCCTGCTTCATTTCCCTGGGCTTCGTTGTCGACTAGAGGCAGATCCGCCGCCTTTCAAGGTCACCGAGCGCCGTTTTCTGCACTACTAGAAGCGTGAACAAAGAATACGACGGCATCGTCGGTCTATGCGTAGATATTCGGTCGCCAGCTGCAAGTTGTAGTGTACGGGCACCTCAACATTAGGGTAGTTACGTCTATATTAAGCGCTGTTGATCTTCTTGTCACAGGTGGGGATGGAAAGATGCAACTAAGCCTCCAAGTCTAGTGTTGTATGCACCGATGCACACTGCTGTTGCTGCCGTGTCTGAACGTCCCTGCACGACACGTGCGGTGCCTGGCTACAGTATCCGACGTATACGCTCATGCTTACTCCTTACAAATTCTTATGCTCAAGCACAGAACAGAAGCGTAAACTGGCCCGCATGGAGACGTAACCACCAGCGCCACAAGTAGTTCCCCCGGTACAGGAAATCCGCTGTTTCAACGCGACGAGCGTAATGAGCATGTTGTCCACCTAGCCCATTTGCACCGATGCATTCACGCACGCGGCCCAAGCATTGGAAGAGGGAGGTGGTAGTTATCCCCCGTCCCTTTGCCTCCCCGTCCTCTCGAACTTGGTCGGCTCCGAGACCATATTGCCTTCGTGCATATGTGCATGGCCTAGAAGAGACTTGTTCGTCGATCTTGTGGCCGCCATCACGCCAGCTGGCTTGAAAGTGTGACTCGGCCCCCCGCAGCTCACCGACCAATGGTTGTGGCCGAGGAACGTTGCATGAGCACACTATCACTTACATGCACACGACTACCACTGCTACTCCATGGCTGTCCACCCGGCGAGATGTATATCACCCTCATCTTGCTAGCCGTCTCAAGTTGCATCGCTGGTTTGAATCATCACGCTGTCATATGCCCCTTGTTTTGCTATCTATCACCTTTAAGCGTGCCTCGTGCGTAAGATTTCTTTACCCGTTATCTAATAGACGGCACTCCAACACCATCCATAGCCCTCATTTGTACCATAAGAGGTCTCATTCTTGTCATGATACCCAGTCTACGTCCGGCGATCTTCACCCAAGATAAGCACTTCGGAAAATACATATGCTCCAGCCAACGAGCAACTTATGCAGCCAAAACACAAGTTGACCATACATATGCTCATTTCGCATTTCAAACTATCATACCTATAAAACAGACGCCGAATAGCTCCTAAAGCATGACACTGTTTCCTGTCATCTTGGTCTTGCAACCAATACTGGGCCGTGAAACATAGCCGAAGATGTCTCATCGTAAACACAAAACAGAAAGCCAGAAAACCAGAAAAGCAAGGAAATGGGGAAAGTAAAAATAAAGAAGATGTGACAAGCATTGCTTTCCAAGACCACGATAGAACACGCAAAAAGAAAGTATTAGAGCAGTGAGTGTCACGGAGACAAATGGCCGTTGCCTTTCTCACTTGCCATGTGGAGGTAGGCAATCTCTTGAGTACATTCCCGTCGGCAAATTGAAATCAGCATTCCTATCCCTTTGAAAAACCCAAACCATAGTAAATCATCGCCCCTTTTATAGTCGCAGGTCTCGCCATTCCTACCACTTTTTACAGAAGCCATTCAGACATCGCTAACATAGTAGCCAGCAGCAGCACGCTCAACGCCCACGGCTTCGGCTGCCCAGATGAGTCATTCTTCCGGCCAGACACTGTCTGGTTGTTCGTCATATTATTTTGATAGGTGAAGAACCATTCGGTTGGTGTGGAGTTGGCGGCCGTTGGCTCGGGAATGGCGCATATCGCATTGGGGGCAGTGAGGTCATGGCACCGCCCAAACCAGTCTTTTTGGCGCTGCGGCGATGTGGTGTTGAAATACGCTTTCACATACGCAACAGTGGTGACAGCATCCTCGCCGGGCGGGCCGCCAGACCAGTTTGGGTTGCCGTTGCTCCAGTGCTGAAGAACCAAATGGCCGGCATGACTCGGAACGGCTGACCCATCCATGCGTGCTAGTGGCTGATTATCGGCATAGAAGAGAACAGTCCCTGGTAAGAAGTCGATGCGGTACTCGTGGAAATCGGCCGTAGGATCGAACGGGAGGTATGCTTTGACAAAGTTGCCCGTGCCTTGTGCGTCAAACCCCTTTTCTGCCGCCTCGCGAGACTGCAGCACTAGATTCACCGGGTAGCTGTTGTTCGCCGCGTTGTAATCCTTGGACAAAAACTCCATGTCGATTTCCTGCGTGTCATTAAAATACTTAGACTATGTTAGTGATGAAAACGTCTAGGGGACGAAATTGAGAAAAGAAGATGCCTCTCTTAGACAATATGCATACCCAGAAGAAGGCTGAGCACGTTCCCGGAACATTTGTCAGTTTGATGCCCGCGCGGAAAGTGCCGTAGATCACATCCGTTCGATTTGTGTCGATTTCGGCCACTGGCACCATGGTGCTGACCTGGTTTGCACGGACGATCAGGTCCAGCCCAGCAGCTTGGCCGTTTGAGGCTTGTCCATCCTCAACACGCGCGTCGGAATTGGGGTTGGTATAGATGTTCTCAACAGCAAACATTTCCCCGACGGTCCCACGATTCGCTTCGCTAGACACATTAAATGCCTGTCGTATCCAATCTGTGTTTACCGTAATACTTGAAAGGTGCGCAAAGTCCGTCTCGATGAGGTCCGTAAAGAAGTACCGCCGGCTGTCTATTCCTGTCGAGTAGCCACACTCGCAATCTGCGGTGGAGTGGGCGACGAAACAGGACAACACCACTAGCCCGGCAGTCACAAGCAAGGACGCGGCACGACACGCTGAGCCACCTGAGAGCACCATTGTGGCTACAAACCACTTATCCATAGCTAAAATGAACGACAACGCTTTCCCATCAGATTTGGGGGCTGGAAACTTGGTGACGTTTGCTGTTCGGTTTGTGGCTTTTTGTTTTCGCGCGTCTTTGTTATCCTAGCTTTCTGGTCTCTGTTGATAGTATATCACATCGGCGGATCGAAAATGTAGTGTTATGAGAGTTTGTCGAAAAGAGAGTGCTTGAAAGGCGCTCCGCAGAGTTCACAGTTTGGTCTCAGTTTTGTTGGCTCTATTCAGCGTCCAAGTGTGACAACCGAAGAAGGGTGGGATGTAAACAAAGGAGTACAGCTGAGTATTAAAAGGCCTTTGGCGTGGGCCAGAAACAGCGATAAGAAATGGTTAGAACATATAAACCAAGACGTCAACATAGATAAGAGCAACACGCAGAGAAGCTGTATCAAAGGTAGAGCAGAGAGACAAAATGTGGGGGAGGGCGAGGGACAGGAGAGATATCAGGATAAGAGGTAGGAACCGGGAGAGGGAACACAATATGATAAAGAAAAGAGGGTGGAGGGGAGTATAGGAGCAGAGAGCAGGTGCTTGAATAGAAAAGACGTCTGTAGCAAGAGAATAAACGAGTGTGTGGCAATGAGAGTACAACGAGTGACTAGGTGAACAAGCTAACTAGCTTGCAAACGAGAGAAGACCGCCTCTGAAGAGCAGGACCGAGAATTATGATAAAGCTTGCATTAGGAAGGATGAAGGAAGCGGGGAAGAAATATCAGGAGAGATCAGTTCCAAGCAAGCTTGGGGGATTGATGACATGAAAGTATAGCAGAAGGGTCCAAGAATAACAAGGGAACGGTGGTAACATACACGGTCAAAGGAAGGGAAAGAAGAAACCAAAGGAGGGGGGGGTGCAATGGTGGCTAGGGAGGGGGCCTAGAACCTACAGAAAAGCCAGCCCGAACGTTGTGCAGGATGCAGGACAGACGCAGCAGTGGCACGGCCGAAATAAGGCACGGGAGTCGAATGATGTCCGGCCGGACGAACGAGTCTTGGTAAAAGAGATAACAGGCGGGAGAGATGGGGGACAAGAGAAGGACAGAGAGTCACTCAAGGGCCGTAGTGATAATTGAACGGAGTAATATATCAAAATGAGTTTGGAATTAGGAGGAGGGGTGGGCCATGGATCGTCTTGGGGGCTGCTGTGTGAGGGAGGCGAGAAAACAAAGAAGCAGAAATCGACCAGGGGCGTGTTGTTGCACAAGAGCTGCGGTCTCTCGTTTGTGGGCCCAACACGAAGCTCATTTTTCGTATTATCCACTCCTTGTGCCAACACAGCCAGCAAGTCCGGAGGGCTCAGGCCAGAGCCCCAAAGAGGATATGATAGGAGAAGGACGGAGAGTCCAAAGTACTGGACCAATTGCCTCCATTATCTTTATTCCTTGCATCCATAATCAGCTATACCTATAGCCCCCTTCTCCGTGAAAGGCCCCATAAGCCACTCGAAGACCTTTGTGATACCAAGAACTGGGCGGTCATGCTAGAAAAAGGTCGCGGGGGCTGATTAAGTTAGATGAGCTGAAACTGAGAACAAAAAGCCAGTGAATATCACCAGAACTAGGCACTGAAGCAGCAAGCCGACAAGTTGACGACTCAAAAGGAGGAACGGCCTGTATGATACGTGACCTAACCCGGATCCATTGGAACGATGCCAAGCGGGGAACGGCAGACACGGAGAGCTGTTCAGGTGATGCCTCTTGGGACTGCCCCTTGAGGACAGGGTATATTGAAGCCTTAGAGTCAGATGACGTAGAAACTTGCAGCCCAATGGGACAAATGTAAAGTGTCTCTAACCTCTAGGTGCTAGGCACATTTCACGAGTGATATATTAGGGTAGCTACAAAGACAAGAGTCTCGCGCCTTCTTTGGTCGCCATCATGATCGTCCCTTCCTTTTCTGCCAAAGATGATGGCGCTTGGCCCTTTCTTGGCCCAAGAAAGGTGAGTTGTGTGCCCGCATGAGTCCGAACAGGCCACGCATAACAGTCGACACAGCACCATGCGTTGTCCGAAACAGGAAGGGGCGATGCGAGAGCCGTGAGAGACGCGGCGACCGGCCAAAAGCAAATCCGCCCTGGTCTATGCTGCCTGCAAGATAGAACAGCGGGAGCGCACACAGAGCGACGCATTTCTGCTGTTCGTCTGCTGCATAATCTTGGTTAAGCTGCTTTTTAGGGGCGTGCTTTCCCTTCTGGGTAAGTGGGTGTCAACGCATCACTAGATGGACATAAAGACGGTTCGTGCGCCGTGGGAAAAAAATAGACTGCAATATATATGGGCAACACGCTGAGCGGGAGAGCGGAAAGGCCATAGTGTACTATGAGCGAAGGCACCTGTGGAAACTCTAAAAAGCCTAGATTTGGTTGGAAAACGCAGGAACCCGAATAAATGAGGTTGCACCTAGCATGGCTGGCGAACAAGTCTAAGACTCTGTCCTTTCCACCTATTTTTGTGTTTGTTTGTTACGGTTGGTGCACATTTGCCATGTCACGTAATTGATCCTACTCGCTGCTGGATTGCCAAAAAAATATATGTGTTTGCATTCGGGAGGAATGGCCGGCAGTGGCCTCCCATATTGTGACCGCCCTCCTCTCTGCGTTGTGATCATTTATCGTCAGATAACTCGCACATGGCATCTTCGTAAATTATGCTGACTCCCATTCTCAACGCCATAATTGAGCCAACGCTTTGGCCGGACCTAGAACCAGTAGCAAAAGCCAATGAGGATAGCAAAACATCTTAAGATCCCGCCAAGTATGCAGGAGACGGCCGAGAACTGGGATTATGCCGCAGTGATAAAATAAGCCACTAATAATAACAAATATCGTGCGGACTGTAGCAATGGGGTCCCGAATCAACCAAACAGAGACTATCACCGGTACCAATAAGAGGGACTAACATTACTATCTCTGCATTAAGGTGACATATAAACTCTGTTAACATGTTTGCGTCTCTGGTTGATGATTCCCTAACGGCGATCCTGCGCATCTTGTAGTTCGAGATCGCATCGCCTTATTGCTCTTTCCGATCAGAAGCCGGCAAAGAAATGAAATATTCTCACAGTGAGCCTCTATCAGTTCACGGACCAACGTCACTCATATCTCTCAGAAGGAAGGGTCAAGCTGTCATCGATTGGCAGTCTCCGTATCCGTCCCCTTCTCGACGCCGGGTGTGGTGAACAACCACTTGCTCCAGTGGCAGCTTGGCTCTTACCAATCGTGTCTTTTTGGGGCAGATTATGTTTTGCCTTTCTCGTATCCATTTGGGACTGCCCCATTTACCCAGGGGTTGATCCCGCTCCTCGGTGGGCGAGGGGTAGATAAAAAAACGGTACGTGAGATGAGGGCAGTGTCCGAATTGGGCTGTGGCCCGTTTTATGTATCCCTGCGGAGCTCCTTCACGCATAAATCGGATTAATCTCGGGCGCAAAGGGCGAAGAGTTGCTTTCAAGATGTACTCTCTCGCAACACTCTCCTGTGTGTGCGAATCCCCGAGGTATCCACCCTCCGACGCCAAGCACATTCTTGTCAATGACTTGAATAAATCTTCCGAATGCATACCAGGAGAAAGAAAAAGAAAGAGAGGGGGGAAGAGCCCAGTGAGTGTGTGGAACTACACGGTCCCTAAAACCTCCAGTTGCGCGGCCTGTACCAACAGTAAAGCGGAATGATGCTACAGAAGCTAGAGGATTCATATCCAGCTTTAATAACTGGACTGCTCTCAGATGTGTCTTGGAGGCTGTGCACATAACCACCAATGAGACAAAAATCTCACATGAATAGCTTGACCACACGTTGCATATATACCGCATCTTTATGAAGTACCAGAGGTTCCTGATAGACAGCACCAACCTTGTTTCCCCTCGCATCCTTTGCCATTGCTCATACTCAAAGCTCGCAAGCTATATGAATCAAGGATGTGCATAAGGGCCAGCGAAAAGGCCCAAGGGGGTCTCATTCGCCTGTGCGTGAACAACTATGGAAGTACAGCAGCTAACAAGGGGCTCGTAGCGTAAGGTAAACAGAACTTTACTATCTATGCTCACGCGTAATTGCATCGTGTTAGAGGAGAGCTTTATTTTAGATTGCTAGAGCTTATGACAAGAACACTTAGGAGGGACTAAAGCAAAAAATCAAGAGCAAGGCAAAACAAAAAGCAATACGCAGCAAGAAAGCAAGGCAACTGCGACTTTCGATCCGGTAAATCAAGCCAATCTGTGAGCGGCAACGGTCCATGGGACATCCTCTTCGCTTTTCCCCACTTCCGTCTTCTTTTGGAGACTCTGTCAATCTTTTGAGGAACTTTTGCTTTCCCCCAATTTTGTGTCCTTCGTATTCCTGTAACCTAATCCATCCCACGTCCTGCCCCCCTTCCAACATGGCTTCGCAACGAAACACACAAAGTATAAGCTGGTACAATTCTCCTCAGCTCTTTTTTCTTTCTTCTCCACCGAGCTGCTGGCAATACAGCAGACAGTGTAGGAAACAAATAGGACAAAGGTGAATCACAACTGGAAACAGGATGAGCATGCAAAGCGCGGCAAAGAGATCAAGAGCAGTCAAGGCACATAAGCAGTTAAAGACAAGACACTTTGAAAAGCACCAAAATTTGATAAAAAATCGATAAAAGCAATCTGTATATCGAACAAGGTATCCGGAGGAAGGTGGATATGGCAATAAAGAACTGTAGAGAGTGTAAAGGAAGAGAAGAGAAGTAGTGGAGATCGTTGGTCGGAGCCACAGGATCGAACGACACCGCCAGCAATTAGAAGAGAGTGTGTGTGAGGCCAGGCCCAGAAAAGAGGTGCCAAAGCTAATAAAACAGAGAAGAAAGAATCCCCCTTAATGGACCAGCCAACAAATCGTGTGCAAGATATTAGTGTTTAGGTTTGCGTCGAGAACGCGCGGAGACGGACCTTTCCGTCTCCCGGATCTAGAAAAAAACCCAGTTATCCCAATTCCTGCCCCCCTTATTAGTTGCCAGGTGACCATCGACAATGTGGACGCGCTGAAAAAAAAATAAAGAAAACATGCAAATGACAGCAATAGAAAATCAATCCCAGCAAACAATAACAAACAAATGAAAAAATAAACACTGTAACTAGACGCGATAAATCTCAAAAAAGATGAAGTTAGAAACGCAGGCAAAAAGCAAATGAGCGAAAGATATAACGACAAAGGAAATAAGGAGAGTGAAAAGCAAAGATTAAGATCAAGAAAGACTCCCCGTGACCTCTCCGACCTTTGCCCGCGCCAAAGCCCGCCAAACCAGACAAAGGAAAATAAAAAGGAAAAAAAAGCAAGCAAATGTGTGAGCAAAGTTCTTATGAAGGCGGTCACTACTATCCCAGAGCGACTTCCAATCTTTCAATACCAAATCTTCACAACATAAGAAAAGTCGTTCAGGGTCGTCAAATCTAGTAGCACACGCTATCCTCGTCGGCTCCTTGCGAAGTCATTGACGGCGTGGAGACACCAGAGGACGCTTCAATGTCATCCACATAGCCCACAAGGGCCTGTGAATGCAGGCGGAAAGATTCACCCATGAGGCGCGTAATTCTATAACAGTTAGTCAACTACCATATATCGTTAAGAAGCAATGAGTGGACTTACCCCCAAACAACTACCTCATCTAGCATGGAGCCCCAGAGACGAGCAACAATCGAGCTCAGCTGAGTGGCAAAGGTCTCCTCCAGATCCTTGTCAAACAGCAAGCGAACCTTGTTGTACATCCTGAGCTCCTCCTCGGTAGCCTGCTCTTCGTCATGTTCCAGACGATAGAGCCACAGACTGAGGACGATCATGAGATCCATGCCGCACAGAGGGTGCTCAATGCTCCAGTTGGTGGGCGAGGTGCGAGCGACCCAGCGGACACCCTGGACCACAGCAGTCTCCATGCAGTTGTAGCACTCCTGGATCACCTTGAGCATCTCGCTGGAGCGCTTCACCTTGTCACGCGCGTTGGACATGGCCGCAGCGACTTCGTACGAGTCGTGGTACCGGAGCGCTTCCTGCACGGTCTTCAGGTCGACCTCGAGCCGGGTCCGTGCATTACGGTACATGGCGGTGGCGTTGAAGATGAGCGGGTGGCCCTTCTGCGGGGTGCTGAGCGGGACAGCCGAGGCCTCGGGCTCGCAGAGATCCAGAGATTTCTCCCAGGTCTCCAGAGCCAAGCGAAGCTTGTACTCGGTCACCACGTCCTGCAGAGCTTCGGGGCTACGCTTGTGGTACCAGACCTCGAGGAAGAGGGCGTTGATCATGACGCGCGTGGCAAAGGCGCTGTACTTGAGCGTCTCTCCCTGAAACAGGTTGTCATGCGCATCCATAAAGGTGACGTTGGGCGACACCTTGAACTGCTCCTGCCATGCGGCCTCGTCGGCGACCTGTAGGTTCCAGAGAGCCTCGGTGGACGGGAGCTGCAGGTCTTCAAACTCGTTGAAGCTGATGGCAGGGGTGTGGTTGAAGGACAGCGTCAAGAGCCCGAAGAAGATGTAGACGGCGTAGTAGGTGCGACGGCAGCCCTCATCCTCAATCCATTCGTTGCGCGTGGGGGAGCGGCCTTCGCGTGCTTCTTGCCGCAGCTTGAGCTCGTAGCGGTTGCCAGCAACCATGTTGGCCAGCAGACTCTTGATGGAGCAGGCCCACTCGAGACCCTTGGGGTCACCGCTCCAGCTGGAGAAGATCATGTTGAGCAGAGAGCTCTGCATGGTCCACAGAGGGCACTTGCGGGAGCTGAAGTTTTCCTTGTGCTGCAGGAACTGGTTGACGAGGACCTTGGAGCCAATGTGCAGGATGTAGGCCTGCTCCTGGTCAAAGGCGTAGAGAGCGCCAATGGACAGCACAGCAAGGAAAAGCGGCGGTGACGCCTCGGTGGGGTTGAAGGAAGCTGGGTGCAGGAAGGGCAGGTGGTGGTGGAACAGGCCGAAGTAAGTGGACAGATAGCGGTTGATCAGCGTGAGGCTGGGCACACGGAAGCCTTCGGGAATGGCATGCTCTGTATCACTATTGCGAATGTTGTCCAGAATGATGTTACGCTCGTCATCGCTGTTGACCTGCGGCACCTTGAAGCCAGAGGGAGTTGGGGGGGGCTCGATGGGCGAGTGGGGGCGGTCCATCAGCATGGTGTTGCCAGCACCCATAGGGGGCAGCGAAGCCGGAAGAGCCTGGGCATTGCTGGAGACATTGTAGGGGGTGGCGGGCTCAAAGGCACCAGAGACGCTAGAGGCAATGGAGTGCGGCTTGGAGTCCATGGACTGAGCCATGAACGAGTCCCACTGGTGAGGCATAGCAATGGCACCCGAGGGGTAGGTGACAGCAGGCTCCATGATGGTAGAGCTGGACTGCGAGTACGAAGCCAGCGGCGAGTTGCCCTCATAAGGACTGCCGCTGGCACGAACAGCCGCAGTGGCCTTATGGTGCAGGTCGGCGACGAGCATGGCCGCAGTTTCGACGTCGAAGATGCCCTCACCGCTCGCTTCAAGCTGTTCGATGGCGGCGGTGTCGATGGCAGCAATGGAAGGCTTAGATGGGCCGCTGACAGCGCGCGGCTTGGAGACGCCGGCGCCACGGCGCTTGCCGTCGCTGTGTAGAGGAACGCCGCCATCTTTGGCGTGGACGGTGCGGTCGTGACGAAGAAGCAGGTCGCGGCGCACAAAGGTACTCCTACACTTCATGCATTTGAACGGCCGCTCTTTCGTGTCTGGAGGTGTTAGTGGTTAGCATGCAGGTTCATTTTGGGGGTACTTTTAGGCTTCACTTACGAGACCGCTCGTGGCGGCTGCGGTGTTCGCTTCTGCTAAAGGCACGGTTGCAGAACTGGCACTTGTACTTCCGCTCTGGGACAACGGAAGGCTTCCGCGCTGCTGGCACAGAGGCAGCTGCGGTGGGCGGAACGGCGACACTGGCGGCTGGCATATTGATGGCTGCTGCGCTGTTGGATTGCTGCGTCGCGCACGTTGTTTGTTGGGCGTCTTGGTGATGTGGGCGGTGGCGGTCCTGAGGAGAGTGTGTTGGACACAGTGGAGAGAAAAGCAGCAAGTGCGATCTTTTCTCGTGTGCTCAGGCGTATGGCTCAGAGTGCTCTTTGATTCTCCTCCTCCCAAGTAGATTTTCAGACTTTGACGGCGGACGGCGACGGCGACGTTGGCGACGGTAACGACGGCAGCGGCGACGATGGCAGACAGCAGCAGCAACAACAGCAATAAGCGACAGACGGGTCTCGGCAACCGCGCAGGTGGTCCTCGCAGAAACGATGGTTGAAATCGCCCCCCAGCTCCTCTCTCGCACACGCGCTCCCGTGGGATTTAAAGTGTGTCTTTTTGACCCTGTTGATCGTTGCAGTGCATTTGTGAAGATATCCGGGTCATTAAGAGAGCCGATCTGGGGTGAAAGGGGGGAAATGGGGCGAGGGGTGGTGCTGAGTCGGCGGAAATGGGCGACAGAGTCTGAAGCCCAAAAGTTCACGACGAGACGCAGGTTGACGACAAAGCGGTCTTGGCTTAGAGCGAGACCGACTAGAACAGGTAGAAACGGTTGAAGGGTTGGGTTGGATAAAGGGATACCGAACGATGCGGCAACGGTAGGCGGTGGTGCTTGAGTCGGCGAGTCGAAATATGAAGAAAAAAAGTTGGGAAAGTTGTAGTTGATGATGAATCGTAAAAGTGGGAGAGAGAAGAATAGTGGGAGAGAAGTAGTAGAAGAGAGGAGGAAAGAGGAAGAGGGGTGACCGGACGGACGAGGAGGGATTTTTTTGGGGCGGGAAAAAAAGGAGGGGACTTTGGGTGGTGGGAGGAGGAACGCGCAGCGAAAAGGAGAGGGGGGTTATGGGTAGTATGGGCTCTACGGGTGGGCGGTTGCGCTGGAAATGCGCTAATACACGACCTGTCTACGCCCTGCTCCACGCTATTACAGCGGACAACGAGGTGCGAGAAGACAAGAAGAAGGAGGGGAGTGCTGCTCTTCGAGGCCTAGCGGGCGGGAGAGAGAGGGGGGCGTTGCTTTTTTTTTTCTTGGGGGGGGAGGGGTGTAAAAGGCGGCGTTGGCAGAGTTTAGGAGGGGGCGACCAGGAAGTCGGCGGGGGGGTTGGAGGGGCCTGGTCTTCGCCGTCCACTAACCAGCTCCCTAAGAAACCTGGTGACCTGTCTTGGGTAGGAGTACATGTACTGTGCTCGTATTGTTTGGTGCAGTATTACAGGTACTAGTAGTGTAGTGTAGGTACGTGTACAGTGCGGGTCACACAGGAGGTGTGTTGTTATTGTTGTTGGTTGGTGGACCGGGGCAGGTGGACACGCCTGTGGAAGGAGCACATCCGCTACTGCAAGCACTGGTTCCTAGTGGCGGCAGGAGGAGCGTTGGGGATGCATCGACCACAGTGTGGTTGCTTGCACATTACATACTTGTCTCTCTCCTGCCAGACAACACAACAAGTGGATGGCTGGGCGAGCAGTGCGTCTTGGAATGCGGTGTGTGTTGTTGCGGTGCTTGTCTCTTCAAAATTTAGCGGCTGGCCGTCCTTCCCCTACGAGTGGCACCTCCCGTCACTGTGGGGCACTGTGTTTGGTGTAAATGTGCTCCGTATATGTGCACGAGCACGGAGTACATACTTGTACCCATAGTCGGACACTAGTGTGGTTACTGCCATTGGGGACAAAAATGGAACAAATGAGTTCAGGAAGCAGCAACCCACACTTCCGTATGCAGACTAGCGTATTCATTCCGGAAGATTTAGACTGGTCCCCAGAAGTATCAGCTACGAGCCAGTACAGGCCCTCTGCCTGCAACTTCCCTGTCATCCGAGGAGGCATCCAAGACAGTTGGATTGTACCGGCTACTTGGCGAGGTACAACGCAAGTCTATTCGCTCTGTCCCGGCTCGCATGGTGGGGTTCCCCTGCCACGGAAGAAGAGCGCTAGCAAGTACAGCACAAGTACCTCAACTCAACAGGGAGGGGTCCGCTGGGCAACAGATGCTTTCCCCGCCAGACTCGATGTACCGCAAGTACATATTGTACGGAGAAGTCACACTTACCGAGCAAACGCACGATACCATACTCCGTATTGATGTGATTTCGAGTTCACAAGCACTCGTATGTACATACATACAAAGTAGTTGCTTCGTCGTGTGTGCAAATAAGAGCACCACCATATGGTAAACACATGGGACGAAAGCATCTTGTAAGATATCGTATATGCGCGACTGCGCTGCGCCTTGCTTCTCCCAGCAGGCGATCGAACAAAGACAGTAAATGCGTTCTCCGAGGGAGACTCAGGTGGATGAAGATGGCTCCTCCTCGCCTCCCCCCTCTCCTCTTTTACCTTTTTACTCTTCTCTCTCGGCTGACCCTGGCGACAGCCTCTCTCAGCAAAGTGTACTTTCTCTCCCGTCCACCGATCCGCACCATGGCCCTCTTCCTCTCGCTTTCCTTCTTCCGGCTTCCCCTCTGCCCTCCCTGTTCGTTCCCGTCACCTGTCACGAGGGCTCCGAATCAGCGAATTGCATGCACACTCCTACACTGGACAGCCATACGCAGTAGTCCCATGCGACCAGCGACAGCTGTGGGGTAATCCCATCGGCTCTTCGTTGTATCGTCGCGGAATCAATGGTGGAGAGGGGGTGGTGTTAGGCTCTGGTATGTAAATGGGGGGGAACGAAGGGACACGAGCGCTTCAACGAGTACTCGTACAGACGTACACTCTTACACCTACATACGAGTACACACGTAAGTAGCATACCAACCGACTTTGGGTTTCTTTGCCGTGCACGCGTGATGCTGATTGGGATTGGGCTACAAAAGTGTCCACATACGTAAGCGCTTGCTGCCTCTGGAATGCTTCTCATCCAAGCGTCCTTTGCCTGTGACGAGGGCTACTCTTACTCGTTCTCGTAAATGCAGACACGCCTGAGATTTGGGGGGGGGGAAGGGGGCAAGCGCCTCCTTTTCGTCGCATACTGCCACCTGAACGCTTGGTGGTGCTATGTTCCGCACGCCAAACGAAAGGGCATTCTCAGCCAGCTCGCCAGCCAATGCTCTCAGCCAGCACCAAGCGGCGAGTAAGGTACGTACGTACGCATGCAAAGCGTGCTAGGAAATGCACGAAACCCCACGCCTCATCGCCACAGCTCAGACGGACTGCGCCTGCATCTGCTGAAAAAAAGGGAGCTTCCCGCAGCAGCCGCCGCCCAAAATCCTACAGGCAAACGGCACAAGCAAGGAAAAAGAGCAACGCAATACAAAAAGAAAAGAACACGAGTCGCAATCCGAGGTCCATCCACAGCGGCACAGCGGCGGTCGGGGTGAGGGGAGGCCGTATGGAAAGGAGGGGTAGTTACAGGACGGAGTACGAGAATGTATCCTGAGGGTACTTGCACCTACGAGTACTCGTGCAGTGCTCTTTCACATCGCTAATAGCCCCTCTTGGAAGAGGGGTAAAATCTTGTACTCTGTGCGTACTTCGCATTCTTTCTTTAGACGACCACTTCGAGTATGTGTCCCACCTGCCCTGAACAAGATCTAAAGAGGGAAAAAAATCACAAAGTGCTGAATGAGGGGTAGAGCATCGTAGAGCTGCTAGGTGAACCCAGAGAACACAGAAATATCCCACTTGGTGGTTTCTTAGTGTAGGGCGTTAGGCGAAGTAGCGAGGTGCCAGTGGCGTTGTGAAAGAAAAGCAAAAGGGAAAAAAAGAGCAAGTGAGGGGCAGTTTTGTCCGGTTTGACCGACTCTGCACTGCCCATTTCATTCCCGCTCGACGCATGATGGTTTTTTGGTTGCTTTTTTATTATTTACTTTTGTTTCCTAAAGGGGTGTGCCTGTTTGGCAGAAGGAAAATATTAGCAAGGTGACGGGGGGCAGACGATGTACCTTATTACTACATACGGAGTACTCGTACCCGTACATGCGCTTCCTCCAAGGTACTCATAAGGCCGGCTCTCCACTGGTAAACCTGTATTACGCCGTCTATCGTAATGAGTGGTCGTTGTGAGGGATAGAGCAAACGGCACGAGAGACAAGCAACTCCGCTTTGTTCAAGCACACCTTTTTGCAGGGCTTACCAGCTAAAATAAAACAAGGGACACGAAGGATACAGCGCCTTTTCGTACGCTACTAATTACACCGCAACATGTCTGGGCATATTCCGTAAATACTCGTAGAGTCCCCGTCAGGGAAGGGGCACTCGCTAGACTTGGTAATATGAGCAGGGTGCAAATCGCTATACGAGTGTGGTACAGCGCAATGATACTTGCCTCGTACCACAATGCAGCCCTGACATACGGAGCACTCGTACGCTGTACACTATACAATACTCGTAGTCAGCGATGGGCACAGCGGAAGAGGGGCTGTGGCTCTCTTTTCATGCTTGCCAGGTGACTTCAGGCGGTCCACATTAAGACTAAGGCATCTCGGGGCTTGCTTCCGCTACACTAGGGTGCCGAGGATATGAGAGAGAAGCTAGTTTTTGATACTTTTTTTTTTAATATACTGACATAGCGAAAGCTCGTATTACAAGGACATTACCAGTATGAGCTAGTTCTCGTAGAGCGCGACACATCCATTCTCCGTAATTTGCTTCAATTGGCACTCATTTGGGAACGCACGTACTCATACTCCGTAGACGTACGAGTCGTTGTATGTATGTACGAGTATACAAAAGATACATCAAATAGGCATGTGGTTGTACTCCCGTATACGCCCGAGTACCACAAGTACACAGAACAGGGGGGCAGACACGAGTAGAGCCGAAAACGCGAAGCGAACATGCCGTAGGAACCAGTCCGCCACATTGGATGCATCTCATTTTCCTGTCCCAAAAACCCCTCCCCCTTCCCCTCCCCTCGAAAGAGAAAAATGAAGGGGAAAAGGGGGAAGCGCGGACACAAACGGCTAAAGCCCTGTCCTTTCTTTTCTTACTTTCGCTTCGTATGCTTTGCTTCCAGAATGCAGCTGCACGGGATGGAACGGTGACCCGAGGCGCAGAGGCCCCCTATTGTTTGCATGCATATCCGTGCTGGGAAGATCGCAGTCTGAGTTCAGCTGCGTGTGTCCTAGTGACCCGCCTGGCAAAAACGGCGAGTCATAATACAACGACATTTGCTGTCACCACTCGATCTAGGAGCACCACTCAAATTATTACCGAACTTTGGACAGGTGGACGGTTCGGAGTATGAGTGTGAGTGTGGGTGGGTTTTTTTCTTCTTCTCGTCATTCCCGATGTCCTGGACACGTACGGAGAAGGTTGTATCGTTCTATTTGTGTTTTATGACTGGAGCCTCAAGTCCCCATCCTGCACCATATCTTTGGGCTTGCCCATCGCGAAACGTCCGAACAGGATGCATCGTTGCCTGGTAAAAAGGGCTCAGTGTTGAGCACGAGTACGAGTAGTACGGAGCAATATACATAAAAGTACGTGTCGTTGTAGCATACGTCGTTGTACACGCACTACTCGCCCAGGTACCGAAGAGAGTGTGTGTGGAAGCCGGAAATTTGGGTGACAGGGGTGATGTTTTTCACAAGTGTACTTATATTCATGTTGTTGTCGTGTCGATACAAGGTTCATCCCCACTAATGGATATGTTTACGGAGCACGAGTACTGGTGCAATACGAGTACGACTATGTACAAATACACTACATACACACGATGCAGCACACGAATGCCTCGAGGCAACACTGTTGTTGGCACGATGCCGTTTAGGACATCGCGCGGTTATCTTTTATCTCACCACAAAATGGGATGCCTCATTCGTCTAGGTTCTGATCCCCCCCCAACTGTTGCGTGGGGGTTCTGTTGTGCTTCTGTGATTCTATACACTATGTACGACTACCGTATGGGATTGAGGCACGTTGTCCACTATTCATGTTGGCAATTCCTACTTGCTGTGTTAGGATTGGGGCCAACGAAGGATCAGAGGGCAAGCGAGGACACTCGCCACACCGCATGACCGAATGTACTCCCTTACTCCTTTCTGAATAGTGTACGGAGTACGTGTTACTCGAAGGCCTGTACTATATATTTGGTAAACTAAAACACATCCCTAATTTGAACTTTCTCCCTTGCGTTTGCAGGGACCTCCTAACCCCCTGAATATATACGGAGTACGAGTAAAGCCACCTGCACGAAGTAGTCGTACTCATAGTTGTAGTGTACAGGAATTTTGCCTCTCCCAAAAGAAAAAAAGGGAAATATTGCTAAAAGGAAGCCGGCCCACCCAGGCTCCTCCCCCCCATCCCCTTGCAATCTTCTTACTCCTCTTGCCCAGTTCTTCCCTGACCAGGGCCGTGGTGTTGGGCTTGAAGGCTTCTCGAATACCGCAACAGTCATAAAACGCCCAAAAAGTGAAAGGATGCCGCCGGCACCTACACTACTATATTTCAAAAGCCGACTCCATCTTGGCTTCAACGTCCTTCTAAATCTGGAAGCTTGCGTGATGCTTTTCGAGTACCTTGGTTTCGCCTCCGTATGTATGTATAAGAACTACAGGCCTCGAGAACTCGGCGTCGCCCAACCCGTAGCTAGGAGTACGGAGTACTCCGTACACTGCTCGTATGCACTTGTACTTGTACGCGGAGCACTGATTTGTGCCACTTATGCACAAGGCAAAAAGAAGGGGCGTCTTCTAGCCGTTTCCACGTGTCCTCAGCTTGGTTTCCGGGAAGCGGCCCCGTACATACTCATAGTCTGAATTAGCAAAAAAATGCCAAAACAGGAGCGACATTATGGCTACTTGTCTGTCCTCGCAAACGAGAACGGAGTCGATGTACTTGTTACATGATCATACGAGCAACGACGTGCGGGTATGGATGTGCATGCATCATTCGGCTGCATACAAGTAGTCAAATTTCTCTGGGCACATTCCCTGCCTAGCCGGCCATCTAGATAGGACGCTCCCTTGCGGCCGATATACACTTATTGTGCGATGCGATCAATATTGGTCAGAGAACCACACATGCGAGGGATGGCTGCATGTTCCTCGGACATGCTGCGAGTACATACATGCTCATGTACATGGGAATCGCATGTACGTGTTCTGTGAAAAAAACCGAGGGAGAGGCAGACGTCGGATTCTACGGAGTATCTGCTCGTACAACTGTGGCTGCGAACTACGCAGCAGCAATCTCCTAAGAGTACACCGTAACTCACAATACGCTACCCCTTGCACTACTGATCCCGCTGGCGTTCTCCCTTTCGGCATGGCGAGGCGTCCCGCGTCCTCCACTTGTCCCTAATAAAGGCGCCAAAACGGGCGCCCGCTTGGGCTGACCGACCAGACCGACTCCGTCTGGTGTCTTTTCTTTCACACACGATGGATGGAGCAAATAATGCATCGTATACGACTACAACTAATCCATGATAGTTCGACCGCATTCTCACCGTCTTTTCGGCGCGCTTCCAAGTGCAAACTGAGTACAGTAAATAGCCATCCATGGCCCCAGTGGCTGGGTCGAAAACGGATTTGCCTCTCCAATGGGCCTCCGTTCCTTCACTAGGCCTATCCGGCGGCCCCCGGGGGGGAGAGGAACCTTATCCACCCGCCAGAGTCCCAACCACAAAGTCGGTGAAAGCAGATGCGACCTAACTACTCCGTATAAGTGTAAGCACACACACACACGGATACATGTACACACACACACATCTTCATAGTGTGCTATCGTTTAGCAAGAGGTTGGGGAGCCAAGGATGAGATTCATGGATATGTTGTTTGGGTTGGGCGGCGCCGATCGGCTGCGACCCTTTTTGTGCGGTCTCGGCTGCCCTCTCTTCTGTGTTCATATGTAGTGTTCTCTAGGCTATCAGGGCTTCCCAGCACCGCTCTCGGCTGCACCAAGCGGCCAATAATATGCCAATAAGTGTCCTGTACTCCGTGGCACTAAATGCTCTTGTCCGCTCTCACGAAGATGATATCCCGCGCTGTTGAACTCCATGCAACATAATT
This sequence comes from Graphilbum fragrans, assembly GCA_001513895.1. Taxonomy (NCBI): domain Eukaryota; kingdom Fungi; phylum Ascomycota; class Sordariomycetes; order Ophiostomatales; family Ophiostomataceae; genus Graphilbum; species Graphilbum fragrans. The sequence goes on from LLKO01000016.1 coordinate 418,116, forward strand.
CTAGCCGCCTGGATGCCCAAAAGCCTATGTAAGATAGTTACGCACTTATGTATTATAATCTCAGAAGCGCCCTGCCACGGCTGAAAGTCGGGCGCCGCCTCCCTTCCATAAGCCCCCCCCCTGGCTGCTTGTCAGCTGAACCTTCTTAGGTTTTGGGGCCTCCCTTACTCGTATGATACGCCTGCTGCTTCTCGCCTCTGCACCTTGCATGCATGCCTTCTTTATTTCTCTTACAGGCCCTTTGACCAAGCATATAGAATATATGTCCCTCCAGTGGGCCATGTCGCAGGCCCTCTGCATTAGAGCTGCAGGTACTGGACAGAAAGAAGGACACAGCATGGAAGTGAAAACCAGATCACAAAAAGCCAGCCACATTGATGCCCAAAATAGCCAGAAGAAAAAATGGAGAAAGACATGCGGTGTGCACGCTCCATAGCTGATAAGACAAAATAAAAAAACCAGCGGAGTACTCGTAATGGCTTGTCGACGGGGGGAGGGGCCCTACGAGTATACATACATGACTGGATGCTCGTACGTCGTACTCCGGCCGGTGTTGACAAAAAGAGACGGCCGGCCTCCTGCAAGCGGCGCACTTGCGCATCCAAGTGCAGAAAATCGGCTCAGTTCCGGGCTTCCGCCATGTACGAGTATGTAGTTTGCACCACTCATGACCCATCCCGGCTCCCGCATGCATAGGTCGCCCAGCCCCCTCTCTTCCTCTCCCCTCTCCCCTCCTACCGACCGGAAGAGGAGTACTTTTTGTTGAGTCGGTGAGGCGCGAAGCCCCCTCATCCCCTTCCGGGACATAACCGTGCCCAGATGGCTTTCCCTAAAGAGGAAAACCAGAGCAGAGAAAACGGCCATCGGTGCGGCCGTTCCCATCGAGATCAAGCACTGGCCCGATGTGTCTAATGGCCCACTCCGGCACACCGCCAAAAGTACAAGACGAAAAAGGGCGACAAAAGTCGGTGGGAAGCTGGCTAGGCAGAATGCAGCAACGGAGCGGTGACCGCGGAACACGGACAGCCCCCAGAGACATAGACGGTGCCAGCAATAGCGACAGCCCAACAGCTCATGGTAAATATGAACCGCTCCGCGATAGCCGGCTAATGGCTGCCGACCCATGGTCCGGAATACTACCGGCACCGGAAGAACGGAGGAACAACGACATCGGACATGTCTCGTCCTTCAAACCACGAGTACCATGTCGAGTACGACATTTTTCCATAGCAACGGTTTGTAAGCCATCAACGTACATTTGGTGCTTGCCGCAGAGACGGTGTGACAAGCACGTTTAAATCCTGCGTAGTAGTATAATTTCCCATGCTAAGAATTCTGGTCTTTGGGCTGGTGCAGTTTTCGGGTTTCCGTGTCGAGATCATTCGATGCAGAAGCTTGTATTGCCAATACCATATTCAGCAGCAGATGCCAGAGTCTTGGAATAAATGGAACCATAAAGTCCCTTCAAGTCGTCGCTTGTTCGGAAAGTTGGGAGATAGCAACGGGTACTGGTCCTAGAAACCTATTAGATATCCATTAAATAACCTTATAAGTAGGATATCCTTTCGTAACTAACAAAACCAAGACCGGCATAAAAAAGACTCGATGAACCAAAGTTCAACGGCCATATATCGTATGCAAGCAGTGGCAACGTTGTCCTCTTGTTATACCCATACTTGAGTCAAGTATGTTTGTATAATACAGGTTTGGTTAATAACACAACAGTGCCCAGGTCGATTCCCCATTCCCCTTTTCACTTACTCGATTAAGTTTGATTAGATTGCCATGAATACATTCATATACTCAGGCTAGCCTCGAGATTACAGAAATGAAATTGTGACACTCACGTACTGTCCTCGGTCTAGCCGGCCCCATCTCTCTTGCTTCAATACGGACCCGAGGCACGCCGATGGTATATGGGGCCACGGCAAGCTTTTCCACCAAGAGCACTCGCGGCTGGACCTTGAATGTTAAAGGGCCGTTGGTATCTGAGCCTACACTTGTTTTCTCTTGTCTCCTGCAGAGAATTAACTGTAAACACGTCACGGTAATCATGGTGCTGCCACAGCAGAAGTCTAGTGATGACCCCTCTGTAGGGAAAAACCGGCAATTCCAGGTCCAACGAAGCACAACGCGGAGAGAGCCCTGGAGCTCTCATCAACAGATAGTTGGACCAGCCGCAAATACATTAGCTGCGATACGATGAACAGGTGTGCTGGCGGTGGCGTGGCTAAAACTTGCCTGGATGATTTGGACACTCGCCGGTGAGAGCCTGACTGACACTGCCAATGAACGTATTAGAACGTGAAATAGAAGCAAACACAATTGGCGACTCAACGTAAGAGACAAAGATACGCCTTGGCCCAGCAATAAGATCGTCTTACTGTCATGTCCGACTACGAAGACGGCCCGTTTGAGAGGTTCATTTCCCCATGGAGTCGTAGTCAACGTCATACCGGGTCGACTCCCAGCGCGTTGAATGCCGTTCGTATGTGCATTCCTCCACATCCCGACAATAAAAATCCTTCGACAATCACCGTCCACCCTTCCGCCGGGCCGTTGTTGGTGGCACTACCCTGACAATCATATCCAAGTATCCAAGTAGGTGGTCGCGGAAGAAGAGGACGGATCGCTACACAATCCTCTAGGAGATACGGAATGAACTCGTCGATGACGATAAGTTGGAGGCACTTCATTTTTCTAGTGTTAAGGCCTGTATATCTGATGATTGTGGCGGATGGGCGCAGAAGCTCTATCCGTGATGACCACGAATCTCGTCCCCTCGCCCATCAAATCGAATGGACATTTGCATCATCCATGACTAGTGGAGGCAATTGGTCTTTGGCCTTTCTTCCCGCTTCATGCTACCGGTTGATCGTCTATGCCCGTGGCAAATACGAGAGCGGAAAAAGGCCACGGGCATGCTCACAGCATGCCACCTATCTGGTTTCATAGTCGGTCTGTCGCCTGTCCTCTGGCCTTTTCACCAATGAGCCTGCTTGTGTTTTTTTTCTTTCCTTTTTTGGGTTTATTTGCCTCTGGACCATGTTTCGCCCCCTAGCACCGACCGCCCGTTGCTTGTGGCCAAAATTACCTTCTGTCTCTTGCCGCTTGACAGTTTTGTGTGGGATTCTAAACGCCGGACCCGAGAGAATAGCAGAATGGAACGTTGGTACCTAACAGGGAAAAAGGGCCGTCTTTTCCTGCTTTTCCGCTTCTAACCCTCCTCCCTACTAGTTCCATGACAGCGTATCTCTATGCACACCCTGAATATTAGGAGACCGACATACGTTGGGAGCAGATGCTTATTCTGTGGTACTGCGGTTGCTACGGTTTCTTGAGAGGCTCAAGCTCCATCTGATGACGGCTGTAGCAGGATCTGATTGGACAGGTAAATCACACTCGGCATAACTCGTTGTTTGAAACACGGCCTTTCTACTGGCTCCCGTTCTCTAACTGTAGATGGGATGAGCAGTTGTTCGCCAGCAGTTAAAACCTGCTCGCACGACCCCTTGGGATAGGAGGTCGTCGTTCAATCATGTGTTGAATCTAGATTTGCCAGTACTGCTCTCTCGCTGTACATAGCTAGGAGGGAAGATGTCTACGCCAGCACAATACGAAAATACGCCGAGCACTACTCCGTACATCGCATCCCAAGTGCATGGCTTGTCCGTTTTTTCTTGGGATTGTGGACGGGGCCCATGAGAGCATTTTGCGGGGGAGGCTGACAACGATGCGATCCCGTCCTCACGGCCTCCACTTTTGGCAGTAGGTGGTTGCCGACGAGTCTCTTTGTTATTTTATTTTAATCGCTTTGATGTGGCGGCCGTTGATGGGCAGATATCCCAGCAACGAACCGGTCTTGCGTATCACATGCCCCTGCATTATATCAAACCAAAAAGCGGCACGCAGACACAAACGCACAAACGCTGGTCCCGTACGAGACAGCACAACAGTGGCCACACGGGTTCTGATGCAGGGATCATGCAAGAAAGAGCACAGGAGGGGTGGCCGTCCAAAATCAAACGTAGGCACTATTGGGATAGAGGGACAGGATAAGAGGAAAAAAGAAAGAACAAGGCACGATAGAGAGAGGGGAGATCCACATTTGACCTGCCACGCGAGACGGGATAGAAAGGAGGGACGGCAAGCAGAGGCGGGAGATGGATTCGAGGGGAAAGCAAAACAGTGGAAGAGGCAGCTTTAGACTGAGGCATCGGCAGCATGTGCACGCAACAGACACGCACCCATAATTACTTGAACATAGCATATTGTTAGGAGTATTACATGCGTATACGGGCTGTATTACCCCCCTTTCGCGTGGGAGAGAAGGAGGGGTGCTTGAGCAAAAGGAAGCCACCACGGCGAGGATCATGGAGAAGAGGAGAGCCAGAGGTGAGCCAAGAGAAACAGGACGCGACGAAAGCTAGCCCGCCTAGGCTTGCCTTGGATTACCAGGAGTAGTCCGGACATGTGGTGGCAGCAGAATGTGGCCGAAGAAGACAGCTCAGGTCGTCTTTATGCCTGCTGAAACCGGGACATTGCTGGTTACGATAGCCGGTTGTGAGGGTGTGCGACTTGCACATGCACACAAGGTTGCATATTGGCCGCATGAGTATGTATGTACGAGCACGAGGACTCTGTCGTACTCCTACGTGGCCCCGGTCCGGATTCGTCACTCTTTGTCGTCCAGTTATGCCGCTCAAGCTCGCCATCTGTGTAATTCGGCAGGCAAAAAAAGCGGCAGACGCATCGAGAAGGGGGCGAGACTCGCGGGCCTCTATAATGCAAACAATTCCCCCGACCGCCAACAAAAAACAAGTAGACGCAACGGCAAACAAAAATGCACGGCCATGGCTGGTGAAGGCAGTTGTTGGCTGACAGGGGGACGCGATAGGGGGGACGCGATCCGACGAGTCATGATAATACGAGTAGTTCCATAAAGCTTGGAGAAGATCGGTGTGCCAGACCCAAACGCCACAGCACAGGCCCAGTTGGCCTATGAATGGAGAGCGGCCGCGCCTTCTGTGACGGCTGACTGTCCTTTCCTGGCTCTTGCAGTAAGGAGGCTAGAAAGCCAAAAGTCAGACGGTGCACGGTCGGCTCGCGGTCCATCCCACCACCACGAGCCGCGTTTTTGCGTAGAGAATTACGGAGCACGATAGGTTGTTTGTCTGTGTAGCGTTGTAGTAGTTGTAGAAATAGGGTGAGTGGTTACGTGGACAGCTACCCGTAGTGCAGTGCGTCCACGGTCAACAACTCAGTATGTAGCTGCACGTATGTACTCATAGCTCGGCAAAGGTAGGCTTTTTGGCCACGCACAACCTACAGATTTACAGCGGCCTGGGCCCTGTAACACTGGCAAACTACGCTAGCGCTGCTACTAATAAATGCGCCACTCAACGACATGTCAACGGCGCTCCAAGAGATGGCCCAGAGCTTTCGGGATGTGTACGGCTGGAAGACTCTGCGGTCGTTCGCCTGCTCGGCAAATAGCTAGAAAAAGCGGATGAAGGCCGTTCCAAGTCGGGGAATGGAGATCTTGAGGACACCAAACGGACCAGGGACGGCCTCAGAGAAAAATGGTGGGACGCTCTCGCTTCAGCGGCCTTTTGCTGGCTAGCAGCGACCGTCCGTGCAGTGATTCGTGCATCTATGTAACTCGCACACATACGTCGTACTTAACTACCTACAAGTATGTACGAGTACATGTTACTACGTAAGTATGCTGGCGGTCGCCGACGAGTGGAGACGACAAGCAAAGGCGAAGAGGCGAGAGGTAGGCCAGAAAAAGAGGTCCCGAAAAAGGAGAGGAGAGGAATCCCAAGATGGCGAATGAGGCCGTTGAAGCGGAGATTCTGCACACAAATAGCGTGCTTTTTCCAGTGCTCCCAGCCCACTAAACTTGGAGGCCTATCCTGGTCGCAGCATCTTACGCTACATTGGCGGAGGGGTACTTGTCCTACTAGTGTCCCTCCCCCTATTGACAAGCACCTCGTAAGACATGCGTTGTAGTCCTATGTAACTGCTCCATAGTCGCAGGCTGGGTCTTGGTAGCAGACGACTCCTCCCCTGTACCTGTGGTGGTACATGCTGCTATGTACTCGTACTCGTACTACTCCCCTTCTCATACTCGTAGTTGCCCATTGCCCACTGCCTTTTGCCCCCCCCTCCTTCCCTGACAGCGGTAGCCCCTCTCTAGCCAATGTGCCCTCCTCTTTCTGCCTCTAACGAAGAATTATCCCCAACCAAATAGGGCAAAAAAGGAACTTGGTGGCAGAGCCGTGAAAGAAGGGAGTTTGAGACCCCTCGCTCTTTCCCCTTCGGTCTTCTTTCTCTTCTGCTTCCTCAGCCGATCTGACGATAATTCAGCATCTCTTTTTGGCCTCGCAAGCTTCACCATCTTTTCTGTCGCCGTGTGGCCACGGCTGAGCCGTGAGACTCAGCGCACACGCACAAACGCACGCAAAAACACACCATTCACTCACTACACTACACACCACACCGCACACACCGCACACCAGACACCATACCAAACACCACACCAAACACCACACCTGAGCACACCCCGCTCGGCCCTCTCCATTCTTTCACACATTTCCCACTTTCGCTTTGGCAGCACCTGCCTGACATAGATTGGAATTGAGCGCAGTTCCTCTTTGGCCGGTCATCGCTCGAATACCATCTTCGCTGACTGCACCAGACGAGTCTTTGGCGGACCACTGAATAGCAGCCACGAGAGCCCCTAGAAGGAGCGGAAGGAATACGGGAGAAAGACGACAAAGGAGCCGCACAGTCCGCCCAAGACGGTCGACATCGAAGGCTACCGAGACCTAGTCATCGAAAGGACCAAAAAAGGAGGGAAAAAGAAAGAAGAAAAACAAGGAAGAAAATCAGGAACAAGCGCTATCTCTCTCTCTCTCCTATTTTGCTGCGACCTTGACAACTTCTCCCACCGCCACCAAGGAGAAAGAGGTCCACCATATTTCCTTTTGGCGGACGAATTGCGATCTTGCATCCTCCAACCTCGCCTCCTACCCGCCGACTGGCCAAAAAAAACCTCGACCACTCATATTCCTCGCATCCGCCCACCGCACGAGGCGCCATCCAACTCGACCGCGCTGCCTTATTTTTTTCTCCCCCCTAAACGCCCCCCCGCGCTGCATAACCCGATAAGGTCCTTCGTTGTCCCTGCAGAGCAAAGCCACCCACGAGTACAGACGACCGTGAGCCGTATCCACTGTCGCCGTCGCCGCCGCCGAACCTCGTTAGATCCTTTTATTCGGGATTATTACTGTGCGATCTGACTTCTTTACTGCGGCGCACCGAGCCCCTGCTGCCGACAGATTTTCTTTCTCTTTTTGCCTCTCCTCTTTCGAACCAACACTCGCCCCCCTCGGCTTCCGCTCGTCGCCTTTTTGCGAACCTAGGCGGAACCAACATGCGTATGACGCAGACCTGGGTTTTTGGCAGCAGCTCAGAGTCGGTCGACGAACACTTCCGCACCACTTCTCCTCTCCATTTCCAGTTTACCACCAGCTGTCCCTGTTGGCCTGCTGCCGGTGCATCCTAAGGCCTGGACCCGGATCCGGATCCTCGCCCTCCCACAATTTCCCCGGTCTTAGCCAGCTGTCATGAACGGCATGGTGGGGACGGCGCCACCGGGCGCTATGTACGTCCGGGCATTGTACGACTACGAGGCCGACGACAGGACCAGTTTGAGCTTCCACGAAGGCGACATTATCCAGGTGATCACCCAGCTGGAGAGCGGCTGGTGGGATGGAGTTATCAACGGCGTTCGAGGCTGGTTCCCCAGCAACTACTGTCAGATGATCACCAGTGTCGACGAGCTCCCCGAATCAGAGCAGAATGGCGTGGGCCTGGCCGACGAAGTCGACGACGATATTGAGGAGGACGTCTATGAAGAGGGCTTCGATGAGGAGGACGAAGACGATGCCGACGACATCATGGGTTTCCCCCTCGAGGGCACCAACTCTAGCGTGAGTCGCTCGGGCGCTGATTATTGGATACCCCAGGCTACCCAGGACGGCCGCCTGTTCTACTACAACACCATGACCGGCGAGAGCAGCATGGAATTGCCGCTAGAATCACCCACATCGGCCACCGAGAGTGGACCACGTGACAGGATGAATGTGAACATGCCCGAGCGGACACGGCCGCCACCAGAAATGATGGCAAGAGGACTCACTCAAAACGAGGACGAGGACGATGAAGCCACCTCCGCCTCCGAGCTCGAGGGCGAGTCCATATTGATGGCATCTAGGCAATCAGCAGTAAGTCTCGCTTCTTTGGGTTTGGTCAAATGTGAGCCGTTCAGCCCATTACTAACACTGGCTAGACTCGCAACCTTCGCTCCTTCACAAACGATGGCGTCTCCCCAACGGTGTCTATGGACCCGTTAAACGGCCAGTCACCTCTCCGAGGAAAGTTGAGCGCCATAAGCCCTCCATCTGCCGAAGTATTCAACGGCAACAGCTTGGGACTGACCCAGACACCCATGATTGCCTCGGCTACTTCCTTCACTGCCACGACCTTCAACCTGCCTACTGCCGCCACTATCCCGCGGTCCTTTTTCGACGATGGCACCACTCCTCCTCTCACCTGGCAACGGCTTGTAGCGAACATGAAGAAGTCGATCGACCGCTACCGAGAAGCCATCACATCAAGCAACCGCTCTGAATATGTGGCACGTGCCGAGGATATTTCAGACCACCTCCGTCTTCTCCTTGCGGCCGGCTCGGGGACTACAGACAACCACTCTGGCCAGCCCTCGATCATTTCCACGAACAAAGCCTTGTACCCGCACTTCCGGGATATGATGTCTAAGTTTTCCAAGCTGGTCATCTCCTCACACATTGCTGCTGCGGACTGGCCGAATGCCGAGTCTGTGCAGAAGTGCTTGCAGGAGGCCGATGGTGTTCTCTTGGGCGTCTTTAGCTATGTTGAGGTGGCGCGCCAACAGCGCGGCGAAGACATTCCTAGGCTCTTTCCCGGCTTTGTCATTGGCAGTAGCACTGGCGGAAGCTGGCAAAACAATGCCTTGGGTCCACATGATCCCATCACATCTAACTTCCTTGACGACGAGGAGGGCTCAACAGAGCCGACGGCTATTCTTGACGGAAAGCTCCTGGAGAGGCTCGATGAACTGAAGCGCATGCTGGTGTCTAGCATTCGCGAGCTGGACAAGTACCTGACTGTGACAGACAAGGTGGTCACGCCCTTTAAGCACGAGGTGATCGGTAACAATGTCTGCATCGCCGGCGGAAAGGTGCTGGAAATGTTCAAGCCGTGGATATCCATGATCGAGTCCATCGACCTGTCCTCGTTGGGCAACAGCTTTCAGACGCCCCAGCTGGCCGACTTCAGCATAAATAAACAGAGCTTATACGACAACATATCAGATCTGCTCCTTGGCTGCCAGGCCGTGGCCGGACCTCTTGCTGACGAATGGGCTGAGGTGCGCGGAGAGGCTCTCGAGAACCGACTCGAATATGTCCGGCAGTGCGCCCGTGCCCTCGAAACGAACTCCTCGCACATTGGCTTTTCGCTGCAACTTCTGTCTGAGCAGGTGCAGAGCATTTTGCAGCAACACGTTGATGCACGGACGAGGGAAGACTTCATACCACCAAGGGAACAGCTTCGGCGTGGCGAAACCATTTCATACATGCCGTCTGGCACAACTACTGCTGTTCCTTCTATTGTACCATCCACAGCCTCTACGGCCACAATGACACACCAGCGTTCGGAATCACGCAGCATGAGCTCTCGGCCGTCTATGATCCAGTCACAGTCGTTTACCGAAGGCAGTGACCCGACGGCACAAACCTACCGCAAGGGTGGCGACCTGTCGAAGCTGAAGAAGGTGCTTGGTGAGGACCCCTCACCTCAAGGCATGGTCCCTGATGACACCCCGCTGTTCTTGCGGCTTGACTATGAGCTCGAGCTCTCATGGGACATGAAGGCGCAGCCGGCGCAAGTCAAGGGCGGATCGCTCCTGGCACTTGTGGAGCAACTCACTCGCCACGATAAGCTTGATTCGAGCTTCAACAACACCTTCCTGCTGACTTACCGGTCCTTTACTTCGGCCCGGGAGCTCTTTGAGCTTTTGGTGAAGCGCTTCGCCATCCAGCCACCAGAGGGTTTACTAGATGGCGAATACGAACAGTGGCGTGACCGCAAGCAGAAGCTGATTCGGTTCCGTGTTGTCAACATCATGAAGAACTGGTTCGATTCGTTCTGGATGGAGGACATGGCTCTGGAGGAGACGAAGCAGCTGATTCGCGACGTGTACTCATTTGCACATGATACGGTGAAGTCAACCGAGACGCCAGGCTCGGCCTCTTTGCTGGCCATCCTTGACAAGAGGACTGGTAAAGACCAGGGTCAACGACGCATGGTCCAAACGCAGAACCTGAACACGCCACCTCCCATCATGCCAAAGAACATGAAGAAGCTCAAATTCTTGGACATCGATGTGACCGAATTTGCACGCCAACTCACCATCATCGAGTCTCGACTGTATGGCAAGATCAAGCCTACGGAGTGCCTTAACAAGACATGGCAGAAGAAGGTGGGCGATGGAGAGCCAGAGCCTGCTCCGAACGTCAAGGCGCTTATTCTGCACTCGAACCAAATGACCAACTGGGTGGCCGAAATGATCTTGGCTCAGACAGATGTCAAGAAGCGGGTGGTTGTAATCAAGCACTTTGTTGCTGTGGCTGATGTATGTGCCCCATCCTTTGTTTTATGGTTCTTTTCTATTGGAACTCGTACTGACTGATTTAGAAATGCCGCGGCTTGAACAACTTTTCTACGTTGACGTCCATTATCTCAGCACTCGGCACTGCACCGATTGCCCGCCTCAAGCGCACTTGGGACATTGTGCCACAGAAGACACAGAGCATCCTGGAAAGCATGCGGAAGCTGATGGCTAGCACCAAAAACTTTGGAGAGTACAGAGAGGCTCTGCACGTTGCCAACCCGCCGTGCATTCCTTTTTTCGGTAAGACAGTACTAGAGTAGACGCATGTTTGCGAGTATAGGGTGTGCAGGCGTACTAATGTTTGTGATGCAGGCGTGTATTTGACGGATCTTACGTTCATTGAGGATGGCATTCCTTCCATCATCAAGAAGACGAACCTGATCAACTTTGCCAAACGCGCCAAGACGGCCGAAGTGATCCGCGATATCCAGCAGTACCAAAACGTGGCGTATTCGCTGCAGCCCGTATCAGAATTGCAGGAGTATATACTAAATAACATGCAAGCGGCGGGTGACGTGCATGAGATGTACGACAAGAGCTTGCAAGTCGAACCTCGTGAACGCGAAGACGAGAAGATTGTGAGGTATGTCACAACAACGGCAGCGCGGATGTTGGCCTAGCCATAGTGTTTCATTATAGTAGAGGAGAGCACCCATGAGTCGTTATGATCCTGTTCCTTTTCCTGTTCCTTTCCCCCGGTTTTTTACCCTTTTGTTTTGGAAGACAACTTTTTGTTCCTATTCACCGTCCTGTTTGTGTGCTTCTGTTACTCCGAGGAGACGCTGCATCTCAACGCCAGTGCGCACTACGGTATCTGTGTGCCTTATCTGGAGTGTGGGATGAACCGTGGGATCGACCGTGGGATTCTTGTGCTCTACAATTGCTGTTTTATGGCTAGCCCGCATGGAGAAGCATGTGATGATTGGAGTGGACAAGTCGTGACTGACATAATCTTTTTGCCACAACAGGGTATTGGCCGAATCGGGCTTCCTATGAGGGACTAGCTTCCCGTTATTATGTGTGATGTGCGCCGTTAACGAACGAGCGATTGCGCACGACCACATATTATACATGAATCTCCTGTCGGCGCCAACCGCGCAGTGACCTGCGGCTACGAGTACTCCGTCCAACGACACCGCATTCTGTGTGGATGCGACGATCGCCGGACGGTACTGGAGCCTTTGCGAGTCTTGACCGAGGGTCCCGAGGTGTTTTTGCTGTCGCTATGGCCGGCTGCTATAGGGTGCAATGCCATGGGACTGTGGATCCTTGTTACTGCCACTGCAAAATGGACAAAGCGCTCTGGTGGCCAAATGAAGATTGGCCGTGCGCTTCTATTCGGCTGCGATTACGGCGTTCTTTGGGCCTAAGAGGAGCAGGCCCAAATTGGTATTCCCGAGGCAGACTCGAGACATGGGAGCCCCAAAAACCCATGTGGTATTTCTATGTTCCCATAATTCCACTGCCGAATGAGCCTCGACATTGCTACGGAGGAGCATGTGCGTTCTTTCCACGGAGCACGGAATATGGTGAAGACGAAGATGCAATGAATGAATTTAGTTCCAAAAAGTGCATTTGTGCAGATAGGTGTCATGTCATGTTTATTTGTGCTCGTTGCCTTTATCTATACATGGGAATGTTTTGCTATGCGAGGTGGCATGTTTGGCTACTTTTAGTTCCGTGCTGGTGCCTTTTCTCGCCTTGCCTTTTCTTCTTTTGCTCTTGGACGGGGACGATACATTTTCTATTCATCAGTTTCTATAGCACTGGGGGAAAGGGCGCTTTCCTTATTATGCTTTCAGGGTGGTGCACAGGAGGGCCTTTTTATTCATTGCTTCTTCTTTTGCCGTTTTGCTTCCAATCGAAAAGAGATGCATTTCGCTTCATGATCTAGTGCTCGAAGGAGCAACCTAAATGTGACATGATAACCCATATAAGGCCCAACGCCTGCCTGCCGTCTAACATACATATAAATACAAGGTGTAGCGTTGGCCTTTCAAGATGGCCCTACGGGGAGCGTTGCGGCAGCTGCAGAGGTAGGTGTACTGTCTGTAGCAGCAGCAGCAGGTGCCGGAGCAGGTGCTGTTACCACTGCTGGTGCTGCTGGTGTTTGCACCGTTGGGGCATCCGGCATTTGCACAGGCAAGGCTGGGCCTGGCCCTTTCTGTGGCTGCTGGGGTTGTGGGGGTTGCTGAAGCTGAACGGGTTGTGGTGCCGTGGCAGCGGCTAGAGGGAGCTGCACTGGCGCCAGGGCTGGTGGCTGAGAGGCTAGCCCAACAGTCGCTTTGATAGGTTGAGGCACAAGTTGTGGCGGTGGTCCTTGGGCGCTTCCCGTAGGTGTAGCGACGGGAATTGTAGTCGGCGCTGAAGGGACCACTGGAGTCGCTGGAACTGCTGGAGCTGCTGGAGCTGCCGGAGCTGCTGCTATTGTTGGAGCAGCCCGAGTCGCCAAAGCTGCCGGTGCCGTCTTTCCGGCTTCTATATCCTGCGGATGCGCCGCCTTGTCTTTGGCCACAGCCCCCGGAGTCTGGTTGTCGGTGGGCTCTGCTTTGGCAGAGGCCTCTCCGGCGGCGGGCGCCTTCCCCTTCTCCTTGACCTTGCTGCTGTCGATGAATCCTTCGGGCACTCCCGAAGCCGCCGAGCGCGCTGGACCGGGACCGACCCATGCGCCGACTAGGGGGCTCCAGCGGTAGTCGCCGTGGACCAGCTTGCGGATCTCCTTATAGGCATAGCTGTTGTAAAAGGGCAGGCCTGTCTGGACGTCGCGGTACCTGGCCGGGTGGCCGGTGATGCTGCAGAACGGTGTCTGGGCGGGTTCTTCAGCGGGTGTTAGCATGTGCATATTATGATGGGAAGAGCCCCAGAACAGCACGACAAGAATGAAGACAAAAAGAGACACTCCACGTACTCGCAATCTTGGCCATGCGGCGGCCGAAGAGAATCTGCATCTGGACCTGCTTGTCCTGGATGCGGTCCTCGTTAAAGTTCTGGAGCACAATGCAGGAGCGGGTGATACGCTCGACAGAAGCAGAGGCAGTGTCCCGGGAAGGGGTCGCAGAGGCAGAGGCACCGATGGGCTTCTTCTCCTGTCCATTTTGGAGTGCTGGATCGACCGTTGCTGGTGTCTGAGACGCCGTGCCCTTGTCTTTGGGCACGTTCTCGGGTGGTGCTGCTGCTGCCTTTGCCTCTTCTGGGGCGGAAGAGGAAGTGGGAACAGGTTCTGTCGCGGAGGCCGTGGCCTCTGCGACTGATGTAGGCTTGGCAGTGGGATTATCCTTCGGCTTGCCTTCTGAGCTAGTGGGCACAGGCTGTGCAGTTTGTGTGGTGGTGGCGGTGGTGGGCACATTCGGAGCGGGTGGTGCTTCGGCTGCCGGTGCTTGTGGAGGAGCCACCTGAGGTGCTTGTGGCACATCTGAAGCGGCGCGGGTAGGAGGAGGTGACGATGCTTTTAACGGGCTTTCTTCCGCAACTACAGGAGCTGAGATGCTAGCAACTCCATCGGTAGAGGCTGGAGCGAGGGATGGAGCCTGTGAAGCCGCTGCGGGAGCTGGGACCTTCTGGGCTCCGGCATCGTGAGGGGCCGGGGCATCGACCATGACGACATCAGTGCTGGATGGGGGAACTGGCGCTGTTATGGTTGCGGATGGCGGCTCTGAAGGCGGCTGCTGTGAACCGCTTGGCACCGAGGCAGATTCGGCTGCGTTGGTAGGCACCGTGCCAGCTTTTGGTTCGACTCCGGAAGCGCCGTTTGGTATGGACGGAACAGGAGCAGCTGGCGCTGTTGTGCCGTCCTCGGCCTGTTCACTCTTGTCCTTGTTGGTCTCGGCCTTTTCGGCAGCCTTTCCAATGCCATCCTTGTCGTTGTTGTCCCCCGTTTGGTCCTCCTTCTTCTTGTCTTGCTCCGCGTTCTCGCCATTTGCCGCAGCCGCACTGGCTGCACCCTCCGCTGGAGCGGCGCCCTCTGTTTCGGCGGCGGGCGTCTTGGATGCTGCCGTCTGGCGCTTTTTGCGCGGCGCCTTCTCTTCCATGGACACCATGCGTCCCACGTGCTTCAGCTGGCCCTCGCTCAGCTCGACGATGCCGCTCCAAAACGTGACCACGGGCCCCTCGAGCTTGCGGTTGTACATGGCGGCTAGTTTGGCGGCGCGCTCGGCCTCGCGCTGTTTCTCGGCCTCTTCCCAGGTGTTGAGGCTGCGCGCGTTGGTCTCCTCGACAATGGCTGCCTCGGCGAGCCGCTGTGCCTGGGTCATGGGCTGCTTCTTGTTGGCCTCGGCGCGCAGGGCCTTTTTGGCCATGATGGCGACCTGGCGCTCGCGGCGGCGCTCGCGCTCGGCCATTTGCTGGTGCAGCTGTTCTTTGCTGTTGCGGGTGGTGGCACGCGAGGATGCGCGTACGGGAGCATCGGCAGGTGTGGGCAGCCAGCTGGTGCGTTCGCTCTTCTTCTTCTTTTTGGCGGCGGCGGCGGCGGCGACGGCCGCAGACGAGGCCGCAGCAGAGGTGGCCGCGGTTGGCGTCGTCGCTGCCGGCGTGGCACTGTCTCTGGTGGCGCTTTTCCTGGTCGACGTCGCTTCCGGCTGGTCGATGCGGACTTTTTTGCGGAATCGCGCCGGAATGGCAGCTTGTGCTTTGCGTTTGCGAGCGGCCATTTTCCTTTCGTGCTCCCGACGCTCCAGCTCGCGCTCGCCGGCCAGTTCGTCGGCGTCGCCGCCTGCGCCACCTTCATCGTCCTCGTCGCTTGAGCTCGAGTCCATGTGCATATCCGAAGCCGCGTCCCCGTCGTCTTTTCCACCATCGCTGTCGCTGTCGCCGTCGCCGTCACCATCGCCAGAACCGCCATCACTGGACTGCCAGCCGCCGTCTTCTGCATCTTCCGCAAACAGAAGCTCAAGGTCATCGTCGTCGTCTCCGCCCGCACCGCCTCGACGACTGGGACCATCGTGGTCATCGTCGTCGTTGTTGCCTACAACGCCTGCTCCCATGCTGGCCAGCAGGCTCTTCATGCGGTTGCCCGCCGTCGCACGCTTGGCACGCCCCGTGGCGAGCCATTCGATCGGCTTCTTCGCCGCTGCCTTCTTTCTCGCCTTGGCCGCCGTCTTGTGCCGACCGTCGGCGTTGGAATCATCACTGTCATCGTCGCTGTCGCTGTTGTTGCTAATGTCGTCGTCGGACAGGCTCGAAAGATCGGATGACTGCGGGTCGTCGGCGTTCTTGGCAGCAGCCGCGTCACCAGCCAACGGCTTCGCGCTGGTTCCTGACACGGCCATGTTGCAGTGGGCTGTCGGGTATCGACAGGGCTGTGGTCGATGTTGAAGGTGACGTCGCGTGCTGAGAAGACCGTCGCGTACTCGTAGAATTTTGAATGTATCCCTTATCTTATCGCTACGGATCGCCATCTGCGAGTACGGGCTTACGACTGCGAGTCCTCCGTACTGGTGCTATGTATGTACAACAGCGCATTTATAGTGGGCACACCCCACTGAGCCGCTGTAGCGACTCGTATCTTATGTAAGATACAACAATCAACACTACTGGAAAAAGGGTTCATATACAATTCATTCTAAACGACCGTCGCCATATATACAATGTCCCATACGCACATGTAAAACATGCCGACTGTGCTGTGTTCCGTAGACGCCGCTGAGTAGCCTAGCAGCCGCGTATATACTGCTGCTGCTGCTGCTTCTTTCTATTCCCCATGAAATTCCCCTCCTGATGCAGTACACAAAATCAAAACAGACAAACGAAACAAACAAGCTAAACGTGATAGAGCGACACCAAATGCAGCAATCACAAATCACCGACGCCTTCCCAGTCTCTGCAGAACCCAAACCAGCTGCGCCGGGTACACCGCTGCACCGACGTGGGCGGCGTGGGCTTCGTTGTGGCAGTTGGCATGGTGGCTGGGGTTGTGGTTGGGGGAGCTGTGATGGCGTGGGTAGACGAGCTCGTGGTCGGCGTCCCCGGTGTTTCGTCACGGCAGCCCCAGAAATAGCCCGGCGTCGAGCAGCCGACAGACCCCGAGGTGCTCGTGGCCGTCGTTGCGGTTGTGGACGTTGTGGACGTCGATGCTGTCGATGTTTTCGATGTCGCCGACGTCGTCGATGTCGGGCCTGAGGGGGTGGGCTCGTCAGCACATCCCCAGAAGCGTCCCGGCGTCTTGCAGGTGGTGGTGGTGTCTGCTGGCGTCGTCGTGGTAGCCTTGTGCGAAGTAGTAGTCGTAGTGGTACTCCGCGTCGTCGTCGTCGCCGTCGTCGTCGTCTCGTCTAGGCAGCCCCACCAGCCAGGCGTCTGGCAAGTCTGCGTGCGTGTCCTCGTCTTGGTCGAGGTGGACGCGGAGGACGTCGTCGTGCTCTCGGTCCCGTTGCTCTCGAACATTTTCCAGCTGGCACAGTCGCGGCATTCGGGCGTCGTCCGGCAGACGGGCACGTCGTCGTACGCCAGCAGCACGTCGTGGATCACGGTGCGGATCTTGTGCGTGCCCACACCCACGCGCCACCCCTTGTCGGCCACCACGTCGTAGACGCACTCGTAGCCCGAGTGGCAGGCGGTCTCCAGCGCGTAGCCGGCATACGAGCACGACGCTGTGGCGCCGTTGCAAGTGCCGATGTAGATGGGGTCCGCCGTGTGCCCGAAATGGTACGTCCCCGTGTGCTCGCGCGTCTGCGGATTGTCCGCATCGGCTCCGGGCGGCACCGGCAGACCGAGCCGGCTGACGGCCATCGCCTCGGGCACCGCCTGGAACGTAATGGCCGGCAGGCCGTACGTCAGGCCGACAAAAGAGCTCACAGCACCGCCGAGCGAGTGACCCGTCATCCACACGTTGGCGTCGGGGTAGAGCGCGGTGATATTGGTGTAGAGCTCGCGCGCCGCCATGTAATAGCGGTTCTCGTCGTGCAGCGCCTCACGGACGCACGTGTTGTTGCACGCATAAGTGCCTGTCGCGCAGTTGCACACCTGGCGGTACGTCCACTGGCCCTGCTGGGCACAGCAGCAGCTGAAAAACAGGTTGTCGTTCTCCTTGTCGTTGGTCGTCGTGCCTTCGCCGTCAAACACCGCCAGCGACGTGCCCTTGAGCCCAATCACAATCGTCGAGTTGGTCTCGTCGGCAAACACGTGGCCGCGTAGCCCGTCGCCTTCCCAGCCGAAATCCGAGCTGCGGTTGAACGGCGCGCCCACCTCGTTCCAGTCAGGCTCGCCGGGGGTCTCGACGTACGCGTTGGCCGCCATATACGCCATGTTAAGCACCGTTTCCTTGTCCGTGATGTTCGGCGCCGGCACCGTGTCCAGCGTCCACGCGCTCGGCGCTAGAACGGCCACGTAGCCCTGCTCCCGTGACATGGCCACGATGGGGTCCACGACGCTCGGCCTCCGGTCTACGAGGCGCTGAATTGTCGACGGCTGGCTTTTCGCGCGCAGCACCGGCAGAGTATGGCGGTCGTATCCATCCTCCGCGGCCAGCCACACCTCGGCGTCTCGTCTCGGGATGTCTAGCTTCCTGTGCAGCCGCGGATACAGGTCGGCGCCGTGATGATAGATATGCCTCAGAGTCTGAACGTGTTAGCTTTGATTTGAACCGCCATGAAATACACACGCACGTGCGAGGTGGCGGGGACATGCACTCACAAATACATGGTCGGCCGGGGCTGGGGGCTCTGTGTTGGGAGGAGCGAGGATAGGGCCGGCAGGCGGCAAGGAAAGGACGAGGTCTTGGGCTGTATCGGCACTGGCGGCAGCAGCAAAAGGCGTAGCAGAGAGGGCGAGAAACGACAGAAGCAGCTGAGCCGTCACCCTGCCAGCAGACGTGCACCGCATCGAAGCCTGCCCATTGCTAGCCGGGTGCCGGAAGGCCATGGCGGTGACCAGAGGAGACGGCAAGAGGGATGAGAAATGGTTGGGGATGCAGACAAAGTATTGGGACGACCGCGAGAGATGACAGATGAAACCGATAAGATGCCTGATGAGGCCGAAAGGGAGGACCCTGGCCTGAAAGCCTGGCAAGCTGTTGGAGAGCCAGTAAGAATGCAGCCAAGGGAAAGGAAAAGAATCGAATGAATGCAAACAAGAAAGAGAAGACGGTAGGAGGGAGGCAAATGGGCGCGTAGAAGCCGGAGTCCGCCTCCGCCTGGGTTGACTCCGGGGTCATGTGGGCCGGGAGCAGCGTGTTATGACGAATATGGGCTGCGATAGTACGGAGTGCGTGGACTAGGCGGCCATGGCTGTGTTGGTCTCCTGGCCGATAGTGGGTGAATACGACTGGCTGGAGCGAGTTGGTGCCTGATAGCCGAGGCACGAAGACGCGGTGGCACCGTAGCGTGAGCTACACGTGATTGGCTACACGTGATGGGGTCTGCAGTAGGGGACTTTGTACTCTACTCGCAGCTGCAGTAGTCCAGGGGAACAGCCCATGACAGCTCAGCCGGCAGCATGCAGCACATTCTGATCGGTGTTTGGATGTGGTCAACGGCGGCATGAGTGGCTTGCGCGGCTTGTAAGATGCTAGCAGCCTATAGAGAGTGCAGCGCTATGTAGAGGATCTTACAGCGCATTCAGTGGGGCCGTGTGACAGCGGCAGCCTTACGTATCTGGGCGTATCTTGGGTATCGGGCAGGTCAAGGCCCAGCTCTCAGCACCTGTGGTCCGCTAAGAGCACATCTCGTCCACTGGCCAGCCACTCACACCACAACCTCCACCACCACCAACCCGTGCAGCCGGTAATGCCGCTAGCCACACTGCATATACACGATCCACTGTAGTACCCTGTAGCCCCCTGTACGAGCAACTACTCGTACGGAGTAGGCAGCCAGCTTTGGGGTTATCCAGTAGGAACTGGCGGCCAGCCTTCGGCGGTATCTTAGCTCATCGTCATCACGCTTCTCGTTTTCGGCTTCTGTGTCTTCCTCGTCTTCCGAGCTGCGGCGTGCACTGGTCCTCTTGCGCTCTGCGCTCTCTCGTTCTCTCCCTTCCCCTTTCTTTCTCCCCAATCCTCGATTCCCACCGGCTGCGACCGGCTGCACAGAAGCTGTTGCTGACACGTTTTGGTGCAGCTTAGCTGAGCTCAACCTCCACCGCAACCTCTCGCCAACGCGGAGTGCTTCGCCGCCCCCTCTCTTCTCTATCGGCAGTGGCTGTTGGCATAATTCGATAAGCAGGCGGTGGCAGGTGCTCACCTCGCTGGCACAGCATAAGTGCACCCGGCTGGACGCTTTATTCGGTGCTGTTGTGCTTTCTCCCGCCCATCTTTTCCCGCCTGCTGTGTTTGTTTCTCCACTCCCACCCCCCTCGCGAGAGGAGGTTTCAAAGTTACTTAGGGACTTTATGCGTTCCTGTTGGGGTGTGTATTCCTGCTATTGATGCTATCACTGCTATTGCTGCTATTCCTGCACGTTGCTCTCTCAGCCGTCTGCCCGACCTCCCGTATGCTGTGCATGCAGCCTGCTTAAAACATCCTGATCTGCCTCTGCTTGTCTCTTGGTGCCTGCATTCTCTGCCTTGTTCTACTTTCCACATCCCAACACACCACCACTGCTAACATGACTAGCTTGACTCGGACATTTATGGCTCCGGCTGCCAAAACCGTGGGCTCACTGCGATCGGCGCGGTCGACTCCCCGGACGGAGTCGAGCGGAGGCTCATCTGCCGGCGCAAAACGGCCTGCGGCCCCTCACTTGAGCACAACACCAGCTCGTGTCGGCTCAGAGGAGCCGGCAGCGTCCAAGATGGGGTCCAAGAAATCAACGCCGCCAGCCAAAGCGGAGGAGGAACCGGTGTCGGAGAAGCCGGACACATTCGAGTCGAACCCAGACGCCGAGGACCCCCCGGAGCCCCCAAGAGCGTCCGTGGACCTCGACGAGCTGCCCATTGAGCTGATTGGCCTCACAGACAGGTAGGATGTACCCCGGCGGCTTTGCTCTGACGCGTTTTGGCCGCTGACCCCGTCTTCAGCTTCATCGAGACTCTGCAGGCGAAAGTGTACCCTACACCCCCTAATATCGATAACCTTGCACACAAATTCCAAGACTTTTACAGCATTGCCTCTATGCACATCGCCACGCACATTGCAGCGCTAGCATCGCGGCAGCACCGCGAAGAATCAGCAGCAGCAACAGCGGCGGCAGCGGCAGCAGCGGCTCCTAAGGCGTCTGCAGCGAGTATTCTGCGAGCCAAAGCGGCGTCGATCAGCGGGCGCGAAAAGACCAAGACGCCGCCACCAGCAGCTGCCAAGACAGCCTCAGAGCTGCAGATGATCACAGCGGACGAACTGGCCAGCCGCAAACGAGCACGGCGCGCGCTGGAGCAGAAGCGCGGGCTGATGGAGGAGGCTGTGGAGCGGCGGCTCTGCGAGGGCATCTACGATCGCATTTACCGGCACCGGACGACGCAAGACGAGGCCCAAGACGACAAACTGCGGTCCAAGACGGCAGCGCTGGACGTGGTGGGCATCGGCCCCGCGGATCTCGGTGTGGACCTGGGCGAGCTGCCGACAGCGTCCAAGGAAGAAGTGGCAGCGAAGCAGCAAGACGTGCGGCAGTGGCTGGAATCGGCGCGCCAGGAGCTCGCCAACATGTCACAGACACACTATCCGCTGGGCAAGCTGAACCGGCTCAAGGCGGCGCACAAGGGCATTGTGGACACGCTGTCGCACTTCCACCCGTCGTCGTCGGCAGACGAGATCATGCCGATGCTGATCTACACGCTGATCACGCTGCCGCCGGACCAGCTGCACGTGGTCAGCGACCTCAACTTTATCCAGCGCTTCCGGTGGGAGCCCAAGATCGAGGGCGAGGCGGCGTACTGCCTGACAAACCTGGAGGCGGCCATCAGCTTCCTGGAAACGGTGGACCTGTCCACGCTGCGTGCCGACGAGGCGCCGTCGGGGCCGGCGAAGACGCCGGGGATCGAGGCGGGCAGCCGAACGGAGGCGTTTCCGACGTTTCCTCCGGCCTACTCGGCACCGGGGTTGTCGGTATCGACGCCGCAGCCGTCCACGCCGGAAGTGAGCGCGAGCAACGCCACGGCGCCGAAGCCGACGGCGTCGCCGGCGGGCAGCGGACTGCGGGCAGCTGTGCAGCTGCGCAACCGGCGGCTCAGCGATCTGGTCAACACGCCGGCACAGGCACTGAGCACGGCCAGCGACGCGGTTATGAACACGTTCAACGCGGCCGACCAGGGGCTCAAGACGATTGGCAACAGTCTGGAGGGCAGCTACCGGCTTTTTTTCGGGAAGCTGGGCGGGCCGCAGGCGGCCATTCTGCCGGCGACGAAGCAGCAGCCATCGCAGTCGCAGCGGGCGAGCGACGGTGCCGACGTGCTGCTGCCCAAGACACTGGACGACGCGAGAAAGCTGGTGGCCACGCCGCCGCCCGTCGGCAGCGAAGACGAGGCGTCGGTGACTGGGGACGAGCACGAGCACGAGCATGAGCACGAGCACGATAACGAGCATGAGCATGAGCATGACCGCGATGACCAGCACACGTCTGCTTCGGCCTCTCCACAGGCAACGCCGCCTCCGTCGAAGTCGCGGAGAGCGACGAGCGGCCGCGAAGACCGGATGCTGTCGCTGGTGGGCGGGCGCAAAGCGGCCTCGCGCGACCACAGCGCCGACAGCGCGCGCAGCGGAGCAAGCAGTTCGCGGCGGGTGGCGTTTGCCGCCGCCGCCACAGCAGCGTCGGCCACAGACGATGCCTCAGAAACGGCCTCCGTCACAAGCAGCACAGCCACGAACAATCCGGCACTGCTCGACTCGGTGCGCAACCTTGGCAACTCGCTGAACCCCATGTCGCGGCTGTCGGGCATCGGCGGCTTCCGGGGCTTCGGCCGGACGGTGTCGACGCCGGCGGTGCCGGTGCCGTCGATTTCGACGTCGGGGCCGAACGAGGGGGGGGATCTGGCGACGGTGAGTGCGAGGCTGTGATATTTGGGCGCGAGATCGCCAGGAGCAAAAAGCTGACTAATAGGCCTTCCCGGATCTGGCGGCGACGCTGCCCCCGAAAGCGGCCGTGGCACCGCCGGTGAAGCGGTTCATGGAGCTGCACAACCCGGCAGACCTGCGGATCAGCGAAGTGCTGGAGCTGCTGCGGGACTACCGGCGGCTGGCGACGGCGCTTAAGGACATGGGGGCGTTCAAGGAGTAAGTCAAGCGTCGGGGAGCGGTGATACGAACAGAACATTGCTATGTATTACGCGATAGACTTGCATATCATAATCAAGCGTGCGTGCAATTTGACTAGCCAGCTATGGAAGCTATGTGAAGGCATGAAGGCATGAAGGTATGAAGGTATGAAGGCATGAAGGTATGAAGGTATGAAGGCATGAAGGTATGAAGGTGTGAAGGTGTGAAGGTGAAGGTGTGAAAATTTATTGAAAAGGAAGGTAGGACAAAGAGGAAACAGGAGAAAGAGACGAGAGCGTGGAAACAAAACGCAAGGGACCCGTAAACCAAAACCAGCACCAGACTATGCAAGGGTATGTACATGAAGGGAGGCGTCCGAGCCAGGGCCGGGAGCGTTAGTGGAAGCCGTTCTTTCGGGGGCTGGCGGCCAGATGCTGGGCACTGTGGGCGCTGTGGGCATTGTGGTGGGCGTTCTGCAGGACGGCGGGGCCGTGGCTGCTGGTGCTGCTGCTGCGCTTGCTGGCGGTGCTGCTGCGCTTGTCGTGGGCGCTGCTGGCGGGCGTGCTGGCGTCGTCGGCGTCGGCGTCGGCGTCGGCTTCGGCGTCCCCGGCGTCGTCCCCGTCGCCAATCATCTTGTCCATAAAGCTGATGTAGTCGAACTGGGCCTTGCCGCGGTCCTCGGCCAGATCAGGGCCGCTGTGGCGCGGCATGATGGTGACGAGCTGCTCGATGACCTCGTCGGGCACGAGCGAGTGGCGCAGGTCCATTTCGGTGACGTAGGGCTTGCCGTCGGCGACCTCGCGGAAGGACTGGAAGACCTGCTCGGCGGTGTTCTGGTCCTCGGTGACGTCGACCATGAAGCGGATGAACTGCTCAAAGGTGACGCGGTCGCGGTGGGCGCCGGCGCCGGCGACCTCGACAAAGTAGTCGTGCATCTCGTCCTCGGAGAAGACGAGGCCCAGCGAGGCCAGCGCGGCCGAGAACTCGAGCTCCTGCAGGGCGTTGGAGTCGTCGCGGTCAAAGTGGCGGAAGACGGACTCGAACTCCTCGAGCTGGATGGGCGTCAGGTTGGTCATGCTGCGGGCGACCATCTGGTTCTCCAGAAAGGCCAGCTTCTTGGCCACGCTCGCGCGGGCCAGGCCCAGCTCGTAGCTCAGCTCGTCGTACGTGTACGTCGTGAAGTCGTTCTCCTCGATGTTGGCCTCCTCGCACTGCGCGTCGACCGCCGCAATGGCCGCCAGATACGCCTCGAGCGGCGGCAGGTTCGCGGCCAGCCGCCGCACGTGGTGCAGCTGGTCCTCGACGTCGCCCTCGAGCCCCGAGAGCGCCAGCTGCACCGTGTTGAGCGCCAGCGCAAAGTCGTTGGCCTTGTCGGCAAACGAGCGCCGCAGCGCGTTCTTGATGTCGCGGATCGTCTCGTTGATGAGCTGGCCGCGCGCCATCTCCGCCGCCGTCAGTCCGGCCCATTCGCGGTCGACGGCGTCGAGGCGCAGCGCCGCCGGCGGGTCGTACGGCCGCAGCCGGTAGGTGCCCAGCTTGGTCTTGATGTTGCCCAGCAGCGTGGCCAGCTCGCTCTTTTCGGCGACCCACGCGCGCTTCTGCCCGCGCTTGTAGCCCGAAAACGCCGCCGCCTGCGCCTTGGCGTCCACGTAGGTCCCGGCAAACGTCGCCGCCTGCCACTCGCCGCGCTGCTCCGCCAGCTGGCGCAGCAGCGCCGCCGTGCGCCGCTCGTACGCGCTCTGCATCTCCCAGGCGCCGTGCATGTTGTGCACAAACTTCTCGACGCGGCGGCCCGCGTTCTCCACCTTCTCCATCTGCGAGAAGGCGTGGAACCAGTACGCAATGTACGTCATCAGACTGCGCTCGTCCGGCTTGGCCACGTCGCACACATCCTCCACGTCCAGCAGCTTCGGGATCCCGATCTCGCGGTGCGCCAGGTCGAACGCCAGCTGCATGTTGCCGCGCCGGTCGCTCTTGTCCAGCGCGTCGTAGTCGATCAGGTCCGGCCGGTGGATGTCCAGCAGCGCGCAAAACGCCAGCCCGTCGCTCCAGCTGCTGCTAAAGTCCCGCACGTCCACCTCGTCGTAGCACGCCGTCTTGCGCTGGCACCACAGCAGCAGCCCCTCCTTGGCCGTCATGCCCTCCTCGTGGATGTCGCTGATCGTGAACCGCAGAAT
The DNA here is from genome assembly GCA_001513895.1 of Graphilbum fragrans. Lineage (NCBI taxonomy): Eukaryota > Fungi > Ascomycota > Sordariomycetes > Ophiostomatales > Ophiostomataceae > Graphilbum > Graphilbum fragrans. The sequence continues at coordinate 443,185 of LLKO01000016.1, forward strand.
CAGCGTCCAGATCAGCCCCAGGATGATCTTGCGGTTGCCGTCCACCACGTCCTCCGCCCCAATGTTGGTCATCTGGATGCCCCGCGACTTGATAAAGTTCAGCGCCAGGTTCGCGTTCTCAAACCGCTGCACCCGCAGCTTCGGCTTCGCCGCGTACCGCCCCAGCGACTCGCTCGACAGGCACTCCAGCAGGTGGATCAGCATCACCCCGTCGCTCAGGTCGCCCACCAGGTCCTTGACCTCCAGCTCCCGCTCCTGCAGCTTCGTGTTGAGCCATTTCGTAAACGTCTTCTCCTGCACCTTGATCCACCGCTGCTGCTCCGCAAACGCCATTCTCGTCAGCCCGCCCGCTGGCTCGTCCCCGGCCTGCTCTGGTCCGCCCGATCCCGCTTTGGATGCCTCCGCTGCCGCCGCGCTGCTGCCACTCGTCCTCCGTGACGTCCAGTCCCAGTCGCCGCGCCCTGCACTCGCTTCGCGCTCGCGCTCTCGCTGCGTCTCGCGCTCTGCTGCCTTTGCCGCTTGACTCGCCGACCGTGACCGCTGGAACCGAGCCGCGTGCAGCTGCTTGGCGTCTCGTCGGCTGCGTGTCAGCGGACGCTCTCCAGCTTGCGACGGCGCAGGCGTCGGCTTGGCCGGTTTAGAGACGAAACCACTCTGCGATGTCTGTGATGCCTGCGAATACACCGACGAGGCCGCACTGATGACCGAGTCTCGTCGAGAATCGAATTCGGCGCTGTCTTTGTCGGACTCGGAAAAGGAGGAAGATGCGGACGACGACGACGACGACGTCGATGTAATAGACAAATGGCTCACAGTAGACAATACAGATGCAGATGCTGGCCGATTGTGCACAGGAACCTCGACTTTGGCACTCGGACGGGGCGGGCTCGTCCTCGTAGAAATCTGGTCGCCTGCACTGCGAGTGGATGCCGTTGGGCCCTGAGCCTGCCGTTGGGCTTGGGCTGCGTCATGTAAACAAAGCGCTGGGAACGCTTCTGTGGCGCCTGCGTTGCCGGGCAGGTCTGGCGCCACAGCGCCCACCACCTGGTGCTCTGTAGCGGCCGTAGCGTCCATTGGGCGGGGCAGTACGCTACAGCTGTAAAGTACTCCGTACTTTGATAGGCGATAGAATCAATTCGACACTTCAATCGACCAGCCGAGAAAGATGAAGCAAAAGCATGAAAACACAGGACAAAATAGCTCGATGCCGTTCGCAAGAGTCGGAATCACAAGCGCACAGCGCTCTCTGCATTATAAAGAATCCGCCGCAGCACACTGCAGAGCCGAAACGCATGGGCAACCTCCTACGGCACAGAAAAACGTCTTGCCTGCAAACGCTTCTATGTATCCGCTCCCGTCTACATACGGTACTCACTCCTACCTACTCCTACAAGCCGACGGTTCGCTCATCGTGTCGTGCCGATCTCTGTGCCCATTGTCTCTCCCGCCACGGCCACCCTGAAACACCCCCCGTTCGCTCGTCCTGGTCCAGCCGCCCAGCGACACTGCTGCAATCAGCCTGTCTCCTCGCCATCGTCGCAGACCTTGCTAGCACGCCTCGTTGCCCGCTCCTCGCTCGACTCATCCTCGCACAATGAGAGGAGGCTGGTGCCGACCACGCGGCCTGAAGAGCCTTGGTTCATGCAGCCCGCTGCATGGAAGCACTACCACGAAGTTGGCTGCGTCGCGTCAGCCGGCGGCCGCTGCAGTCTTTTGTGGGCAGGTTTTTAATAACTTGTTTCTCTTTTAAGTAAAACACCCAAATAGGGGGACGCTGCCGCCGCCGTGAGAGCCAATGACGACACCAAAGACCCTAGGTCCAAGGTGTGCGTTCGCGAGGGCCGTCTTTCACACCTGATAGGTTGGACCCACTTGCAACCGTTTGCATGATGTGCATGAATCGCAAGTGAGGCTTGTGCTTGGGTGGCAGTCCCCAACAGCCAAGGGACGACACACGCATTCCCTCTCCGACAACACCTGCTTCAGACATCCATTTACCCTTCCCACCGCCGCTCCTCATCCTGTGATCGCCGCCAAAAACTGGCGGCCACAGCCATGAGCAGCATACACATGCACACACAAAAGCCTGAAATGGCTAATGGCGAACCGTCAGGAAACAAGAAGTTCGCCGCATAGAAACGCCATGCTGTTCGTCCCATGTGCAAGACCATACTCTTGTTTTGGGGGTTGTCCTCGCTCGGATTCACCTGTAGGAAGTACGGCCCATCGAGCGCCGCCATGGCTACCATATCGCATAACACTGTTTACAGTTGTTGGTCGAGAAACACCCTTGTGCTCGGCCCTTTCAGCTTCAAAGCTCAACAAGGGAATGACGAGCAGCTATCGGAAGCGGCTCAGAGCACGCAGCTAGCTAGCTGAGCCCGGAATGCTGAACCGAGAGGCGGCATGTTAATATGCAGCCGTTGCTCAGACCTGCCGGCGCTGCTGCATATAATTCACGTAATACTACCACAGACTCGTACTGCTTCAGTCCCGCAAGTACGCCCATCTGTACAGAGGAATACGCAATAAAAACACCGTAGAATAGCCAACTGTTGACTGGTAAGCGATGACTTGCTGGGGTAATGTGGTAGTTGAAGAAAGAATCAACCACCATGTAATTACGTACGGTGTTACGATTTTGAGCTACCTGGACAATGTATACGCTATAACCACTGTGCAGTAGTGGTTGGAGTAGTTTTCAATACCACATGTAGTCACGTGAAACTAACGGGCGGGATTGAACTGGGGAACGAGCCTAGCGCGCATACATACGTAACTGGCACCAGTTTATCTTATCGCACTAATATTCTTGGGGCTTGCTTGGCAGCTCGTATTTTCGCATTTATTTTCGCATTTAATTGTAATAGCTGTGCCCAGGCCCAAAGCGCAGGAGAGGCTTCGTGGCTGCATCATCAGTGAACTGGTCCCGACATAGCCGTCCGTCCACCACCAACCCTCTTCACCCATCGCAACCAGGGCCCTGCGTCGCCGTTTGTTCTGTTTTTTGGTGCTCTGCTGGTTTTCACAAGTATGCAGTGGCTTCTTATGTGATAAATCAATTCATTTTACTGGACCCCGGCACTCCAGCCTGGCCACCAAATCCCGACCAAAATCCCCTGTCTCCGAACGACCCGTCCGCCTCCTCTTTTCTCCCGTCACCGCGGCCCTCGCTCCACGCTCCGGCCCGGAAGTTTGCTTTGTAGCCTAGACGGCTTCTACCTGCGGCAACGGCAGACAATCCAACGACTGAAAGAGTGATAGGCGCGAGGTGCCAATCATGGCGCGCTGGGTTTCCAAGATCCTCGGCTTTCTAGCCGTCTGTCTCTGGACAGCGACTGCGGCCCAGGCTTTTGAAGAGAGAATAGTGCGTGGCGCTGGCCACCGATGTAGCCACTCGGTGCATAATTGACTGACATTTCTATTTTTTCTTTAGGACCAACTCGACCAAAATCGCCAACGATGCGCTGGTACGTACTCCGACATCGTTTCTGTTGACAACACGGACTAACAACTTCCCTCACAGGCATGTACAGCGAAACTTCCTGGGGCGGCCCTGTCCACCCCTTCATTCATATCCTCTTTGACAAGTACACCGGCACCGTCGACCCCATCATCAGCCTGTTGATCTTCGAGTGGAAGGACGAAAAGTTTATTGGAATCACACCTGATCCGGCGAAGGGCGTACGTTTTGCTTTCTCCCCTCTCGCCGCTCTCCCTTTCAAAGCCCTCGTTGGTGTCCCGCATAAGCACTAACACCCCCAGAAACTACTCATCTGCGAGCCTCAGTTTGTGCCGTCCGGCTATTGTAACACCACCGAATTGGGAGAGTTCATTCTCCAGCCAAATGCCACCGACTTGTCGCAGAATGTCATTTTCACGCAAGCCGTCCACCTCAAAGACGTAAAACCCATCAAATACCCCATCAAGAAGACAGGCTACTACTGCGTCGTCACGGCTCCTTTTGGCGCCACCGACTACGGCGCTGTGGTCGAGTTCCGCAACGCTTACGGCGAGCTGCCAGCTACTCAGATCCCCAAGCTTCCCTTTTATGGCGGCATAACCATCCTCTATGCTTTGGTGGTTGTCTTTTGGGGCTTCCTCTACTATCAGCACCGCGCCGATATCCTTCCTGTCCAGAACTACATTACTGCGATTCTCATCTTCCTCGTCGTCGAGATGCTCATGACCTGGGGCTTCTACGACTACCTCAACCGCAACGGCTCCAACATCGGTGCCAAAGCTCTTCTGATTATCGTGGCTATCCTAAACGCGTTCCGCAACTCCTTCTCCTTCTTCCTCCTCCTCATCGTCTGCATGGGCTACGGTGTTGTCAAACACACTCTGGGACGCACCATGGTCTATGTTCGTTGGTTGGCTATTGCCCACTTCGTCTTTGGTCTGGTGTATGCCATCACGAGTTTGTTGATTACTCCGGACAGTGCCGGTGAGTACCGTCATTATTGCACTATCCTAATAATTTATTCCGTAGTGCTCCTTGCTGACAAGACGCTAGGTCCCTTTGTCCTTTTGATTATTCTTCCACTGGCGGGCACACTGACTGCATTTTATGTCTGGACGCTCAACTCGCTCAACCTGACACTGAAGGATCTCCGTGAGCGCAAACAGAATGCCAAGGAGACCATGTACAAAAAGCTGTGGTGGTGCATTCTTCTCAGCATCATTGTCATCTTCTCCTTCTTCTTCTTCAACAGCTTTTCCTTTGCCTCGGCCAGCGATCCGGACTTTGTCCCCTTCCACTGGAAGACGCGCTGGTTCATCCTGGATGGCTGGCTGAACCTGGTCTATTTTGCCGACGTCGCTTGGGTGGCCTATGTCTGGCGGCCCACCGCCAACAACCGTCGTTTCGCCATGAGCGATGAGATCGCCCAGGACGACGACGGAACCTTTGAAATCTCCAACATGGACATTGGCGTTCCTGAGGACTTTGATGAGGACGATGATGACGAAGACCGCCCAGCCGGGACCAATGGCCATGCTGCCGAGACGGACCGCAGCGCAGCCGCCGGCGCTGAGGAGGCCAATATTGGTGCTAGCACAAAGCCGGCGACCTCGCGGCTAGCTCAGCCGGCTCAGCCGGCTCAGCCAATACCCAAGGCCAACCCGCAACAGGCGGCGTCATCTTCCTCGGCAGCTGCAGGAGGGTCGCGCTCTGCTTCAGCAACAGCACCACGGGACTCCCTGGATGGAGAAACCATTTTCGCTATTGGCGAGGATGGCGACAAGTTCACTGATGATGAGGAAGACGAGGGCTCTGGTGAAGAGTCGGGACTCGTGAAGAACAAGAAATGAACAAAACTAATGGGATCAGCGACGAGATCGGTAGAAGGGCTGGACTGGCAAGGCATTGTACATAAGACTTAAATAATTTCTTACTTAGTTTTTTTCGCTCCTCTTTTTTGTCTCTTTTTGCTATCAAGGATATCTTACGAAACAAGGAAAATAAGCTTGATTAAGCCTCGCACTATAGATGATTAAAGCCGTTCATTGTCATGTACAATAAAGGCCGTTGGCCAACTGGCGGGTTCAAACGGAAGAGACTTGCCAACTAAGTTGGTTTAGAAGTTTAGCCGACGATATAAACAAAGCGCATAGAGACAAAAGCCCTTCATCCATTAATTCAGAACGAAATCGAAGATCCTCTAGAATGAAGAGGATCAGACGACAAAAATACAAACATTCCCACGCAGTGAGCATGCGTCCAAGGGCGCACAAACAAAAACATCATCTCTATATTACATTAGCATTAGACTTCAAAGTTGCAGTCTCAATATGGACACTTACAATAATGGCCCGTAGGTCCGGACAGGGCGCCGGGATCAGGGGCGGCCGAGACAGACGTAGAACCCACCGAGCCAGCAGGCGGAGCAGGGGGGAGCAGAGAGCCGGAGGGCACACCAGAAGAAACGGGCGGGGTGCCAGACGGACCGGGGGCAGCGGTTGGGACAGCCCCAGGTTCAAGGACGGCTGGCACGGAGGCAGCTGTGACCGCACGGCGAGCGACAGCGTTTCTGGCGAGCTGCTCGTTCTCGGCACGACGTCGCTACGCTTTTGTTAGTATCTCTGACTTTGCGAAGTGGGCGAAGCTATGATTTACATTGAGGAGGCCTTGGTAGTCTATGACACCAGTCAGCTATAAATCTCTTTTAGCAGCGGCGTTGCAAGTGGGCAATGTGCTTACGACACGCTGATCTTCCGTGGAGGGAGGTTATCTTAGCATGCAGCTCCTACAGTGCAGGTACATATGTATTAGTATAATGGCGTTTTCTGATGATATTTTGTATTCGGACCGCATTTACCCGGATCCTTTTTTCTCTCACCTGTCAGATACGTCAGCTTGCTGTTCTCAAAATTTAATCTTGATAGACAGGAGGGATAGGAGGAAACATATAAGTCGAGTTGTCTATTTTAAGACTAGGATACCTACAAAAATCTCGCTGCCGTAGTCCTATCGGAAACGGTCGGCCGTAAGCATTTTAACAAGGAGAATAATCATTGGAATTTTCCTCCCAGGTGGCCGTTACACATATAGACCATGAGGGCAAGAATCATTACTATTTAGATTTGTCTCTACCTTTGTCCTTGTAGACTGCGTAAAACTACCTCCAATCTGACTTTCAAATCCGAGTTGTGAGTCTCCGCAATGCGCCGTTCTAGTGTTTTGATGGTATTCTCTAATTCATCCCCAGGCCTCACTGCTTCGTTATCGGCACTATGCTCGTCTTCGTCCTCCAAATCTTCACCGTTACCACTGCTTCCATCGCCTTGCTCACTCCAATCATCTCTTTTGCCGCCGTCGCCTGAAGTCTCTGCAATAGGTAATATGCCACTGCCGAAAGCTTGACTGAAAGCTGCTGCCATACCGTGGTCCTTGACAGCGAAGACAACTTCTTCAATACCCGGCCAAGTCTCCGTTGGTGTAGAATCTAGGCTAATGTTCTGCTCATGCTTTTTCATGGTCGACTCTTCACGCTTTTTATACTTGTCGCCCTTACGCCCTGGCTTTCCTAGCAGGACCTCCCGCCATGCCGTAGCTATCTCAGCCACTGGATTACCATATGCACCACAACCCCAGGCCCCGAGCACAACTTTGCGCACCTTTCGTGCTTGACAGACGCGCAAAACAAGCGTCATTTTCTGGCGAGCAAGCAAGCGGTCTTTTTCGCTTCGATAAAGACTATGACTTCTACTACCAGACCCCGACTCTGAAAAGTCCTCCACGTGAGTATCCGGCAACCGAAGCATTGCCGCACTTAGGCAGTCGACGAACCAGCGGTCGGATTTGTCCAAATCTTTCGCCTCGTTGGCACCGTTTTCAGTACCGCCGCGAAATACTAGCACATCAGGTGTATAGACAACACTGACTTCCGGCAGGCGGTAGTACTCGTCTCGCAGAGACGGAAGCAGTGTGGTGCGCATACAGAGGAACTCTTCCTGGCTACTAGCCCCATGTAAGAAACCGCCACCGGGAGAAAGCGGGGAGGCCATATTCAGAATAGCCACACGTGCCCGCCGGTTGGCAAGATCCAAATAGGGAGTCGCCTCCGAACCTCTGCGTGTCGGTGTTTCTTCCAAAAGTGCATGTGCCGCTTCTAGCGTGTCACATACCTTCAGTGACAACCGTGGATGCGCGGCTTTGGTCCTGTCACTAATCTCCCCGCCGATAGGCATAGAACTAGGGGCTTGAACCGGAAGGGCGGTCTTGTCGGTGATGAGCTCGGTCGCATTTATGCCTCTATAGGCCCGAGGATGGGCGGAAAGTAGCGCGGGTATGACTGCGTGAATGGTGGCTTTGGCTCGCTTTGCCCGGGCAGCGCGCCGGAAATTCGCAGGGGGACGCCCGACAGAAGGTTGTGTGCGTCCCATTGTGATATCGCTTTATCTGCGTAGACGTTGCTCGAGTACTCCGTATCTGCTGTGGCTTTGAGCAGAGCGGGTTGATGCCGCAGGGGTGTGAAATTGAGCACTGCAAAAAGGAGCAGCTTGTCAAGAGTAGCTTGCAAGCAACTCTATGCCATCAACGTCGCTGCTATTTGCGAATACTGAAAAAGATGTTCGTCTAGAGACAGTACGAAATTGTGGATGTGAAGAAAGTTAGGCTGTTGCCTGGTCATAGAGGTTCTTGCGGCGTACGGAATTAGTAAGACGGCTATTTTACTGACCAAACTACTATCAACACAATAATATCAATTGCTCGGCCGCATTAAAAACCAGTTGTAAATTTTAATCGGAGTACCTTTACATAGACACATCTCACCGATTATTGACAATACCAGACCATCTTTACCACTGATTTTTGGTGAAAATCGTGCTCCTGTAATAAATCGCCTGACAGTATGCCTTGATACGACGTTGATTTTAAAGCGGTTAGTTCGTAGAAAATGCGGTATACTCCGTAGCCGCCCGGAAGTCTCAAGTATATAAGGGTTTTACTTGTGCCGTTCGCGCTTCAAATCTGGCTTCTCCTGTCATTTCTTGCCCCGCCTGCTACATAGGAAAAATGCGTCTCCTAAACACAAGGACGATAGAGGTAATAGACGGTTTTCTCGAGGCTAATACACCAGCCTATGCCATCTTATCCCACACTTGGGGTGATGGAGAAGTTACCCTTCAAGAAGTCCAAGGCCCAGATGCGCGGAAGAAACACGGGTATTCCAAAATCAAAGCGGCGTGCGATCGTGCACTCAAGGATGGTTTCGACTATGCGTGGATTGACACCTGCTGCATTGATAAATCCAGCAGCGCAGAGCTCTCCGAAGCCATCAACAGCATGTTTCGCTGGTACCAGCATGCTGCTATCTGTTACGTCTATCTGTCCGACGTGGACGAGCCGGACAACATTGGCGGCCATGTGAGCTCGGACACGTTCAAGTCGCAGTTCCAAAGCAGCAAATGGTTTACGCGAGGATGGACGCTGCAAGAGCTCATCGCGCCGACAAAGGTGGTTTTCTTCGCCAAGAACTGGTCGCTGCTACCAGAGAGAGCCGAGCTCTCCGACCTCATACACAAGACCACCGGGATAGCAAAGGAGCTTCTTCTGCGCAACAATGGAGCCGATATCTCTAGACTGCTCGGCCAAGCCAGCGTAGCCGAGCGCATGAGTTGGGCTGCCGCTAGACAAACGACACGCACAGAAGATAGGGCATACAGCCTGTTGGGCATATTCGCGGTCAACATGCCTCTGCTGTACGGTGAAGGTGGCAATGCGTTTCTTCGACTGCAGCAAGAGATTGCAAGGCATTCCAGCGACCAGTCGCTTTTCGCCTGGCGCTACGACAGCAAAGTATCCCAAGCAGGCCTCCATAGCATCCTGGCCGCCTCCCCTGCCGCCTTTTCCCACTCGGGGGACATCGTTCCTTTCGAAGTGGATGATAGCAGCTCGTCATTTTCCATAACGAATCGCGGATTGTATATCACCCTGCCCCTCTCCAAAGAGAGCTGCGTATTGCAGTGTCGGCGCAAGGGTGACGTGACTACCCTAATCACAGTGCCCCTGCGCAAGATTCGTGACGGCCTTTATGCGCGCGGCGATACATGTCTGCTCGGTTGCATAGATTATCGAGGCTGGCGCCAGTGGCACCATACCACCATATATGTAGCCACCGACTTCAAAAGCACCCAGGGAGGGGGGATCCAGAACGGCTTCTTCATCCGAAATGTACCGGACGGGTTCGGCGTTCCAGGGTTCTTGGGCCAATCCGAAGCCACCATCTTTCCGCTGAAGAACTTGGCGACTTGGCGATGTGGCGAGGGGGAGGAAACGCCACCGATACCCATTCTAAAGGGAGAGACTCGAGTCGCTTCGCTGACACTGTCTGCGTGGCGGGTGTCTGTAGAGGGCGTGTATAAAACTGGCCAAACCATTCGAACGAATACGCATTTTACGCAGCAATGTCACAATACCACCGCAATAAACGGTAGGGCTACGACCGCAATGGTGCCTGGCGGAGGCGTCTTGTACGCCAAAATCAAACCTACACGTGTTTTTGGTCGACGACTGTTCATGGTCGACATTGTCTTCTCATCAGACAAATTTACCATTGCCCAACTCCAGGCGGCCAGCAGGGTGTACGCCGCATACCACCAAGCGGTTCTATATCTGATCGCCTGGTTTCCAGTGTCGTCATGGACCTGGCTCACTTCAATTTCTGAACATATTATCTTTTTCGCCCTGTTGGGTGGCACATACAGCTTGATCCCAGTTGTTGTTCTTGCGATCCTTCATTGGACCTCCTCTCTCTGGAGTGGTCATACTGTCTACTGGCTACCCTGTGACAATACATTTGTCTCTCAGGGATGGAAACTCGCAGTGGCATATATATTGCCTATGTTTTTCTTTTTGGAGGAAATTTGGGAGTGGCAACGATACGCAGTGTACTATCCCAATCAAAAAGGCCAAGATGACCACCGCCGACAGCAGAGCCTTGTTTCCTCTCCGGAATGGGCCGCTTTAGTTATTCCATTTGTACTATCTGTGGGAGTTCAAACGCTGGCTGGCTGGCGTGCACATGTTTTCCTGTTTCTACTGTGGTGCTCTGTGGTGATGGGATCGTTATTCGTGGATCGTGCAGTCCAAGAAATCCAATGGCATTCTTCGATAGAAGAGATCCAAGGAAGACGGGCGGATAAGACCGATTGTCCGAATTAGAACTTTATAGTACGACAGGTGTCGACTTTTATCTCACTCTTGCATGTCTTGTGAATGGGAAACGAAAAGCAAATCCAACACCTATGCTAAACAGGTTGAAGTAAGCGTTGCACGGGTAGCCCTGGAGTGGCACGGAAATTTATCAAATCTGCAAGTTTCGATTGTAAGATTTGACTTGTATCTTATAGTGATATAGCGGAGAATACTGTCAAAGCAGAAATTCCTTTATCAAAAGGGATAGTATGCCTAGATACCTCCTAAAAGCTGAGCCATAGCCCAACCGAATACCCCATTCCTCACTTCTTCCTTGTTGGTGTAGAAACACCGAGTATCAAATCACCTACTTTGATTCCGTAGCCATTGTTGTTCTTTCCAACCCCAATGCCAACAAACGAATCTCCGATCTTGAAGCCGAGTCCCGAAACATCAGATTTCAAAGCTGTGGTAGGAGTGGTATCATTCGACTTGGCTGGAGTTGCCTTGTTAGAAGTGTTGCTTTCGGCCATTGTTGCACTGACTTCTTCGTCGAGGTCAAGCTGAATATGGCAATTTCTAGCCAAAAAGAACGCTGTGTTCCACTCGGCAATTACACGAGTCCACCGTGCAGCTTCTGTAGTGTCTGGCGAGCTGTCCCAGCCGTGAACTTCGCCCTTTCCGCTAGCCCCGAAAAGTTCGTCGTTGAAAGCGTCCCAATCGGCGTGATCGACGTCGCGCGATAGCCAAACAACTTCGGGTGAAGGGAAATTGATGCGAGACTTAAATTGGGACGAAGACAGAGTGAGCGTCACCTGAGGAGTTGAGGTGGGCTGCGTATCTGCCGACGTAGTGGTTCTGATCAAAGCCTCAGGTGGTGGTGAGCGGCAGGCAAGATAGCGAGAATTCGGTCGACCAGTAGCCTCAGCGTATGTAGGAGGAGGGAGTGCCATACTTTTTTGATGATTACGAAACGTATAGAGAGAAAATTCCGGGGAGAAAGGATATATATATACATTATATATTAACGTAGCCGCGTGAGAGCTATTTGTACTCTTAAAATTACCACCTGCCGCCAGCGAATACCCACATCTTATGCATGATGTGGCTGAGCCACACTGATACACTGGTGCCTACGACATAGACAACTATATACGGAGTAGGGAGTGGTTACAGACCATAATGATACACGGTCCTGAATCATGTCTTGGCTTTATCTGGTTCGTGTATTACAGTCGCATTAACAGTTCAGATAACAGGGAATAGACTGCAGTATATTGCCAACGCCAGCAACCATGACTGCTTTTTTAGTTATTAGCCTACATAGTTGGAATTTTATCCAATAGGGCAAAATGCCATCATAGTGAAGACCTGGATCACACCATTACACCATAATAATTCGCATCGCATCATTTGATATGACGTCCTGCTGATTCCGCTCTTGAAATTCTAATTTTTATTAAAAATCAAAATCTACCTTTCCAAGCACTGATTCGATTCAATTGACTTAGAACCAATAAGCATATTTGTAAGAGTTGTAGACCACTGAGATGTAGGGCATTCAGCTCTCTGGCGCACTACCGCGTCATTGACGAAAAAGGTTTAGCGCGTCGCAAGCCGCTGGCACGTGCACCAGCTGCTAAAACTTACTTATTTTCAACGTCATCCTAGTATTTGCCAGCGGCCTCATTTCAACACGCGACATCACTTCCCACCGTGCTGTATTTTGTTCGTTTCGTCATACCGCAGCCATGGGGAAAGGCACCGACAAGCTCTACATTACGCACTCCGAGTGGGCCTCATCAGATGCCTTTTCCGCGAGTAAGGGTGCCGCAGGCTTCAAAGCCGTTGAAGGAGCCTCATTTCGCCGACTCCCATTCAACTTTTGCTCGGCAAGCTTGCAGCCTTTCACCCACCCTGTATGCACCCCTAACGGCACAATATTCGATACCGATGTTATTTCTTCGTGGCTGGAAAAGCATGGCGCAAACCCGGTCAACGGCGAACCCCTCAAAGCCTCCGACCTGATACGTCTCGAGTTTGCGCGAAACGATGCGGACGGCTCCGGCGACCTCATCGACCCAGTCACCTTCAAAGTTTTCACCGATAATACCCATATAGTGGCCTTGCGCCATGGAGACTACGCCAATGTATTCGCCTGGGACACGGTCGAACGCATGAACATCAAGCCTAAGATGTGGCGTGATCTGGTCGACGATACTGAGTTTTCACGGAAAGACATTATCACATTACAGGATCCCCTGGATGTATCAGGCCGCGACCTAAGCCAGTTCAAGTATTTACGTGACGGGGAAGATGCGGCACTATCGAAAGCACAGATAGACGAGCGCGCGGCCAACCCTTCGAATGTCAATATCGGCGCTCTTGGGTCTCTGGGCGACAAGATCCTAGGTGGCAAAGAGGCTGTTAGCAGCAAAGAAAAGACACAGAAAGAACAAAAGGAGAAGCCGACAGCTAAACATACAGCCTCAGCGACGAAGCAAGCAACAGACCCCTCATCGTCAAATGCGGTAACGAAATCAAGTAGCACAGAGCAACAAAAGAAGCTCGCCAAATCCACTTTCTCGAACACCTCCGCATCTTCTACCTCTACACTTGCCAAACCAAAACCAAAGCTAGCTTACAATGCAGCCACCTACACAACAGGCCGTGCTGCCGCCAGCTTCACCAGCACTGGCCTCACCCCCGAAACCAGCGGCGAGAGGGCTGTGCTCTCCGACGAAGAGTGGATGCTGCGTCCGCGCCGCATCAAGATCAAAGGCTACGCGCGCATCGAGACAAACCTAGGCAACCTGAATGTGGAGCTTCAAACGGAAACAGCGCCCAAGGCCGTGTGGAATTTTGTGCGCCTGGCGGAGAAAGGCTACTACAAAGGCGTGGCCTTCCACCGCAACATCCGCAATTTTATGATCCAGGGCGGCGACCCGTCGGGCACTGGCCGTGGAGGGACTAGCATCTGGGGCAAGAACTTTAGCGATGAGTTCGAGGGCCCACTGACACACAATGGCCGTGGTGTGATGAGCATGGCCAACAAGGGCAAGAATACCAACTCGAGCCAGTTCTTCATTCTCTACCGCGCTGCCAAACATCTCGATCGCAAGCACACCATTTTTGGCCAAGTCGTAGACGGTTTGGATGTATTAGACCGCATGGAGGCCTCGCCAGTGGATGGCTCGGATCGGCCATTGTCCGATATTGTGATCCAGGATGTGGTCGTTTACCTCGATCCCTTCGAGGAGTTCCTCAAAGAGAAACGCCTCAAGGACCAGGCTGAAGAAGAGAAGGCTGAAATCCAGCGCACCGGCGGCACGGAAGACGATAAATTTACATGGACTGGAAAGCGGATACGCGGTAACGACAGCAGTGGGGGAAAAGAAAGTGCCAGTTCAGGGGTTGGCAAGTATCTAAAAGCTGCACGACAGCAGCAGACATCGGCCAGCCTTGGTGCAAACAAACTAAGCGCTACGGAAGCAGGCCTGCCTGATATCGACTCCTGGGAAGAACCGTCGAGGAAAAAGGCGAAATCAGCTGGAGGATTTGGAAACTTTGATAGTTGGTGATCTTTCAAATGTGATGGATCTGACGACGGCAAATTAGAAGGGCTGTACGAGTGTATTATATCCTAGGTGCTAGAACTTTTGCTTGTCCTCATGTAGCTAGAGCGAATCAGGAACCTTGTTGCATTATGCTTCTGCTAGCTGAATTCCTAGGCCTATGAAATGAATGCAAAGCAAATACAGTTCAAAATTAGCGTACGTGCACATATAACTTCCCACGACCCAATATACAACAAGGGTGAGAGTGAATGACTATATACAGATCAAGAGAGAAGAAATTTGTACTAGCTATATACTGTCGAAGGCGACCGAAATCAATATGACAAACAACATATGGAAACCGCTCACATGAAGAAAATGCACACAAAAAACATGTAGACGAACCAAAAAAAAACGCCATCTTTTCCTACCATATCCCTATGCCATGTCTTCATAGTATCCTTTTCATCTCAAAATAAATATCGTAGACTCATGACTTTGCACTCGTAAGTTCTCTCGAAAGCTCCACCCATGCGTCCACTCATGTATTTGATGACCTTTTCTTCCTTTTAATTGACTCTGGCGATTACATTGGGGCTTTGACCAAATCGGCGCCCGGGGATGCGTCACTCAAATGCCTCTTAGATGGAATCAGCGTTGGTGCTGGTGGTGGCGGCATTGCCAAAGTCGTCTGGAAGGGAAGTTTCATCCATGGAGACTTGATCAGTTCTCTGTTCCGTACATTCAGGGCTATCGTCCGAGCCTGAGCCAGACCCGTTTCGTCATGAATAGCGTTGAGACGCTCGACCACGTAGTCTTTCAGCGAGCCAGTGCAAACAGAGCTGACACCAACGCAGAATATAGGCCACACAATAGAATTCGTGGCTGTCACTAAGAGCACAAAACGCTCGATTTCCTCGCCGACACTGCGGGCGCGGGTTGGATTGTCTAGCGTCGGTCCGCTGTCGTCAAAGTACGCCTCGTCGTCATCACGCTGGTGAGAGCTACCTCCTTCGTTTCTATCGTCGTGTGCCAAAGAAGAAGCAGTTGTGGAGCCTGCAGAAGAGGCTGGCGATTGTGCTGGCGGCGTGGGGGTTTCGCGTACTTCCGTCGTTGACAGAGCGCCGACATTGCTCTGGACAGGTCGGAGAGTGTCGAAATAAGGGTTCACAGGGTTGACAAGGCCAAAGTGTTGTGGAACACTCGCAATGATCGAGCTGGTGACAAGTCGCAACTTAGACCATGTCTCACGGTATATATCCATGTAATGTTGGGGGACCGCTTCGCCATCTTCCCCCGTGTCAGGGAAATGCTGCTGCACTGTGCTCAAGACAGATTCAAGAACCAGTACGCGGCAAGACCGCAGCAGGTTCCACACTGTTGCCGTTTTGATATTCTGGTACACGTGGCAGGTATCGCGAAACACAGCCTTGTTTGGCCGTGTTACGCGAAACACTTTATAGCTGCTAACAGCTCCCAAAGCAGACATGGTTTGATCCAGAGTGTTGTCAATATCCTCAAGCAGGTCCAGCATATCATCGATCCCGTTGATTATGCTGTGTTTTATGTCATGTCGAGCTTGCAGAAGTTTGTATATTGGCTTCGAGACATCAACACTGCCTAATCCCCGAGGTTCCCTCTGCTTGCTAACAGCTAGAAGGGCCCTCTGAAGACTGACCAAAACGGGCGGCATAGGTTCTTGCCGCTGGGCTGACGCGATCATCGCATATTGACACAGCATGTTGAACATGCGGATGCCAGCGCGCGTCCGAAATTGAGAGGTACCACGCAAATTCGCAATCTCCACAGCAATGTCGATATGGTTATGCCAAGTTTGCATGGTCTCTTTGCCAGGGTCCCCCATCATGAAGACACCTAATACCAGGAAGGCGAGCATGGTTGTGTCCTTTTCTGACTCTCCAGGAATCTTTAGTAGAGCATTTATGAGGCAAAGAGCCGTGCCATAGCTCTCTAGAGCACCGTTGGCGACCTCTTTAGAGTTGGTGAGCTGCGCCATGCCCATGAGACCAACTGCTGTCATGCTCGCCATAACAGCATCGAGCTGTTGGTCGGACGCAAGCGATCCGGGCTTCCAGACATCGTATATAAAGTCAAATCTATGGTGAATGGCGTTACTATCAACCGTAACATAGCGGGAGAAGAAAAAGGCGGTGCCGCGCTCTTGACAGGTTGGGTCAAGATTGTAGCTCTGGGCAATCATCGGAGTGGTCGGCCAGCTTCCCCCGTCGGGTGAGGGGAGCAAACTTTCGTCGCGTGTCCAAACCAACTCATTCTTTGGATGCTGTTTGGATGTGCTGCTACTGCTGTTGCTGCCGCTTTTCATAGCACTGCCGAAGCTGGTGCCGGGTGTGAGCAGCGTCAAAGCTTTGGTTCGGCTTTCGGGGATAGATGGTGGACCAAGCAAAGATGGAGACGATGTCGAAGCACGGCGTGTAGTTGATGAGGACGAAGACGACACGCTTCCAGAAACATCGCCATCTGGTGAGGTGACCGGTTCGGGTGTCAATGCAGCGGCTAGCTTGCGGCGATTGATTCTTGCTTGGGCTTTCTTGATGACATGGGAGCTTTCGTCGCGAAACATCAGGTCAACAATATTCCGATATCCTGGACATTTTTGATTGCGTTTGTCGCACTGGCCGCAGCTAGGCTCTTTCTGATCGCACTACAACATCGTCAGTATGTTATTAGGGGCGGAAAAGGACCAAAAGCAGAGACATGTTTTGAACAGGAACAAAGGCGGTGGTATTCGGGGGTAGAGATTGGCCGAGGTACTCGCAATCACTAAGGACAAAGCCACAGGAAAACAAAAGGCCGGTGAACGTGAAATGAAACGGCGGACGGTGATGAGTTGAACAACATGGGAGATAGAGGAGTAATGGGTAGATAACGTAGAATCAATGAACCCGACGAAGGAAAACACTGACCTTGACCTTTCTATCGCGGCAGCTGCTACATCCTTTTGATGGGGGGCCACAGTAAACCATATTGGCAAAATGAAGATAGCGACAAGGGGTGGGAGTAAGTTGTGGACTATACTCGTGTCCGCTTGACCAAAAGCAGCCTGCGTACACGTAGGAGACGGCACTGGAAGCGAATGTCACTGGGAGACTGCGTGACACACTTGCAGTCGTGTGCGTCAGGGTTTGGAGGAAAGCCACTTGCGGCTGTGGATATCGCCCGGAGCTGGTAGTCTCTGGTGGGGAGATGGCGCCGCGGAATGGTGTCGACTTGGCGCAAAAAAAGGGAACTCAATGAAGAATGGGAGCGCTCGGTCAAAGGGCGCCGCGTGTCTTGTAGACGACGACGGGTTTGTCCCTAGTCATAACATCAAAACTCAACGGCAATCCTTCGCTGTCATAAAAGGGCCCTGTACGGGGTACAGGGTATCCCCAACTATTTCTCCCCCTTTTTTTCTGCCAGATTTAGAGGCAGCCTGGCCAGCCGCCGGAAGGGGTGTGTTGAGAAAATGTGGCGCCAGCAACACAACCAAACAGCGTAAGGGGCTGCTGGTATTGGGGGTAGTTATAGCCGGGCCGATCGGAAAGCTCTCATAAATCAAACAAGGGAGCAAACCCGGTCCTAGGGCTTTCAGAATGTGTGCAGATATGTTTTGAAAATAAAAATAAATGGTTCGGCAGCCAGGACAGGTTCATATCTAGTACTCCCTACCCATAGAACCCAGGGTAATGTGCCCTGCCGCTGGTGTGGGAGAGGGCGAGTACCGTCTGCTAGGGACGGGACCCTGCAACGATGGCAGATCCAGTGGGCACAGCCCACGAGATGAAGCCAACACTAACGAGCTGGTAGGGCTGAGAAGCGAGCTGGATCAAACGAGGCAGGCCCTGTTGATCGTGCCCGAAATGCCAAGGACGGGCCTAGGACAAACCCACGACGGGTATAGCCCGCAGAACCGAGACACAAGGCAGAGTAAAAACCACACGACTGACCGAGGCGGGCTCCTGTACGAAACAAGAGCGGACGTCGGGGGGGAGGAAGGGAGGGGAGGAGAGGAGGGTGGGCGGACAGGAAGGAATCTAGCTGGAGAGACAAGAGCTAAAACAAGATAGGTTTAAGGAGGGGCTCATTTAGGATAGGAGAACGGAGGTGGACGCGGGAGCGAGGAGAGCAAGCCAGAAAAAACTCAGTGGTCTGAGTGGAGGAGACACTGCCACAGAAAAGACGTCACGGCCCTAACATCTGTGGCCATGTATGTATGCGGCTCTTTCCGGTGTGGCGTCTGTAGCCGTGCACTTGGCGTGCACCCGACACGCTATCATCGACCTTTGTACTTCGTAGAAAAACACGGCTGTCTGTTTGGAATCTGCATAGGGGGGTCAGTTCTTGGCTCCTCTAACATAGGAGGTACATGTAGGACGATACCGCCGCTACCGCTCCTGATTGGCTGGAGCGTGTTTTCCAAAAGAGGAAACCTGTGCGAGACCAATCAGCGTTGCCGGCACCTGCCGTCAGCGAAACACCACGGCCCAGGCCTGTGGTATGGCTGGGCAGGATCGTGCGTTGGCAGTTGGAACGAGGGGATGCAGAAAAAGCTTAAATTGGTTTTATTTCCTTCGTACGCGATGCGGGGTTGCAGTACTTCGTGTGCAAAATCAACATGCGCGTACAAGTAGTTGACGAAGCCAAATTACGAAATCGCTCAATGACGCACAAAAAACAGACGGAAGGCACGACTGCCACGCTTCGTGCGCTTGCATACGTACACCTATGCACAATATGTACGATTTCATAGGCACGGAATAGGCAGGGACTAAGGGTCAACCTTAGCTGCCTGCTGGCTGTTCAGCTTGGAGGTCGGCTGCGTGTCTTCGTTTCATTCACAATCGCAGCTGCCTCACGAAAGCGTGACACAGATGATAGAAAGGGGAAACAACATGCGAAAATATTGACCTAGCCGCTACGGCAAATGGGGCGCATATGTATGACTGCTCATAGAAAAACAGTGGCCGTACTTCGGTACGTCATGCAGCTATTGGTGCTGCGCCAACGGCCATCGTTACCTGTCGGGAGGCTCCACATGTCCCACTGGCTGTATAGATTACAAATGCGCATCTCTCGCATATATTCGCAAAAACGGGAGGGCTCGCAAGAAGCACAGCCACAAGCCGTTTACTCTGGCGGCGTGGAGAAGGGGGGCTTGGATGCTTCAAAATTGGTGGAGGGTCCTCTATACAAAAGATACCCAATCGCTTGCGGCCGTCGCATTCGCTTGCACCAAATTTTCTCGTGGATTAATGTGGGAACCGACTGCTACTTTGTACGAGTACATTTTTTCTTTGTGGGGGGGCTGTGCAGCGGGCTCTGCTTACGGCTGCTTTATGACTGCACTCGTAGTGGAATGTGTAGCCGCACATGAATGGGATTGGTTGGCTATACGATACGAGTGGCGTGCTGAATTTGGTCACGTGATATCTCTGGAACGCGCCAATCGTCCTCTCTTTGGCTACTAGATGTGGCTAAAGCTTTGTAGCCACAATAGCCTTGACCAGAGCACGTTTATTCACATTCGGTGGAGCCTTAGGCCGCGATATCCTGCAGTCTGTGGCGTTGTTGTCCTTCATACTATGTTTCGCTTTCCCAAGGGATGCTTCACTTTACCGGTTATCGGCAGTATCAGCATGGTTCCATGAGACACTATGGCGCTGCGCTAGGCCCTTCTCGAAGACGAAGCTGGAGGAAATTCTTCCTTCGTGGTCAACAGTTGTTTGCATGGAATTGCTTAGCTGTTAATGGGTGCTATACCGCGCTGACCTCCGTTGCGGGTGGCATCAACAGTCCACAGCACTCCGTATGAACAATATGGAAGATGTCGCGCACTGAGCCAATGTTCCATTTTCCTTGTCGTTCTCGGGTTTGTCAAGCCTGTTTGGTTGAAGGCGACGGGGTGCCCGTCTGGTGTAAGATATGGATGCGCTTTGCGTACTTCGCAGGCCCAGTTGAACAGGCTGCTATGTTTCTCGCATAAATTCGCACATTCGGGCCTAAAGCGGCTTAGCTCACTATTCAGTATGCTGCTCCCACAGGCCAGGCCTGTTACTGAGGTTAGGGGGCACAGCTGCCTGTAAGTCCGAATGCGAGCACGATCGCCCTTCTCAGCCAGGGATGCCAGCCAAATCTACCTTCAGGTAGTTAACGAGAGGTCTTCGTTTGATTTTTTGTATTTAAGAAGCCGGCCCTTTCTCTCTTTGATCAATTTTTTTTTTACGAGACATTCTCTACATCACCGCCTTCCACCTCTTCTATACACTTGTACCACTCATTTCGGTTTCTGCCCATCGCCCAACTTCCAATTTTCTTGTCCTGCCCGAAAGACAGAGACTGTCAAATATCTATCCAGCATTGAAGCAGACCAAGCACCATCAAAATGACGCGATTAACGGAACTGAACAAGATTTCTATTGCTTATATTGTTGCGTATATTCCCGTCCTCGCGATAGCCGTTCTTCTGTCTTGGCGCCATGGCTTCGGGCGCAGTGCAGGATGGTTCTATCTCATCATCTTTTCCATTGCTCGCATCCTAGGTGGCTCCCTCAACCTGGCCACCACTTCATCACCAGATAACATTAGCCTCCTCGTCGGCGCCCAGACACTCCAGAGCATTGGCCTTTCGCCCCTTCTACTAGTAATGCTTGGGCTTCTCAGCCGAGTGTACACAGCGATACCTGAAAACCTGCGACCTTCCATTCCCAACACACGAATCTTGCGCCTCCTCCAGCTTACCGTTATCGTTGGTCTTATTCTATCCATCGTCGGGGGCGTTAACATGGGAAACCAAGTCAGCACAGATATCGCAAATGGCGAGCCTTTGAAATACAAGGTTTCCGGAGAGAGCCAGGCCGGAGTTATTTTGATGGCCGTTGGCTATGCGTTGCTTGTTCTCTCAGAGTTCTTGCTTCTGACAAGACTCTCGGATGTTCCCAAGGGCGAGAAGCGGCTTTTGCTGGCTGTTGGTGTTACTCTTCCTCTGGTGTTGGTGCGCCTCATTTTCTCTCTTCTGGGTGTCTTCGACACCTCCAACACCAATTTCCGGTCTTTTGGCGGCAGCGCCAACTATGCCAACTACCTGCTGGGCATGTGTGTTGTGACCGAGTTCGCGTCCGTGGTGATATTTGAGGCAGTTGGCCTTACTCTACAGTACGTTCCACGCAGCGAGCGCGGAAACTCATACCAAGGCGTGCCGCGGGTTTCTAACTCGCATCCTCTTACTACGTATCCTCAGGCGGGAGGATATCAAGGCGCCAACTACCAGGGAGCCTACACACCGGGCCAGAAGCCATACGAGACGGTCTGAGAGAAGAAAGTCAACACACCGGGAAAGAGGAACCGTATACGAAGATCATCGTTCGTCGAGACGCTCTTCTACTAGACGCTCGGAAGATCGTCACCGGCACTCTCACGACAGACACTATCACAAAAGGCGGTCTGAGATGGTGTAGGAGGATTAGGGAGAGGGGGGGGGGATCACAGAGGGATTGCCGAACCAGAATGAGTTGATTGCACTGCACTTTTCCTTTATCTAGGCTTTATGTATACCATTGGGATGGCGCTGAGGAGGGCGGCACTTTTTTTTCACTTTTCATAATGTAGTCTTCAGCAGCTTTGCATTAATATATTGCGAGAGGGGCATGGAAAATATAGACATTTTAAATAAAGCAAATTGCATAGTATCTCTACCTTCATCGATATTAGGGGAGCTTTGGTATAAAAGTCGAGATGGAATTGCACAAATACGCATTCCGGTACACGTTGTAAGTGGAGAAGTTGGATCTTGGTCGTAGGGCGTTTTGGGTGCTAGGTGCTAGTGAACATAGTGCATTTGGCAGGCAACCACCGCTAAAGACGCCCTGCCAAGAAACTCTAATACCCCGCCAAGCAAAATTTCTGCTGGAAGATATCTCGGAGCAAACCAGCATCAACCCCTGTTGCTGCGGCCATTTAACTTGCTACAGCTATTAGATAGGTTTCGGAGTTCAAGCGATTAACAGAATGCCAGTAAGGTGTCCCTTGAGAGAAGCAGGTGCATTTATGGTGGCACTAAACTAACCCATGATCTGCTCACCCTGTAGCTCATCATCGTCTCGGGCTTCCCGACATCGGGGAAGTCGACTCGAGCCAAGCAGCTGTACGAATATCTGAGCGAACGCATAGCACACCCAACGCAGGCAACGAAGCCAGAGGCAGAGTCTACTGCAGCAGCTCCGAACTCACCACAGCTCCCGTCCCAGCCGCCAGCACAGCCAAAGTATCGCCTCCATCTCATTTCCGACGACAGTCTCTCGATTTCTCGCACCGTCTACGACCTGTCTGCTTTGCCAGCGCATACTCGATCGGCGAATGCGAGCGAAAAGGATGCAAGAGCAACAATATATGGCGCCGTCAAGCGCGTGCTCTCGCCCCGCGACATTGTGATCCTCGACGGCCTCAACTACATCAAAGGCTGGCGCTACCAGTTATCCTGCGAGGCCAAGAACATTCGCACAGCGAGTGCCGTTTTACAGATTGGATGCAGCATAGACCGGGCCCGTGGCGTCAACGAAGAGAGGCTAAAACGGAGAGATGCGGCCTTGAGCGCACCAGACACGGGTGGCCAGGCGGAGGAGACGGCACCCACCGAAGGAGCCGAAGAACCGCAGGAAACCGTCGAGCCCTACGAGCCGGGCAATTGGGACAACCTGGTTTTCCGCTACGAAGAACCGAATGGGATGACGCGCTGGGACAGCCCGCTTTTTGCATTGACCTGGGAAGACGATGCTTTGCAGACAAAGGCCGTCTTCGACAAGCTGTGGGAGGCGGTGGCTGGCGATGGGCGCAAGAAGGACATCCGGCCTAACATGGTGGCCGTACAACGGGGCAACGAAGGCGGCGGCGACTACCTCTACGTGCTGGACCGCGAAACACAGGACATTGTCAAGCGGATCCTCGACAGCCAGACGCAGCAAGGGGACGGTGGAGCGGAGGTGACGATCCCGAGTGGCGACGCAACCCGTGAGGATTTGACCGTGGAGCTGCCTGGGAAGCGTATTGGACTGCCCCAGCTACAGAGGCTACGGAGAGCCTTTTTGGGGCTCAATAGAGGCGGGATTGGCCTAGAAGGTGCTGGGCAGTTGGTTGGACCGCGCATTCGAGAGAGCTTTGTTGGCTACCTCAATGACGCCTTTGAAAAGGACACCTGAACAGAAGATTAGGTCGATTGGATACCAGCGAAACAAAGCCTAATGATACCCTAGAAAATATTATCCTTTGAATGTCCATGTCTTTTTGTAGGGGTGGAGGGAGGATGCCGATTCGGTGCTGTTGAGAGAAGCTGCGCCACAGCTGTAAGCCACAACATGTAAGCTCGCGCCACAGGAGCTTCTTGTATGACGAAATGGACAACTGTTCACGCCAAAACATTTACCACGCTAATTGACACCATCCCCCCACAACAACGATGAACACAACAGCAACGCCAGACAGCCGCATTTTCTTTGGGATTTGACCTTCCTTGCTCTCTGGCTGCATGGTTACTTGTTTTTAGGACGCCACGCAGAGCGCTCTCACCTCGGCGGCCATGGCCCGGTCACCACCAGCTCCGCCGTTCTCGGCAGCGCCACAAATCAGCGACCCCTTCCTTGACCTCGGTCGTCTGCTCAACCGACTCGACCAGAATCTCCTCCGTGCCGACGGCGACCGGTGGCGGAGGCTCGCCACAGACGAGTTCCAGCGACTGCAGGCCCGGTTTGACGTGGCCGCGGCACGCAGCTTGCTTACACGGGTAGAGCAGGAGGCGCTGTCGATCAAGGCGCATTCCAGGCGACAGGACAAGCAGGCCGAACTAAACCGGCGGCGGGCACTGGTTGAACGGTTGCAGGAGCGGCTCGACAACCTGGACGAGGAGGCGAGTGCGGCGGCCGCCATGGCAGACGAGGACGATGAAGATGACGAAGACGAAAACGGCGAGGCAGCAGACGACGAGAGACAGTCCACATCGAGCAGCAGCGCCGACAATGTGCTAGCCCATATTGTGCAGACGCCCAGCGAAAGCATGGACTCCAGGTCGGCTGCCGAAGGGGCCGGAGCCGACGAAGAAGACGCGGACGTCGACGGGCTAGGCAGCGCACCGCGAGCCGACCACGAGGGTGTCGAGGGCCTGAGCAGCAGTGGGACGCTGTCCACAACGCCATTGCGGCCGCTTCGGCGCAAGAGGACAAACCGCGTAAAACTAGCGACATCGGTGCAGACAAGGTCGGCGTCAGCATCCGCATCAGCGGCCCCGACAGCCACTGCTACAGCATCACCACCACAGGCGACGATCCGGGCACGGAGTCATGGCAAGGCGGCGGCATCGGGCCAAGCAGACAATACGGGACGGACAACCTCGGCACAGGTGGCATATGATGCCGATGCAGAAGCGCACGGATCTTCATTGATGGGCTCGGCGGCTGAGAACGTTACGACGACCGAGGAAGCCATCCTCGACCAGCACCGGCGCGAGCAAGAAGTGCTGTCGGACGACATTCTGCGGCTCGCGCAGGCGCTCAAGGAAAAGTCGCTGACGACATCGCGGCTGCTCGAGGACGACAAGGACGTGGTGGACCGTGTGGGCGAGGGCCTACACTCGACCAACGAGAGCCTGGCGGCAGCTGGACGCAGCATGGCGCTGCTGACGCGGATGACGGAGGGCAAGGGATGGTGGGGGCGGATGCTGCTGTTTGGCATGGTGTACGGCATGATGGCAGTGTTGGTGCTGTTGTTTTTGTTTCTGCCCAAGTTGCGGCTGTAATTCACTGGAGGGGAGCGAAAGCGGCTGGCGTTGGAATATGGGTAGCTGGCGGCACCAGAAAGAACGGACAAGTGGAGGGAAACCACACACACACACACAAGAATGATGAGTGCCACGAACGGAACGTCCAGGAATAGTGAGGCAGGCATGGACGTGTAAGAATAGACCCTATTGTGATGGCAGGATAAGCCATGTATAGGAAAAGCACCGCAGAAATATAGCAATTTGCGTTCTCGTTGAGTATCCATTTCCCAAATCAGAAGATGATTCTGCGTCCCGCGTGTTTGTCCGTCCCGATAAAATGCGGTCGTCGATCATCATTGGCCATCTGACCCAAAGCGCTCGCTACACGCCTCGAGGGTCCACAGCTCCTTTTCACACGTTCCCTCCTTTCTTTCAACTGTCTCTTCAGGCTGCATTTTTTCAAGTGCCACTTTAGCCGTGATTTCCTCGGGTTTCATACCTTGGGCTTCCTCTTTCCCTTCTTCAGGAGGAAGGTGCTCCTCTTTCTCGATGGCACCAAACGGCATACCTCTAGCCTTCATTTTATGTCAGCTCTTCTGTGCAGAAAAGGTCTCGCGCACTCCCAACTCACTGGCTTATCATAGTGGAAGTACTTGGTTAGCAGCGACGGATCGTTGCTAGAGTTTCGTTCACCGTCAGCAACGGGCGGCGCAGCAACCATGCGGGCATCCCAGGCGACACCAGTCTTTCTAGCAAAGAAAGCGCAGAAATGCCGGAGCTCTGTGTCAAAGAGCTGGCACGTATCACTCGGTCGGTAGTCGCGCGGCTGTGTATGGCTGCGGCTCTTGTAGTGGCGAGCAGCAAACCAGAACAGCGGTGGTTGGGCGATGGATTCAAAGAGCTGAGCTGTAAGCTACCCAGGCTCAAACAAAGCAAGGATTCTGGAAGACACCGACACTCACATGAAGGACATATCGCTCGCTATAGATTCCACTAGCTTCGTGGTCCCTACGAATGGTGACCTTGTAGGCAAATCCGGTGTGGTCCTGGTAGATGCGGTAGCGACCTGGGATCAGTTAATCAAACGAGTGTCATTGCGGTAACACGAGAAAGCACAAAAGCCACACACTCGTGTCAACAAAGGTCTCGGACTCTAGCAGGCCTTTTTCCCGGTGTAATTCTGATAGTTTCTTCTCGCGATGTTTCTTCAAGGCATCCTGTAGAACATTCCGCAGCAGGTAGTCCTTTTCACGAAGCCGGCGGCGCTTATGGAGGGAATCCTCGAGCCAGTCCTTGAGAACAATATGAATAGATTTAACGCCGCGTTTGATAGCAGCTTTGACTGAAAATGAATTAGTTGTTGCGAAGTGAGAGGAGGGGGCGAGGCAAGGTGAACAGGAACAACCTACCAATAGGAGTCTTGGCCAAGTACTCTTGGGCCGTGCAGAGCAGATGAGTGACATTATTGGAGAGCATAGCCTCAAAATGGCCGCCGTGGTATCCCATCCAGCGGGCAATATCGGCGTCGGTCCATCCGCAGCCGAGCTGACCGGCCACAGACACGGTGACGCCGCGGAGAATGGGCTTGCACGGAGCCTGTGAGACGAGCGACATACGGGGCACTGAACAGCAGGTGAAGACGGGATGATATGCAAGATAGATAGAGATGAAGGGGGGAGTAGACGGGTAGTAGAAAGAAACAGGACGAACGGCCGTCAGGCACACGTCTAATTTTTTGTTGACAAAATAGCAAGTGGCGGATGAGCTGCCGCTTGTTCTAAGTATATGTGGGAGTGTACATAAAAGTAGGGCAAAAAAAAGCAAAAAGCAAAACAATCAAACCCTCTCGTAAAACTCCTTGGCTCTCTTCACAAACAGGCGAATCTTTTCCAGGTCCTGCTTTCCGCCCGTCTCAACGCCGCTGCTGACATCCACGCCGAGAATGCCGTTTTGTCGCTGGCTGCCGTTGGCCAGCACCTCCTCCAGCACGCCCGTCACGTTATCGGGGTCCAGCCCGCCGGCTAGCAGAATCTTGAGGTCCGGGTCCTGGTCCAGTTCCGCCTGCACAGCCGCGACGTCCAAGCGCTGCCCCGAGCCTGACCCGGAGTCCAGCAGCGGCACCGCGTGGAAGCCGCGGGCACCAACGCCGGGCTCGCCGGGGCGGAACTTGTGGACAACGGGGACCGGGAAGTAGCGGGCCCACTCGACGGGCTCGCGGCCGTGCAGCTGGACGACGTCGAGGTCGTAAAGGCGCTGCTTGGCGAGGACCTCCTCGAGGGGCTGGTTCATGAAGACGCCGACGAGGAGGGGGCGGTGGCGACGGGCAAGAGTGTGGCGGGCGAGGGAGAAGAAGTCGGAGGCGATGCCGGGGGAGAAGGAGGAGGAGGAGGAGGGGAGGGAGGGATCCGGAACAGTATGCGGAACGTCGGCGTGGAAGGAGTGGACGGCGTGGGAAATGGCGAGGGCTGTCTCGTGGGCGACGAGGCGCTTGGTGCCGGGAACCAGGATCATGCCGACAAGATCGGCGCCGCTGCGGGCGGCTTCGAGGGCAGCCTCAGCACTACGCGTCCCGCAGATCTTGACAAGTAAGGGCTGTGTCCGAGAAGACGAAGAAGGCGGAGGAGAGGAAGGAGATGGAGTCGCACCTGAGCAGAGCTGGCGGATGAACTGAGCCGGATCGGCCGCGCGCATAATGGCCTCGCCGACCAGCACGGCGTTGACGCCGTCCTGCTCGTTGGCGACGACGTCGGCGCGCGTGTTGATGCCGCTGAGGGCGCACAGCAGCGTGTCGGCAGGGACCATGCTGCGCAGGCGGCTGGTGGTCTTGAGGTCGACCTCGAAGCTCTCGAGGTTGCGGTTGTTGACGCCGATGACGCGGGCGCCGAGCTGCTGGACGGCCCGCGCCATTTCGGCGGCGTTCTGCACCTCGACCAGCGGCTCCATGCCTAGCGACTGGCTGTAGCGGTAGAGGCGGGCCAGCGTGGCGTCGTCGAGCATCTTGACAATCAGCAGCACCGTGTCGGCGCCGGCCAGCCGGGCCTCGAGGATCTGGTACTCGTCAAAGATGAACTCCTTGCGCAGAATGGCTGGCCGGTTCGGCATCGCCTGCAGCACGGCGCGCACCGCCCGCAGGTCGTCGATGCTGCCCTTGAACCAGTCGGGCTCTGTCAGCACGGAAATCACACTGGCCCCGGCGGCCGCGTAGGCCCGGGCCTGCTCCGGAGCGTGGATGTCGAGCGCAAACACGCCCTTGGACGGCGACGCCCGCTTGATCTCGGCCATCAGCGCCACGGAGAAGGGCGACTGCCGCAGCCGGTCGACCAGCGAGAGCGCCGGGGGGGCCGCGCCGGCATCGTAGGCCGCCTGCAGATCGGCCGGCCGGAGCGACGGAACGGCTTTTTGCGCCTCGACCGCCTCGCGGCGCCGGGCGTAGATCTGCTGCAGGATGTTGTTTTTGGCCGGCGGTGCCGGTCCGTTTGCGCCGTTGGTGTGGCTGCTGGCGGCTGCACCGCCCTTCTGCTTGTCGTTTTCCGCCCAGGTGCCCCCGGTGGTCAGCAGAAAGTTCCGGAACATGGCCCGGCCCTCGGCTGACAAAATGCTCTCCGGGTGGAACTGCACGCCCTCGACCGTGTGCTCGCGGTGCCGCACCCCCATGATGACGCCCTGGCTGCCGTCCGGCTTCGCAATCCACGACGTGACCTCCAGCACCGACGGCAGCGTCGCCGGCGTTCCCGCCAGCGAGTGGTACCGCGTCACAGGCAGATTCTGCGGCAACCCCGCATATACGCCCCGGCCGTCATGTGTCAGCGGCGACGTTTTGCCGTGCAGGATCTCGCCCGCCGAGCTCACCGTGCCGCCGTACACGTCAAAGATGCACTGCTGGCCCATGCACACGCCAAATACCGGGATCTTGCCTGCAAAATGCTCGATCGCCGCCCGGCTGACCCCCGAATCCGTAATCGGATGGCCCGGTCCTGGACTGACCACCAGTTGTGTCGGCTGCAGCGCCACCAGCTCGTCCAGCGTGATCTTGTCGTTGCGGTACACCGTCACTGCCGCGCCCTCCAGAACCAGGTACTGGTATACGTTCCAAGTGAACGAGTCATAGTTGTCGATCAGCACCACGTTCGACGCCGTGGGAATCGGCTCCGAAGCTTTGGGATGGTGCGGCGAGTTGTCGATAATATCCAGAGAGGACGCCATTTCGGACCAATGGAAGATGCAGTGGGGGAAAGAAGGTGAAAAAGCACAAACTGCCGGCTGCCGACCTTGTTGCGACCGCCAATGGTGTGCGCTCGAGCTTCCTTGACGGGGTGGTGGTGGTGGTGGTGTTGGTGGGATGTGAGATTCTCTCTGAAAGATGTGTCATCGGCCGGAAGTGGCACTACTTTAAGCTAATTCGAATCCTTGTTAAAAATTTACCGTAGCGAGCTACGCAACGTCCACAACGGCCATAGCCCGTGGATCCACGTCACAGTACAACCACAGCGCCGACACTGTTCTCTCTGTCCCGGCATGCACATCTCCTAGCTGCCCACCACAGCCTTACACAGACCAGAGTGAACGAGGCGGGCGAATTGTCATGGTTTTGGCCTCATATACAACCGCCACTAATTGGTGAATTTATTTGCTCGCAGAAAAGCGGCAGGTTGCTGTACGGTGCTGCACTGTGCTTATTCAAATGACATGGGAACGAAGACATACTAAACGGAACAATCTGTCTGAAGTAGTTCCAAGTCACCAAGAACAAGCAGCAACTGCCACAAATCGCATACGGACACAGAGATGCAGATCGTACTTACATAGTGCCTGCACCCCAGATCGTGACCGTTCCACCATGTAGGCTGTAACCTGGACCAACTTGCACTCTCATTCAAACATGAGAACCTACCATTGCTTCTAGGATCGTCCTGGATAGCTAGGAAAGTGGCATCCCGCCAAAGCGCACATCATGAACACTGTTCCAAATGAACGTGCTGTGCTGTGCTGTGCTGTGATATGCTCTGAGGACGACGACGGAGCAAGACCTGGGCAGCGTTCACAGGCTAAGAGCTTGCCTTGCGGTTAACAGGCAAAACGTTGGCTAACCCCTCCTCCCGCTGCCTTTCCCTAATCAGAATCTCCCGAGATCTGACCAATGAGCATCCACACCCATTCACGCAATCTGAGATGCGCATGCAGACGCGGCATCTATAAATTGCATGTGTGGCCTGTCTAGAGAGCAGATCGGAGGATAAGAGCAAGTGCCACAGGTGCTTTGGTGAAGAAAAAACAAAAGAAGCCCAAGAAACGACATGCTCACACCGAATTTCGCCTTTGGCGATGGGGCTTCGAGGGGCTGTTTCCTGAAACTCGTCCTAGCCGCGCTGATTGTCCTGCAGCCCGTCGCGGCAGCCGTCTTGAGGGCTCACGACGTCAGCACTGCTCAGCAACATCCAGAGACGTCCAGCCGTCAGCGCACCAGCCTCAACAAAGGCTGGAAATTCTCACGCTTCACCTCCAGCCCTGACTCGCTGACATACGCCACCTTGAAGCCGTGGATGCTAGCTTCTGCCAACGCCTATGTGGCTCATGCCACGCCGTCTGGCACTGCTCCCGGCGCCGATGTCAAGTTTGTGCAGTCCACGTTCGACGACAGTGCATGGGCTGCCTTCAATGTGCTGCACAACTGGGCCATTGCTGGTCCCTTTGGTGCTCCTGGGGTGGGTGGTGGCATGGGAAGGCTGCCCTCCAACGGCATTGGTTGGTACCGGCGGAACGTGAGTCTGGCCGCAGCCGATGCAGGCAAGTCGGTGTTTCTCGATATTGACGGCGCCATGTCGTATGCTGCCGTATGGCTGAATGGAAACCTGGTCGGGGGCTGGCCGTACGGCTATGCGTCGTTTCGGCTGGATCTCACTCCATATATAAAACCCGGCAATGGCAATCTGCTGGCCATTCGCCTCGAGAACGACCTGCAGAACTCGCGCTGGTACCCCGGCGCAGGCATCTACCGCAACATCTGGCTTGTCACCGTCGATCCTGTACACGTGGGCTATCATGGCACATTCATCACAACACCTACCGTTTCCAGCGACGCGGCCACGGCCCATCTTGCCGTGGAAATCGAGAACAAAGGCTCTGCTGCTGCCCAAGTCGATGTGGTCACGGAGATCCACGTCTATGACCCCCAAGCCAAGGCGGCTGCCAAGGACGTCGTGGCCACGTTTGCCAAAGCGTCCGCGGGCGTGGCTGCTGGTGCCAAAACGACAGTCAATGGAACAGCCACTATCCCGCATCCGCAGCTTTGGGGCCCGCCACCAGCCCAGAAGCCCAACCTGTATGTCGCCGTGACGACGGTCTCAGCCAACGGGTCAGCCATTGACACGTACGAAACCCGGTTTGGGGTGCGCACCGTCACATATGACGGCGGCAAAGGCTTAGCTGTGAATGGGCAGCACGTGCGTGTCCAGGGCACCAACAACCACCACGACCAGGGCTCTCTAGGTGCTGCCTTCCACACGCGAGCAGCCGAGCGCCAGCTGGAGATGCTGCAGGACCTCGGCTGCAATGCGCTGCGGACTTCGCACAACCCGCCGGCGCCGGAACTAGTCGACCTGGCGGACGAGTTGGGGTTTATGGTCGTGGACGAGATCTTTGACTGTTGGTCGGGCCAAAAGACGGCCAACGACTTCCACACCATTTTTGCCGACTGGCACGAAGCGGATCTGCGCTCGTTTGTGCGGCGCGACCGCAACCACCCGTCCGTCATCGTGTGGAGCTATGGCAACGAGATTGGCGAGCAGGGCAGCGCGTCCGTACGGCCGACGGCCCAAGCGCTGCACGACATCATCCACGCGGAAGACCCGACGCGGCCGACGACAGCGTCCATGAACTCAGCATCGGCTGGCACGGCCTTTGCCGATGTCATGGACGTCGAGAGCCTCAACTACCAAGGCGAGGGCCAGGGCACCTCGACCTCGTCGTCGTTTCCGAGCTTCCACCAAAAGTTCCCCAACAAGATGCTCTGGACGAGCGAGAGCGCGTCAGCCCTCAGCTCGCGCGGCACCTATGTATTCCCGGTGACCCAAGCCATCAGCGCTACTGTGGGCACAGGGTCGGGCGGCAACGCCTCGGCCATGTACGTCAGCTCGTACGACCTGTACGGCCCGAGCTGGGGCGCGTCGCCGGACAAGGTGTTTGCCATGCAGGACAAGTATTTGTATGTGGCTGGCGAGTTTGTGTGGACGGGCTTCGACTACCTCGGCGAGCCGACGCCGTACGACAGCGCGCGCAGCTCGTATTTTGGCATCATCGACCTCGCCGGCTTCCGCAAAGACCGCTTCTACCTGTACCAGGCGCGCTGGCGGCCCGAGCTGCCCGTGGCCCACATCCTGCCGCACTGGACCTGGCCCGACCGCGTCGGCCAAGTCACGCCCGTCCACGTCTATTCCAACGCCGACGAGGCCGAGCTGTTTGTCAGCGGCCAGTCCGCCGGCCGCCTCAAGCGCACCGACGCTTCCACCTACCGCTTCCGCTGGGACAGCGTCACCTATGCCGACGGCGACCTGCGCGTTGTCGCCTACAAGAACGGCGCGCAATGGGCCGTCGACACCAAAAAGACGGCCGGAGCCCCTGCCAAGCTCAACATCACCGCCGACCGCACAACGATCCACGGCGACGGCGAGGGCCTGTCCTATGTCTCGGTCGCCGTCGTCGACGCCGACGGCGAGCTCGCACCCCGTGCCGCCCACCCCATCACGTTTGCCGTCACCGGCGCCGGTCGGCTGGTGTCGACCGACAATGGCGACCCAATGGACATGGTGGCCTTTCCCTCGGCCACACGCAAAGCGTTTGGCGGGCTAGCACTGGCAATCATCCAGGCGAACGACGGCGCCGCAGTCGGCCAGACCATCACGGTGTCGGCGACGGCGGCT
Source organism: Graphilbum fragrans (assembly GCA_001513895.1). Taxonomy (NCBI): domain Eukaryota; kingdom Fungi; phylum Ascomycota; class Sordariomycetes; order Ophiostomatales; family Ophiostomataceae; genus Graphilbum; species Graphilbum fragrans. The sequence goes on from LLKO01000016.1 coordinate 476,065, forward strand.
GGTCTTCCTGTAGCACAGGTGACGCTGACGGTTGGCTGAGATGTGCAGAGCGGAAGACGAGGAAAACGGAAGTGAAGCTTCTGGGCTAGGAAGCCGTAGTTCTAGATATTATGTAATATCATGAATGGTCTGGTCGTGCCTGCCTGCTGTTGAAGGAGGTACTGTACTCCGGACACAGTGCTCCATAGCTGCTCGTAGTAACTAACTACTCGTACGGGGTTCAAGCTACCTGTGGCGCCCCACAGCACGCTAGCAACGCCCAAGCTCCAGCCGCGTTGAACGTGAATTTTTTATTTTTATTAATATTTATTTATTTTAATATTTAGCATCCTCAACTTTTGACCTCGTCGCGACAATCCCGGCATCCTCGCAGCCACGCATTTGCAGCACCTCCCCCCCCATCACCGCCGGTGCGCCTCTGCTGTCTGCTGTTTGCTGTCTACTGCCGACACCCCAGCGCGTCTGTGCTGCCGATGCCGGCTGTGACTGTGGTTTCCCCCTGACAAAACGATGGCGCCGCCACCAGATCACGTTTATTTTCCCTCGCTAGAAGAGCTCCTGGAAGGCGAAACCGTTTTGCTGTGCGTCCCCCTTCCGATCGCGCTCCAGTGTTCCACGAAAACACCTGCTGACTGACATCTCCTCTGCCTAGTTCCTGGAAGCTGATCGCGTCTTCCCTGTCCGATTCCGTCGGCGAGCGACTGTCATCGGGTGCTGTGACCGAGTTTCTTCAAGACCCCTACGTCTTGGGTCTCCTCAAGACCCCATCGAGCGTTTTCGCGCCACCTACTCCCCAGACCAAGACCGCCTTCGACACCAAGACGGCCGCTATCAACATCACGCCGGCTCCTAGCGAGAAGTACGATCTCCAGACCATCAAGGCCGACTCGCTGTGGCTCAGCCAATGCGCCCAAATCAACGAAGTCGCTGCTCTGCGCATCGTCACCAGTGAGCTGCAGAACCGCCCCCAAGCATTTCTCGCCTCGCCCCTCTCCACACAGGATGCCACCAACATCCGCAAAGCAGCCGCCGGCGGCTTCGCTATGGCCCAGCCCGGCAGCACAGCGCTGGTCGGAACGCCTCTTGATGCTGAGCAGCTGTGGGCTGAATTTGGCACCCAGGAGAGCCGGCGGCACCAGATCATAGCCACCTATCTATCTGAACGGCAACATTTCGCCATGGCCGCCGACCATATCACTTCCATCGTGCTGGGCGGTGCACCAGCCGCCGCTTCTGCCGCGGCCACAGAAGGGCTGAAGAAGAGCCTGGCCACCGGGCTCACGGGATCAGCGCCAGCAGCTGGTGCGGCAGCAGAGCCCAAGGCATTCCTGCCGCTGCTTACTACATACATGACGGAGCTGCGTGCCGTTATGCAGCGCGCAGAGGCCGGCCTCGCAGAGGGCGTCAAGGAGCCAGCGCTGCAGACCGAAGAGCTGGCCCGGGCCTGGGTCCTGACTACTCTCACCGAGGCCTCTCATTTCTTGTCGGCCATCTTTCTGGTGCTGCAAAGCTACGGCGACCAGTTCCTACCCGTGGACATCACTGTGCAGTGGTTCAAGTTTGTGGGAGACTACCGCTTCCTCGACGGCCTGATGCCTGTAAGTTGCAGTGGTGCTCGCTCCCTCATATCATTGGCGACAAAGACTGACCTGCTCTAAAAGGGCGACGAAGCGACGGCAGAGCTCGTTCTTCCCCTCAAGACGCTGACATGCGTCAACTCCCTCATCCTGCTCAACATCAACAGAGCCATCGGCTTCCTCGACAAGGACCTCGAGATCGGGGCCGACGAAGAGACATACATCAACGATTCCGACGCGCTCGATGTGATGCACGCCACCATTTTCAGCGCTGCCGAATACGCTCTCCCCACAGCGAGCCCCGTGTTTCTGTCGTGGTCGGTGATCATCCACCGTATGGAGGTCTCTTATCAGGAACGGGCCGAGCGGCGCGACCTGGCGCAAAATCAAAGAGCACAGGACGGCTTCGAGCTCGAGTACCAGCCTCCACAGGTACAGGCTTTGAATCCACGAGGCCGCCGCAGCTCTGTCGGCAGCATTGTGTCCATCGAACCAGCGCGCTACGACGCCTTCCTCGGCGAGAGAGTGCTCTCGTTTCCGCTCACGGACGACAAGGAGACGCTTGTGCAGGGACTGGCCACGACGGCCGTTCATGGCTGCTCTGCCTTTGACGTTGTCAGCAGCATGGGCGTGTGTGCTGGATTTGGCGCAGGAGCGGCCTTCCGCCCTGAACTGGGTGCCAAAATCCGCCAGGCGTTCCTGGAACTGCTCAAGGCGACCATCCCCATCAACGGCTACCACTCCGACACCGTCAGCACGCTGTTGGCGGTGCTGTCGGGTGGCCGGGAGCTCTGGAACACGATTCCAGACAACGACTCTGTCGCCACCGCCGCTCTTCAGGACGAGCAGCTGCAGTACTATTTTATCACCGCGCTCAACCGCTTCCCCTTTGAGTTTGCGCCCTTTGTGTCCCTGTGCCGCTTATTAGCAGGCTGCACCACCTCCGAGGGCAACCTCTCGGATGTGGTGATCAACCTGCTTCTCCAGACACCCAGCCTGACATTTGCCCTGCCGCCTGATTTCGAGGGCTACCAGTTGGTCGATGCAGACGAGAACTCGACGGCTACGATGCAGACCATCGAAGACGTACCGCTCTTCCCTTCCGGCATGGCTCGGCGGCGACTGGCCTACCTCGACGACAAGCAGGCGGCCGTCATTCTCGCCGGCACATACGGCCGCTTCATGAAGGACGGCAGCGGCATTGTGCATCTAGATTACGAGCACTCCACCATCGCTCTCATCGGTAAGTGGTTGGATGTCAGATTGACGGACGAGCTGTACGACCCTGTTCTGGGATATCTGCAGCCCGCCGACACCGCCGAGGCCATCCACCTCCTCACAGCCCTCGTGCGCTCCGAGACTCGCAAAGCATCTCGCAGCAGCGGACAAGCCGCGGATGCATCGCGGATCTCCGAGGCCGGCCTGGCCGTGCTCCAAGAAGCTAGCCGCGACCTCAGCCAGGCGACAGACATCATCTCTGTCCTCTGCGACACGCTCGACACCCTCATCCAAGACGGCCCTGCCGAGACGGACGATGCGCGGATGGCCATTCTGGCCGCGTGCGCCGACTTTTTGGCCACGGTTCTTCCGCTCTGCCCTGGCCGCATCTGGTCATACATGGCTCGCTGCCAGCTCTTGAACACCGAATCCAGCGCCGGGCGGCTCTGCATCCTCACCGGCGCATCCGATGTCGTGGCGGAGCGCTTCAACTTCCTGATGGCCTCCATCCGTCTGCTGGACGGCCTGGTCGAAAGCGCCACCAGCAGCGCTGTGCAGCGAAAGGTGTCTGGGCGACTCGGTGGACGCGCCCCCCAGCACCAGCAAAAGGCGGAGGACACGCTGTGGCTGGGATCTTCGGATACGGTCCTGGCGCAGGTGGGCCTCTCGGTGGCGCAGACCGTGGTGGACATCTACGAGAACACAAGCACCTGGAAGTTCGCTTCCGAAGCTCACCGCTCGGGGTTGGTCACCGGCGCCGTGGGCATTCTGCAGCACATTGTTGTGTATGCGTCCAGTCTCGAGGTGGTCGACGGCCAGCAAAGCCTGCTGGCTTGTCTGCAGCCGGCAGCCCAATTCATTATCAACAGCTTCATGTCCTCCTCCTCCTCCTCCCTCCGCTTCCAGCCGCTTCTTTCAGCGCTGCTCAGCGGCCTCGATCTCCCTACATCGACGCTCTATACCATCCGGCTGGGCCTGGTTGAGGGCTCCGTGGCTGCTGTTTTGGAAATGGCATCTACGCTGCTGCGTTTTGCTAGCACGGTGGACAACTGGGACAAGGACGCGTCTATCGAAGCCCAGATCTTCCAGATTGCGTCCTTGCCGGCACGCCTTTGTGCAGCCAGCCCGCACTTCAAGCAGCCGGCGCTGGACCTTTTGACGGATCTTGTCATGACGGCTGCGTCCACAGCGAGCGAGCCGCCGTCACTCCTGGGATATCTCGGCCCCCACATATCGCGCTCGTTCCTGAGCCTGCTGTCGGCCATGGACAGGCCGTTCCAGCGGCCCGCGGAAACAGCCAATGTGTGGACGTTCTTCTCCACGATCCTGCAGCACCGGCAACAGTGGATGGCGAACTGCCTGTTGACGGGAAAGACGCCGCGGGAGGCACTCAAATCCGACGGCAAGGTGTCCAAGCTGCCCTCCACCTCCGCTCTCGTGAAGGCCAAGGAAGCACTGCAGAACATCTCGTCGCTCAGCCCAGGCGAGGCCGTGGCCGTTCTCAGCTTCGTGTCGGCCGCCCAAAACCACTGGCCATGGACCATCTTCAACACGCGCAGCGAGAACGACTACCTCGACAGCATGCGGGCCTATGTGCGGGATCTTTTGCCTGCGGCCACGACGGCCAAGACCGATGCCCCGGCTGCTGCCAGCCAGGCTGCCATTGCCACGTACATCGCCGAGATCTTTGCCATGCAGCTGTACCACATGCGGCAGATGGGCACCGACGAGGTGTTGGCGCGCGACGTGGTGCGGGATCTCGACTACTACCTTCGCGACGGCGTGGCCGTGTCTGGCTACAACTCGTCTCTGCACGCCAACTTCCAGCGCAACTTTGCCAACCGCTATCCCGGCTGCTCGCTGGACAATTTCAAGCGCAAGGCCACGGCACCCAGGCACGAGCTGGGCACGGGCTTTTACTACATGCTGGATCTGGCCGACAAAATGCTCTCCTTCGACGGAGCCTGGGCGGGTGTGCGGGATTCGGGCAAGGGGTTCAAGAACGAAATGCAGACGGCCAACGTCAACCTGTCGCTGGTAGACGCGCAAGTCAAGCTTTTCCGCGCCTGGGAGCTGCTGCTCCTCGAGCTGAGCGTCTGTCTGCTGCCCAAGAGCCAGCGGCTGCCGGTGCTGATGCTGCAAGTGGCCGAGCAGTGCCTCACAGCCAACCAGAGCCTGCAGGGACCCGAGCTTATCTTTGTCAAGGTAGCGCAGGGGCGCGCCAACTTGGCGCTGATGCTGCTGCAGCGCCTGTCCGAGTACGCGCTGCTGCCCAAGGACGTGTCGCAGCTGCTGATGACCGTCTGGAGCAGCATCAACAGCGTGGAGAGCCCCTGGTCGGCCGAGCAGGCGCCATACTATCGCACGCTGCTGCGCATTCTGTACATTGTGCTGCGGGGACCGCGTCGCGGAAGCGCGGCGGCGGCAAAGGATGGCGCTGCGGACGCCGCTGCCGATGGTGCCGAAGCTGGCGATGTCATGGTCGTGTCGACGACGCAGACAGTCTTGAACGTGCTGGATCGTGTCGTCTGTGGCGGCTTCCGCACACTAGTCACGATGATCCACGACGAGGAGACAGAGTCGCGGCCGGAAGACGTGGCGCTCCTCACGGCTGTTTTGCAGGCGTGTCTGAGCACGGCCGGCATGACGCAGTGCCAAACGCAGGTGCTGAATATTGCCGCGACGCACGACGTCCTGCACGTGGCGACCTCGCTGTTTTCGTGGTCGCACAAGATGGTCGTGGGCACCGACAACGACCCGGTCTACGGCGAACTGAGCCTGCTGTTCCTGCTCGAGCTCTCGGCGCTGCCCGTGGTGGCTGAGCAGCTCGCCTGTGACGGGTTCCTGGGCCACCTGGTCGCCGCCGGACTGGCCAAGCATTTGCGCCGGCCCGGGGTGTCGCCGTTTGCCGAATCTGCCGCCGTGCAGCGCTGCTACAGCATCTGGGCCAAGGCCGTGCTGCCGCTGCTGGTCAACATCCTGATTGCGCTGGGCACGAGCGTCGCGCCGGAAGTGGCGTACGTCCTCAACCAGTTCCCCAGCTTGCTGGAATCGAGCGTGCAGCGGCTGGAGGCGCCAGGGCTCAGCCGCACATCGTCGGTCACATTGATGTCACGCAGCAACGGCCGTGGCGGGCCAGGCAGCACCGGCGGCCCGCGGATCACGCTGCTGTCGGCAAACGAGGTGCATTCGCTGGCGCTGCTGACCCAGGTGCTGACGGCGCTGCGGATCAAGCATGGCCGGGACATTGCCGAGGTGAACTGGGGGTCGGTGTCGGTGCTCGAGAGCATTGACTTTTGGCTGTCGCGGCCGAAGCTGCTGCGAGACCGCCTGGTGCCATTGGGACCGCGGGAAGTAGAATGGCGGGCGACGGCACCGCAGCACAAGCCAGCAGGCGGTGGTGGACTGGCAGAGAACCGGCTCGAGGAGCAGGTGTTTTCTCTGCTGGGTGCCGTCCGAGTCATTCTCAGCGACAATGACGAGGAGTGACGATTGGCTGTATATTCTTGAGTACCTTTTTTGTGCCTATTTCTTTGTTTCTTGTTCTCGGAGCGAATGTTGCATACAGGTTGAAAGGGCCGACGGGAAGGGATCTTCGGAGAGTCAAGAGGGGGTAGATTTTTTGGTCAGATGTACAATACACGGAAAGCCGGTTGTCACATAGTAATGAACATAGCGAAGATGCCGTTTTGTGCAGGGGACAGGGATCCTAGCCGATGTCAAAAAAATAGTGATTTGTGATTCTTCTTATATCATCCATGTAGTGCGTAAACAACTCATGTCGTAGACCGGTCGATTATGAGAGGCCGAGAGAGACAGAGGCGCAGCACCCACCCGTAGCCGTCCTCGTGTCTTTTTTTTATGTACCCGCATGCATTCATTTCCTACCCGAGACTTCATATCGTACAGCACATGCCCCGGCCGTGCCCTATCCTGCCTATGTCATGTTGCCATCGGTGCTGGCGTCCTACCGTCTCTGCTGGCCGCCCATCTCCGCAGCGTTGTGCTCCTGGAAGCGTTCGGACAAACGCTGCGACGAGGCCATGTACTTTTGGACGCAGCGGGCGACGCAGCCGTTCTCGCGCGTGGACACCGTCTTGGAAGTGAAGTCGTCGATGCACGACAGGAAGCAGTGGTCGACAAGGCCGCTGAACACCTGTTGGGAAGAAGCAAAAGCTGTTAGTGCCAATCGGGTTGGGGAGACGTCAAATACGAAGCGGTCACGGGGACACCTACACCAATGAACTCCTTAACCTGGCGCTTCTGCAGGCGCTGTTCCAGCTCGCGGGACTCGGCAGCAGTGAGGCTAGAGGACAGGTCAGCAAGGCCGGCTTCACAACAGCTAGGCCGACGCGGGCGAGCCAACGTCAGTGAAGCGAGGAGCATAGCGAAAACAGGGACGCAAAAGAGACGACGAACCCTTCCATAATTGCGGAGAAGAAAACAGTTGAAAGAATGGCCGGGAGTGGCGGTTGGGGCGCGATCAAGTGGCGTGCTGGGGGGGGACAAAGGGAGCACAGTCTGTAGCTGTCTTGGAGTATGGTTCTTGCGGTTCGCGATCAGAATGGCAAGCTTCAGTTACCCATACAAGTGCCATGGAGAAAAACTCTTTACGTCGATATGGGAGGTTGCGGTATGCGGTTGCTAATGCCCCACATTTCCTAGCCCGCCATTCGGGGCTGGCTTTCCATCTGGACCTTGGAAGTTAGTCAGCAAGAGTGGGCAACTTTCGTGCCAGCTTCTTTCTGCTCGTCCACGACTTGGGAGAACCATTGAGCTATTCTCCATTGCGTCTCGCCCCAGACCATGGTGGGTGCCCTTTCGTGCGATCAAGTTTTGTGTCGCATTTTTCATTTAGTTTTTTCTTCTCGACACCTAGTAGCAAGTATACGTGCCTATCGCGTTCCCTTGTCTATGTCATAGTCGCCAGTTTGCGAGCTTAGGGCTGGCATGGCGATGTGTCGAGGTGCTTGACGTCGCTATCTGCCAATGCCTCTTTACACATCTCGTGCATCTAGACGCAGACGTGCTGGGCTTTGGTTTACATGCCAGGTCGCGTTGCTTCCATTCTGGCTCCCTGTGGGTCGAGAGCGTCCAGGAACCTGGCTCTGAACCAGGCCAAGACGCATGATATCCCTCTTCGTCTGCCCATCGTCTCCCTTTACTGCCCTCTTGCCTTTTAGCCACGACGACCCAAAGACTAGACTGTGACACTACTTCCGTCACTGCTCCGTGCACTACTCCGTAGAGGAAGCCGGGTTCTGCGATCGTCCTCACGAGCCCCGAAAGCTGTTGGCCCACCAAAATCTACCTGCCTCGCTAACTCGCTAGCACCTCTAAGCTTGGCTTTCAGTCAGCATTTAGCCAAGACGCTGGGCAGAACAGCTCATTCGCTCGCACAGCACAGCCTCCACGGGAACCTGCTCCGTCGAGGTTTAAGGTTGCAGTCGAGGGCGCCCCGCTGCGACCCAACTGTCATCATCTCTCTGCACAGTACTCTACATATATGACTGCATGCGTATTAGCGACCGGTCTGTGGAAGGGGATATGCGCCGTGTGTGTAGTTGTACAAGTGCAGCCCTTTAAGGTTCAGAAGCGATGCCCATACCGGGACACCCGGCACAATATCAGCAGCACAGAAACGTCCGCATTCGGCCCATTGCGGGCAGAAAAGGGCGGCTGTGTTTCTAAAGCCGTTAGCTATCTCGTATTCCTACTGCGTCGATGTGTCTGTTTTTTAAGGTTCGCCCGTGAGGCGGATATGGCGCTGGTCTGGCAGCGGCAGCGGCTGGACTTAAAACACGATGTCCGACACTAACGTCGAAGATACAACCCCTTGAGAAGCCAGTACTTGTACTTGGCCGTTGGTGCCGTTGCTGTATTGTTTGCTTGTCTACGGTTGCCTGCGGCGTACGGAGCTGTTGAACCGACGGTAGTCTCTCTCCAATGAAGTGCTCAGCTATTGGTTGGCGTGGAGGCTAATTATGGAAACAAGAGACCGATCTTACCCTACCTAGTTTCTTGGCTTGATTCTATGTATGTAGGTGGATGTACTTATACGTCCTTGAGCACTGGGGATGTCCTTCGTTTTGGGCTGCGCTGCTGCCTTGGCGCCGATGCACGTTTGTGCACTTGCCTCCGTGCTCGTGCATATGCAGCTGCGCTCATATTCGCACAAAGCCATCTGAGCAACTTTATTAGGGCCATACAAGGACATGCCAACTGCACAAAAAGAGATACAATACACAGCCCGCAAAGCACGCTGATAGGGTGGCGGAGGGTGGGTGTATCGGAGGTTAATACAAATAAGCAGAAGGCAAGCAAGGTGGCGGCGTAGAGACCTGGACAGGAAGTACCGACGTCATCCTTCCAGGACAACCATACGTTCTTATATCTTATGGCCTCCGCGCGTCACGGGAGGTGGCTCTGCCACTGTGATATAGGTAGCATTATGATCGGCCCCAGGCACCTGCAAACACTATTTGTGCATCGCCAACGCCTTCAATCCGTGTGCATATTCATTCTAGTAGTTCCACACATGCGAAACAATAATACAGTATTACTTTCTGGCAAATAGAGCACCCCAACTCAGGAATCTAAACGCTGTGCGACGCTGCTGTACTTTTGCCAGCCCTAGCCTTGCCTTTATTTGGCTACATTGCGGTGCAAAAAGTATGGCGTTCAGCGCACGCCTCCAAGAAAGAGGTGCGGCACCTATTTTGCCCGCAAACTGCCTCTGCGAGTAACCCCCGCCGCTGGATCGACGAAGCAACCAGGTTACAGCCTCGATGGCTGAGCCAAGAAAGCCTTTTTCGGGCAGATAGGCCGGCCTAGGGGCCTGTCTATAGGGCCTTGGACAGACAAAAGCGGTGATCGCCGTTGAGCTTCGCGGCGCATGAATTAAAGCGTGTGCCGTGTTGATCTACGCACGTAAGACGTACAAAGGCCAGTACTTTTGCACCCAATAGGTTGGGGATGTTTCGTAGCACCCGTAGGGCAAAGCATGGTGACTACTTTATACAAAATGATGTCGACATCGTTGCTAAATAGGATATGCGTTGTTGGCTAATAGAACAACAGCGCCATAGGACGAGGTGGTGCCGTGGTCAAAGAATTGGTCTAGGGCGGCCAGAAAAAATGAAAGGAAATGAAAGGAAATGAGGCCACACGTACGTCGTAGACACTGCTTTGTTCGGGTCTGCGCGTCCTTGCTGCCCTCGTGTGTGTGTGTGTGAAAACCGGTGCTTGGCGGGCGCCTTTGCCTCTTGAGTGGGTCAGACTTTACCCTGAAGAAAGAACACATGGGGGATATAAATAAATCGTTGCGTAATGAGATTGTGCCTTTCAAACGCGTGAGGCCGGTGGACTATGAGTAACTATAAGCAACTACTACGGCCAAGACTACGAGTAACTATCCATACATGCACAGTCTGGGGGGGAGAGGCGCAAAACAGTGTCGTGTCTGAAAAAGAGACAAGTACTCGTAGTACTCGTAGGCGCACGTTCGGAAGGCAAATACGGAGGGAAAAAGCAATAAACAGGTAAGAAAAGACGACAGAAAAAAATGACCCGGTGGCCATCTGACAGGCATTTGCGCACCATGTGGCCAGGCAAGGGACCCATAGCAAGATATGCTATAGGGCCCTAAATCGTGACCCCGACGGGCTCATTCCACCAGAGTGTCACTAATTCAGGGCGGGGGGGGCAAACAACAGGCATCTAGCTTACTCTGGAACGGGCTCTTTGCAATGCTGGAGCTGGTCTAGCCGTGTTACGAGTACGAGTATACCCGTATGCAGTAGACACGGAGAGCGCCACAGCACGGGTGGCTCATGTCAGATACGAAAATACGTAGTGTAGTTGCGTGGACTGCCTAGGGGGCGCTGTGCTATAGTGCTGCTGCAGCTGCTTGTAACTCGTAGTGATTGGCGCCCTGTGCTTTTACTCAGGCGGTCGCCAGCTGCCGCCGTACGGCGCACTGTAAAGGACTGTGTGTGTACGTCGTGTAAGACCAGTTCTGCTCCAGTAACTAAAACTATACCAAGCGGCAGACAGCCCCCCTTCACTTCAGCAGGAGACACTACCCACCCCTCCTCCCCTTCCTTCGTTTCCCGTCCTCGTTCCCTCTTTCCCAGCGCTACAGGAGAGTGCTACACTACAACTGCTCCCACTCCACCATTTTACGGATAGGACAATTAGTGCCGTCCAAGAGCTCCTTCCCTCGACTCGACCTGGGCTCTTACCTTTCTTTTGCATGTTCTTCGCTTTCCTAGTTGCATCGGCCATCGAAACGTCGTCGTTCTAATTTTCCTCCCTTTCACCGTCCCTCGTCGAGTTGCCTCGTGTCCTTGTTCGTTTTTTTCCTGCGCACCTTCGCCCTCTGCGCTCTGGCGCCGCCGCTGTCCCACCCCCCCTGCTTCTCTTTTTTACCCACTGCGCTGTGGTGCCCTTATTTTTGTCGCGCGCTACTCCATCGCCGCACTCCGTACTTTCTTCAGCTATTACCTTCGCGCTCTCCAGCCATTTCGGGTTCGCTCACATCCCTCCTTCGACAACCGTTTTCTTTTTTCCCGACGCCGTTTCTGCGCTCCCGGCTTCTGATCGCCTCGCATCCTCGACGACTCCGCTTCCTACTTCCCAGCAGCTCGATCGCCCGTCCCATTTTTATCGCGCTCATTCACTCGCGCCGCGCCTGTGCGATTTCTTTCGGCAAAATAGCACTGGATCTCTTCAAGCTTCCATCCCAACCTCGTCTTTTGACGCATCCGCGGGTTCTTCGCATCCAGCCGGGCCTCCTCACACATAGCAACCGGCGACTTTCAGCGTCGCCGTTTCCGCCTCCGCCGCCGCCGTAGTAGCAGCCGCCGTTGCTGTCGTCTACGATGACGACGGGCGAAACTCCTTCAGACCCCCCCAAGCCGCCACAGGACCAGCTGCACCTGTCGAACCAGTTGAAGCCAGCTCCGTCGCCGGAACAGCCGCCACAGATGCAAATCCTGCAGGGCCAGGCCCAGAGCCAGGGCCAAAGCCAACACCTGCAACAACAGCAGCCGGCGCAAGTGACACAAATGCCACAGCGAGCGCGGCAACCGCAACCAATCCAGTCGCCTCTGCATTCGCAGCAGTTCCGGATACCACAGACGCAGCACACCTCTCCGGCTGGCGCCTCACTGCACCCCACTACGCCGAGCACTCCGAGAAACAATCGATCACCAATGCAAGCGCATCTCATTGCGCATGTTCACCCCCCCACGCCATCCTCGTCTCTTCCCAATCCTGCCTCTCCGCCGAACAAACGCGATCTGAAATCCTGGTGGAAAAGCTTCAAGCTACCCAAGTCTCAGGATACTCAAGGTAAATAGCGTTCCCTCTCCGTGCACCTCTGGATCTTTTTCCCGCACTGTCCGCTTTGCATTTTCCCTGCTGGCAAACGGCCATCGACCGAATATTACATGTCCAATGCGGTGCGATACTTCTGCGACCCGATGCCTCGTTCGCCTCGTGCGTCTTCATGGCCATGTTGCCGTCGTGTTGCTAGGACGCTTTTGTCTGAGGAGCAAATGCCAGAATGCCACACTACACGTTCCACAGCCCACGCCTCTGGTGGAGAGTAGGCTGCAGCGAGGCTTCGGGAGTTGCACAGCATGCTGTCATTTTTGACTGTTGGTGCTCGCAACGGGGACGCTGCATAAATAACCCCGCGAAAAGGGACGGACTTGGCCTTACAAGTGAAGACCGGAGACTGACAGAGCCTTTTATGACAGATCAACGACCACGCGGCATATTCGGCGTGCCCTTGCGGGAAAGCATTATCTACGCGAATGTAGCCATATCCCTGCTCGATGAAAATGGGAAAAGCTACATCTACGGCTACGTTCCCATTGTCGTCGCCAAATGTGGTGTCTTTCTCAAGGAAAAGGGTAGGTTTTCTGCTTTGACATATCCTATGCGGAAGCGGCCAATACTGACAACTTCGGTGTACAGCCACGGCGGTCGAGGGCATCTTCCGCCTCAGCGGCTCCGAAAAGCGCATCAAAGAACTCAAGTCCGCATTCGACTCCCCCGACCGCTACGGCAAAGGCCTTTCATGGGACGGTTACACCGTCCACGATGCCGCAAACGTTCTTCGCCGATACCTGAACGACCTGCCAGAGCCCGTCGTTCCGCTAGACTTTTATGCCCGCTTCCGAGCACCACTCCAAGGCGCTGTCCGACAGCCAGTAGTAGATGGTGAAGGCTCTTTCTTGGTAGACGGCTTCGACATGAACAGAGCGATTTCTCGGTACCAACAGCTCATCACAGAACTCCCACCACTCCATCGCCAGCTTCTGTTGTATATCCTCGACTTGCTGGCTGTGTTTGCCGCAAAATCGGATGTGAATCGCATGAACTCACAGAACTTGGCAGCCATCTTCCAGCCCGGCATCCTATCACACCCCGAGCACGCCATGAGACCCGAAGAGTATCGCCTGAACCAGACGGTGCTCATTTTCCTCATCGAGAACCAGGATCACTTTTTGATCGGGATGCAGGGCACTGCTGCCGATGCCGAGACGGTGCAAGAAGTTTCTCGGGGCACCCCGCCTGTCACACCAGGCATTTCCTTTGAAGGGGCCACCAATACTGTCGGGGTGACTAGGACAGCCTCGAATGCAAGTGCTGGCGCTGAGAGCGTTGCTCGTGATGGTAAGATCCGCCGTAACCGTTCAACATCATCACGAACCTCGCGCCACTCCAACAGCAACAGCATCGGTACCAAGGCGCACGCCGCAGCCACTCCTAGAAGCAGCAGTCCGGCCTTAATAGCAAGTCCGGCAAGTGCAGGTGGAGGCAGTGGAAGTCTAGCTCGAAGCAATACGGTTCCATCAAGGTCGCCTGGCCTGGCACCAGGCCGCTTCGGAAAACGAGGAGATATCGCGGGGAGCCCTGTCTCGCCGCTCACACCCATCACTCATCACTCGCCTTCGCACGCCACGCCGTCTGTCGAGCCTGTTGAAGAGGTCGTCACACCGGCGGAGGAATTCTCAGCCCAAGATCCCTTTACGACGGTCGAGGCTGCCACTTCATCGGCAACAGGGCCTCCCCGCAGTTTCGGATTGGGCTTGTCCCAACAACCTGGCGCAGCGTTGGGGGTTGTGCCAGCCAAAGACGGCGGTGCCACTACTCCGTCGAAAGAAAAGCGATTTCAGTTGTTCCAGCGCTCACCAACTAGCGACAGCGAGTTGCGATCTCAGCCGAACAAGCTCAAGAAGAAGAACAGAATGCCCAGCAGCACAAACCCAAGTGCGCAGAGCTCCACTGCCTCTTTGCCTCCGAATTCCTCTGCCCTTGCTTCTCCCAGCCGCGAGCAAGTGCAACATCACGCCGACGACCGCTCTTCGTCTCTAGCTATCTCGAGCGCTGCGCCCGTGCCTTTGGGCTCTGTATCACCTCTGAAATCAAACTTCGATAACACGTCAGATACGGGCTTCGACTCGACACCCCGCGTATCGCAGGTTCCCTCGACAGCTACGATGACCCCTGCGACAGTGCTGTCACCACTAGCTGGGGACCCCTCGTCTGATACCATGCTTCGACCCCAGGGGAAATCACCAGCAGCGTCACTCCACAGCTCCTTTAACGAGGGATCTGACCTTGACCAGGTCGAAGCACCCGCTGCGCTCCCCCTGGAGCAGCTAGAGCAGCCTGAGAGGACCAGAAAGAGGGGATGGAGGCTTTCAAGACGGCGGGATGATTCAAGCTCCGTTGTGCCTGCCATCGCCGGAGCTTCACAAGCATCAACGAGCAATTTGAGCACCATGTCCAGCCCACGGCAGCCGACATCAAGTCTTGGTTCGAATATGAATGCAGAGGCAAGCACAAGCTCCATCGGCAGTGGCGGCCCATTTGCTGCCACTATGGGTGCCCTGTCAATCACAGGCACAAGTGGTACTTCGGATCCCACGCTAGCTACCGCCGAAGCACACGGGTCACAGGACTCGGGCACTGGCAGCTCCAAGGATGGCAAAGAAGACAACGGCAAGGGCAAGCTTTCTGGGTGGATAAGGAAGTATGCGCACCGTGAATCTAAAGAGAATGCGGAGCACCGGCGCAATAAATCGCCTCCGCCAGCGGCCCAGGCGAGCGCACTAAGCTTTCTCTCATCGGGATCACGTGGAAAGAGCCTTGACTTGGCTCGAGCGGCGGAGGACGAGAAAAGCGCATCGCAATCAAAATAAGCAAACAAGATCATCGTGTTCTGTTTTTCTTTCCCTTTTTTTTCTCTTTTTTTTGCCCTTTTATATTATGTTTCTGTCGCTTGGGAACAAACGATAAATCATGCACGGATTGAAAAGCAATAATTAAAAGACACCCCAGGTTTTTGGAGAGGGATATACGAGTTGGGGACATTTCTTTTTTGGGAGGCGGTTGGGTCAAAGGAAAAGAATCAGACAACTAATCAAGCTGGGGAACAAAAAAACGAGGCTGTGCTCAAGATCTTCTTTCGGTATGATTCGGTTTTTTGGTTGATTGATAACTTTTTTTGGGAGGGGTGCTTCTTTTTTTTCATTCCCGGCGGATAGCAGATATGCCTCTTTGCCAGTTTACTTTTTTGTCCCCTTCTCTTCGATCTATATTATTGTTAGGCGGAGTGTCCGCAATGAAGGATACCCTAAGAAACGCTTCAGAGATGATTTTATTTAGGAATGGAGTTTTTTCCTTGATTACTTAGGTTTTCTGATTTATTGGCACAATGCTACCTGTTCACACTGCGTCATATTCTCACCAGCCAATGCACACGGTGGTCAACATACACTGGAAGCTTCCATGATGCTTAGTATATCCGTTCTACATTATCGACGACTTCTACCAGCCAGCTGTGGCTGGGGCTCTAGGCTTATCCCATCGGTGTGATCGTGGCGCACATCTGTGAAGAGCTCTGATGGGTGCATTTGGTACCAGCATAACACGCCAGGCGAATCTGGTCATTTAATTTTTCCTGTTATAATAGAATTACTGTGCTGCACCGGTGCTACCCTTTGCAACTCCTGCTTCGACCTAGTTGGCGGATGTGCTAGACATCACCTGTCTGCACAGCCACCGAGCGTTAATTTTTGGTCACCTGGATCCTGTTAACACAGGATTATGGCAATTGTGTATGCCTTATTTATTTGTATCCTTTGTAGGCGACTCAATGCTTTATTGGAAGTATTACGATACAAATTGTGGGGTTTTCAACGATTTGTACTATGCCAAGGATTTCACGGCCGATGTTAAATTATATAACATAAGTCAAAGGGTATACGAGGCGTATGCTCGTTTGTTAATGATGTAGAAAGTTAAAGACTTCTTTTTTATACGTACGTGTAAAACGCGATTATCTCAGCCCTAAGCTAGCTTTGATAATCCAATACGTCTCTTCTCCACTCAGTCTTAAGTACCACCCTCACAATTAGATGGATAGAAATACCGGAAGTCTTGCATTTGTCAAATGAATTCGATTTCAGCGTGCCTTGCTTGGTTCAAGTCATATTTACTAGAGAACTAAAATGGCACTTTATCGAGAATCAACGCCATGGGATGAGATAAATACCCCCGGTAGAATCAGATAAACTAAATTCCAGAGATTTAGCTGCGGGGTACCATTTGCTTTATAGGAATCTGTGTTTTCTTTTCCATCCAACCATTCATAAAGTATGGCACACAAAGAGCAAGGCCCATTACGACTACTAGAGAAGCACGAATCCGAGATCGCGAACTGGGTGGAAAAAGAGAGCTCGTCTGGCACCGTTCTGCGCAAAGAGCTGCTCCGCTGGTTTGTTGCGTCGCTTCTCTCGCGCGACGAAGATCCTCGAGACGGCGCTGCAGCTGCGTCGGATGCTGCCGACGGCTTGCTCGGAGCCTTTCTGGACCGCCACGCAGACGTGACAAGATATGCGCAGGCTGCTTCTGTTGCTGCTACAGGTCCGCCACAACCGCCGGCACAACCACCTCGAACGGCCAGCCTAAGGCGCCTTCAAGAGAAGATGCAAAACGACCGCCGACAAGCATTGTTCGCCGGCAACCCTCCTCCGCCACGGAAACCGGCGCCGTACCCCGAAGGCGAATGTATCTACAGCTTCAGCAAACGCTTCGTCGTCCGACACAGACACAGCAAGAGCGGCGCCGATGTCGTGACAAAGTATACGACGAGCACCGACGGCATGAGCGGCTGGCACGACGAGCCTAACGAGGCGGTCGCTCTACGCTTCGTGCGAGCGCACACGACCATCCCGGTGCCGGCCGTCATCGAGAGCTCCTGGGACCGCGTAACGATGGAATACGTAGAAGGGCAGACGCTGCAGCAGGCGTGGCCAGTGTTGACGACTGCGCAGCGGGAGGGCGTGTTGGTACAACTGCGAGACTACATTGCGCAGCTACAGAGCATCGGCCGTCGTGGTGCAGAAAACGGCCACAATGCAATAGGCCGCCTGGACGGCCAAGGCGTGCTGATTCCCTGCACGCTGATGCGTGGAAACAGCAGCCCCTTTGACAGCCTGTCTGCCTTTCACTACTGGCTTGTGCGGCCTTCCAAACGACTGGAGAACGAGTCCATGTACTGGCACCAGATCACGACGCAGCTCGCCTATGGCTGTCCCGTCGTCTTCACGCACGGCGACCTGGCCGCGCGCAACGTGATCGTGCGCGACGGTCGCATAGTGTCCATCATTGACTGGGAGTTTGCCGGCTGGTACCCCGAGTACTGGGACTATGTCTTCACCCTACGTGGCATGGACCGGATTGACTGGGAGACGCTCGGGTCCCATGTGCCGTCTCTCTTTGCCCGGCGCTATGATCTCGAATACATTCTTGTTGGTTTTATTCTGAGCCTCTCGTAAATAAAATATGAAGCTTGGCAAACAATACCACCAGATTTGAAGATGTATTTCAAGTCACGTGCTCGGATATTCTACTGCGCCATTGAGGGACGTTAGCACAAAATGTTGAATTATATTAGTGCAAATCTCTGTTTTTGCCCAGCTGGCCAAGTGGTATCATTCTTCGTTCAATAGTTTCACTGCGCAATCGTCCAACACAAAATCCTCAGTCAGACCTCAATAACGGCGCGAAGGATTGGGCCTTGGTGGGCCGTTGGGCAGTTGTGCCCGAAAGGCTGTTGCCCAGACCTCGTATTCGTAATGTGTGTATTTGCCCCGAATCACTAGCGATTGGATGCTTCATGCATCGCCGATTGCTATTGCAAAAGTACGACCACGAAATAGTTTACGAACCCGTGTCTACGGCGCCAACCATAGTGTTTTCTTTGGGGGCTCATTGGCAAGTCTGCAGAGTATACTCGCATATTGGCAAGTTTAGTGCAAACACTCATCATTCACCTGACATCTTTTAGACGGTAACCGCTCCGTAATGCCAAACGAGAGGCAGGCATATTCCGGGCATGTTTTTCCGCACAGTACGTATTTAGCCTTGAATATTTCAATAATCTGGGTATACGTACGCGTGTAAGTCGAAAGCCTCATTCACAAACCTCTCCCTAGAGAACCGCCGCGCAGGTTCTAAACGAAATGGGGCATTGGGTGAACTCTGCTTTTAAGACCCAAATAACAGGTGGCTGTCTTGTAACCCATCGCTTCATTGGAAGGGGAACAATTTTTGCGTTCGAATTCAGAAGGACGTAACCGCAGTCGTGCTCCTAAAAGGAAATAATGGCCTTATGGATGGCCTTCACCCGGTTTCGGTTGCAATGGTGGGCGAGGTAGCAGCCCTAAATTCCGGTGACCATATCGACTTTCGGCCCTAGGTGCCAGAATCCAATTATATTTGGGGAATGCTACTCATATGCTGTGTCAAAGGGGGCTGTGAATCTGTGCCTGGGCGCCCTGGAAAATCAGGTATAACCCCCCCCCTCTCTCGACCTGAATTTTAACTTTTTTGTTATGAGTAGTTCATATCATCGTGACCTTGAGGTTGTGTACGCAAAGAATCGCCCAACTCCATATACACCCATACGGCACAAACGGCAAATCTTTCCATTCAATATTGCGTGTCACTACAGAAGACACGTTGCCCTCGTCTGCAGATTCCACGGTCAAATAAGTAGTAGTTTATTGCTCCCCTGGTTGTTCAGTCCTAGCGACAAGACAGCAAGAGCACGCCAGACATCCAGCTACGTGGTCATTAGTGTGACGGCTTTAGGTCACCTGCTGAGCATCATGACGAAAACGACACCGGCTTCTATTACGCCACCACCGGCTCTCCTTACAACATTTACCCCGGACGCATCCTGCCTGAGAGATATTCACAAAGTCACTGATCTAACAGATGCCTGTTTCTTTGGTAATGAACAAGTGACGTGTAAATTCAACCATTTGGGCACGGACACGAGCGTGCCTGAATGCATGCCAACGAGCTGGGAACCATCAACTGATTTCTACTATTCACCTGGCATCTGCCCATCCGGCTACGAGGAAGCCTGTGCGACTGAGGTGACTATTGGTAGTATCACCGAAACTCGGGCTACGTGTTGTCCAAGGTAGGTGAAAGGAGTGGGAGACAAGGAGACAAGGAGACAAAAAATGCTAAGAAACTAGTGGCTACAAGTGTAACACCTCTCCTGCCGTACAGTGGGCGTGGCTGTCTACCGACCGATGCTTTTCGTCGATGTCGAGCTCGGAGGCGTTGACCTTCGTCGAGAGCATTGCGGGCAGCGGCATCGTCTCTACAGTCAGGACTGAGTGGGACAGCATCGACGCATTTTCCGTACAGGTCCGCTACCAAGCTACTGACGTGGCCTCTTGGTCATCCTTTACCAGCGCAACCTCTAGCATACCCTCCAGCATACCCTCCAGCACCGGCACAAGCGGCCACACCCAGACAACGTCCGCGGTGCCTACGAGCAGCAGCAACTACCATCACGGATTGAGCACCGGTGCCACGGCCGGCCTCGGTGTCGGCGTGGCCCTTGGCGTGTTGGCCCTCGCCCTCGGCGCTCTTGCCCTTTTTTATGTCCGCCGCAAGAAACGCACGGCCCGTGCGGCCAGCCAGGTGGCTGCAGAGCTGCCACCGAATACGCCGGGGATGGCGTATTCCATGGCGCAGCCACAGGGCGGGTATTACCCCGGACAGAGCCCCGGAGGGACCCAGACGCAATACGGGCATGGGTATGAGTATGGGTATGCGGTGCCACCGGGGCAGAAACTTTGGGAACCAACGGACCTAGTAGAGATGTCGGCGACGTCGCCACGGCTGTCGGCGCAGCCGCTCGCCCAGCTTCCGGCATAGCCGGCGACGCCAATTGAAATCCATGTGTGATGAGGCAAAGAGCAAACGGGCGTGGTGGTGAGCGTGGGAATATACAGGGAAGACGGGAGGGATCCGGGGTTGGCTAGAGAGCTTGGAGGTGGTGCTGTGGGGGAGCCTTGCGTCCGTAAGTAAAATGACAATCCGTCGTCTGTTTTGTGCTTCGCTCCTGGCCGTTTGTGCTTTCATTTTTTTTTGTTTTGGACACTTGGTCCTGTGGCAATATCTCAAGTACGCTTCGTAAAGTTTGGTCACCTCTTTTAGCTCTCAAGCTGTTATTTTATCCCGTTTTAAGGATTTTAAGTTGTATGTAGTACTCACTGTAACAATGCACATTGGAGAGTATTCGGTACACTATCTTGCAAAGTTTCTAGGGCTCCGCCAAAAGCTGGTGAATAGTGTTAACCCCGTAAGACCAGATCTAGCCTTGGTTCGACTTGCCAGGGGTCTGCGTCGGCCGTTGGGCAATATTGTGTAGAATATGTATGGAGTAGTTACTCCATAACTACAGCAGATACACTACAGCACCAGCAGAGTACAAGTATTCTTCTCGACCTGCCGAGACAAGAGCAACAGTCTTACGACTGGTCATGTTGGCGCTAAAGAAGGAAAGGACGGCGAGCGCACAGAAGGCATCCTCGTCCTGTTTCAGCACGGTCGGATCGCATCCTTCCCTCTGCATTGTATTCTATTATTACGACTACGAGTAAGCCAGCTTCAGGCCTGCCCAAGATTTGGATCCACAAGAACCATATCCTCCGTACGACTACACAGACGAACGTGGAAAAGACTAGCAGGGACTATTTACATCTAAGCCAGGTCGGCCTAGCCTCGACGTCAGCCTCCCAATGGCTAGGCACTCCTCCAATCACTGACCATCCTGGCGGCGCGAAGGATTCGGCCCCAGTGGGTCCTCAACCAATCTCCGCGTGCTGAGCTGCTGGCCGACCCATATGGCCCACGCAGGTGGTGATTGTGGCTTGACGCCCGTTCCTCAGCATGCTGCCCTAATACACAACGAGTATACAGGTACGTATGTACTCCGTAGATAATACATAATGCTAGGAAAGGAGCACTGCGTACCCCGTGCTGGGACAGACAGGATGCAATGGCCTCATACAGCGGTCCTTTGTATGCAAGAACTCCGTGTTTTTACGAGTGGGCTCAGCCTTGGTTACATCCCTCGATGAACAGCCTTAGGCCTAGTTGTATGTATGTACTCGTATTCGAGTATGTACTCGTAGTCTTGACGGGCGCCTCCTCATCCTGCATACTAAATGTAGCATGGTGTCGAGGCTCATACAACAACCTAGGCGATTTAAGGCTAGAAAAAGAGATACCGCAACATGGAAAGGGGTGAAAGTTTCTGATGGCCCCCCAAGGAGGCTTATGCGTTCCGGGGGCAGCTACCAGTTTGTGTGTACAATTATGTACAACGCCGTCAGGGATCAGTTATCGTAGGAGGACTGCTGTCAGGGCAGGCATATACTCGTCTGATCCCCCTTCTTCTCAGCTGCCCCAGCGCTTAAGAGCGGAACATACCCAATAGCACTTGATGTGAAATTTTCTCCAGCACATCTGCACTCCAGTACGAGTACGCTGCCGATATTTTCCCCATTTCTTGTTTACACGTTACGTCGTACTGCGGGTTGCCCCGTTCAGCTTGATCCAGTGATTGGCATAGCATTGCTGCGATAGTTGCACAGGAGGTGTGCAAAACCATCGTCCAAAGAGAAGGCATTGAGCGGCCATCGAGTCTCAGTGACAAAAACCCCCGAAAAAGTCCCTGTTGACGGCCCCGCTACCCATCAAGCATCACGATGTCTACTTCGACGACGGCGGCGTCGATACCACCGGCATCGTCGACACCAACGACACCGCCGCCAGCGCTGACTACGACATTTACCCCGGACTCGACGTGTCTCACGGACGTGTACAGGTACAACGATGCCGACATCATCTGTCTCCAGGGCTCCGCGACAGTCCCGTGCCAGTACTACCACCTAGGCGTCGATTCGAGCGCGTCCAACTGTATGCCAAAGAGCTGGACGGCGACCGACCTGTACTACTCTCCGGGTGTTTGTCCGGTTGGCTATTCGCAAGCATGCTCGGCCGAGGTCACTCTCGATAATGGCAACATAGAAACCCAGGCGACGTGCTGCCCGTCGTAAGTGAGAACAGGAGGGGACAGGAAGAGACAGACAGAGAAACAACGGCAACGGGGAAATTGGGGCAACCGCTGACATCATAGTGGCTTTGCGTGTCAAACCGACACTGACTGGCCGTGGTACTCGACAGATCGCTGCTCGTCAGCCATGTCTACCGAAGACGTGATAGTGTTCACAACGAGCGTCGTAGGCAACGGACTCGTCACCTCAACCACCACGGACAAGGCCGGCATCAACGCATTCGCCGTGCAGATCCGGTACCAGGCCACCGATTTCGTCTCCGCGACGAGCAGCAGCGGAAGCAGCGGGAGCAGCGGAAGCAGCGGGAGCAGCGGCGCGACCAAGGCCACCAACACCAGAACGGGGACGCAAAGCGGCGCTTCATCCACAGGCTCTGGGGCGAGCGGAACCGGCAACAACAGCGGCAGCAGCGGACTCAGCTCCGGCGCCAAAGCCGGCATCGGCATCGGTGTGGCTCTCGGCGTGCTGGCGCTGATCGGTGCGCTGGCCATTTGGTATGCGCGGCGCAAGCGGCTGCCGCACGCTGTGGACACGCTGCCGCCATCGGCGTTCCCAATGGCTCCGGCGGCCGCACACGAGATGGCACAGCCGCAGATGCAGACGGGGTACCAGACACCGCATGGGTATGCGATGCCGCCGGACCAAAAGTACTATAGCCAACCAGTGGAGATGGCGACAGGGCCGTCGCCACCACTGGCCGAGCTGCCGGCGCAAATGCCGCACCACCGGTGACACAGCTGAAGCTGCCGTGCGTGGACGGCAAGAGAACGACCGGTGGCCGGTCACAGTAGGGGGGTTGGGCGTGGTAATATATTCCGAGAGCGTGTAGCGTTTGTTGATAGCCTTCTTCTTTTCTTCTTTTCTTCTTTTCCCCTGCGTCTGCGGCGTCAAGTTGCTGTGTTTAGCATCCTCGATACATCATTTTAGCATGCTCTTGCTCCAGTCTTATTGCGTTGCTTTATCTGCACTTTCAACAGTAATCAATCTACATGATGCACCTCCACCCGCAATGGCTAATGCTCACCGTCCATGTGTCTTTGAGAGTGCTCTCAGAGGCTGCGATTACGACCCGCCGCCCTTCGACAAGTATCTAGATCTAGGCTGACTGGAAGGCGAGAACGCTGGAAACGGCAGCTCTGAGCTGACGACAGACTGTTGCTGGCAGCTGCCGATCACAGCTTATAACATGGCGCGATTGGCTCTCCGGGCTCCGCGGCTTCCGGCTGGCCGACGATCTCCGTAGTTGTGTGAAAATAGAGTCTATTCAACGGGGAACAAGAGTTTCGTGTGGACGGAATTTGTGTTTGTGAACGGCGCCGAAGCGGACGGGACAATCACTTGCTGAGCCGACGGAGTGCGAATAGGTAGTTGGACATATGAGAATGAAGAATTGGACCAGGGCTCGTATTGCCAGAAAAGGCAGGACGGCTGGGGTCAGCCCGCATACGAGAGCTGCATCGACGTTGCTAGGCTTACAAAATAGGAACATAAGCTTCCGCTTGGCTTGCACGAATCGTGGGAGCGGAAAAAAGCCACAGATGGTGGCGTCTTTCGGCAGTAATAATGGGATCGGCAAGGAAGCGCCACCATGTGGAAGACACTACACGGTTCCTGTGTACTCGTACTCGTACTCCGTGCAACACACACGAGTGCGAGAACTTTCAACTACATACGGAGTACGTCGTACGCACTTTGGTTGCATGGATGAAATAAAATGAGTGCAGACACAGGACGGGACGCCATTAGCTTCCCCGGCGATTTGACGTGAGTCAGCACGTGCGGTGGGCAGGAAGAAGGAAAAACGGCGACTGGGAGAGACGAAGGAATCGCAAATAGAAGAAGAAAAACGACGGGCACAGAGGCACGCAGACGCGCAGGCGCAAAGAAGAGAACGGGCGTCGCCGACTCCGTTCACGGGGCCGGAAAAGAGGTGAAAAGAGGTGAAAAATGGAGATGACTGGGCGCTAGCGCGTCTTCGGGGCCGCCACAAAATCTCAGAACCTGGCAAGGTCGCAGTGTGCAGGTAGCTTCGGTAGCCTCGGTTGAGAGTGCTGGCGTCGCAGTCGCATCCTCTGTAAGATGAATCTTACGCCGCAGAACGCCTGGAGAGCGCTACACGACCGCTGCGTTCTCCGTACTCCGTGGTTAATCTGAGCACTATCCGCTGCGCTCTCAGTGGGTCACAGGGCCGTAGTCGGCGCTCAATGGCACTTGTGGCATTTGTGCAGCCCACAGAAAACGCGCTAGCAGCAGCAGAAGCAGCCACCCGCCGCCAGAGCATTACTACACCAACTGGTACGGACGTTTTTGCTCTTTCAGGGCTGGCTCAGACGGGCCCTGACAGCACCCAAGTCCTCCAGTTCCCTTCTGGTCAAGCTCTACCTGGGCGCCATTCCCACGCTTAGCCTTTTCGTCCTAGCCCAGAGGCGTATATACTCCGCTTTTGTGGGGGAACGCGAGCTAGAGGCGACATCTAAGGGCCGAATTACAAGCAGAAAAAAAAAGGACCCAATAGCGAATCCAAAAATGACCAAATTGACCAAAATGGACAGAAGGGAACCAAGAACCAGAGGCCGATGAACGCCGGAGTCCGTTTGCACAAGAGTCATCGAGCCATGCGGCAGAGTCATACTCGGTCTGGCCCTGCTGCTCTCCCGGAAAACACATATATACACTTGAGTCGTAGACACGCTCATCGCGACCCGGCATTGGTGCCTGGAACGAAGTAATGCGAGCACAAAAATAAGACATCCTCAGACCGTGTCTCCTTGATTTCCTGGTTTCCACAGCAGCTTCCCTGGCCACATCGCTCCTTCCTTTTGCGCGTAGTTGCTGTCTTACAGCTCCTAGCCAGCCTCGGCGAAGCCAAAGTATATCTCATCGCCCCCCTCCTCTTTCGGCTCCGGCTTCTTTTGCTTGTTTTCATCTCAGCGCCGGACACCTCCTCTTTCTCCTCACTTTGTTCTCGCGCCAACAGCATCCTCCCTTTCCCCCCTCGTACCTCTCTCAGCCCCTCCCTGCTACACACACACACAAACACCTCCGCATTCTCCACACGGCTCGTATCTTTCTCATCACTTCAGCGGTTCGGCCTCTTTTGTCCTGGCCAGCACGCCCATTTTCTGCCGCGCTTCTCCCCTTTCGGCATCGTTGCCGTCTTTCCTCTAGCCCGGCTCTCCGCGTCCTTGCCTCGTGCTTCCTTCGTCACCGTTGCTACGTGGTCCCGTGGGCGCTCTCCGCTCCATCCGCTCAGCTGTTTTCCCCCAGCCCCAGTCACTTCCACACTTACAAGGACTCGGGGTATCCTTGGATTGGAAGCTTGCAGTTATTCCCGCCTGGTGGTCCGTCTTGGCTTTTCTCCGGCCATCTTCGCCGTTGTTAGCCTAGTCCGGTAGCTCTCTTTTTTCTCGTTTTGTTTTGCGCTGGCCCTCCCTTATAAGGTCCAACCGGCACCCGTGTCTTTCATTGCGCCCGCCGATCAGTGCTACCTTCACCTTCCGTGCCACCCCTTTCGTCGTTGTCGTCGTTGTCGTCGCTGTCGCCGCTATTACACACAATTTTCCCTGACGCGTCAGAACACCACCCCAACCAGACGAGGCCATGCTATTCAAAAAATGTGAGTCTCCGTCGCGCCAGCTCCGAGCTCGCTCTCTCGATTTGGACCCATACTACCCCAAAAAGACGGAAGACAGAAACACGTACTGACCTCTACAGCTGCGGCCAAACCGGAGGCTGAACACGCCGACGATGCCGTCTCCGGCTACGGCGCCACGGCCAAGGAGGGCGCCGGCATCCTGGCCACCGACGATGTGCCCCTGGACGGCGCAACGGTCGGCGCCATCAACGGCTCTGGCATCGGCAAAACTCTCGAAGAGCTCGATATCCGGCCGCCACCGCACACGACGCACGCACAGCTGATGCGGCGCATCGACATCCGTGTGGTGCCGTTCCTGGCGCTGCTGTATCTGGTGGCCTTCCTGGACCGCATCAACATTGCCAATGCCAAGGCGTTTGGCATGGTCGCCGACCTGCACCTCGACGGCAACAAGTACAACACCGCCCTGACCATCTTCTTCGTGCCCTACATTGTCTTTGAGATTGGCTCCAACATCTTCCTCAAGCGCTTTTCGCCGCGCGTCTGGCTCAGCGTGTGTGGCATGGGCTTTGCCATGGTCACCGTCTTCCAGGGCCTGGCCCAGAACTACGCCGGCCTGCTGACCACGCGTTTCTTCCTCGGCTTCTTCGAGTGCGGCATGTTTCCCGGCTGCTTCTACCTGCTGGGCATGTGGTACCGTCGCGAGGACGCCCAGCGCCGCTATTCCTTCTTCTTCTCCTCGACGTCGCTGGCCGGCGCCTTTGGCGGTCTGCTGGCCTCGGCGATTGGCAAGAGTATGTCCCCCGTTCTGTCTGTTCTCTGGTTTTGCTTTTCTTTTTGCCTTGGCCCTTGAGTTCTGCTTTTCTTTGCGTCTTCGCCATCACTAACAACCACAGTGGACAACATCCGCGGCTACAACGGCTGGCGCTGGATCTTCATCATCGAGGGCTGCGTGTCCTTCTTGATCTGCTTCATCTTCCTGTTCACTTTCCCATCGTTGTAAGCTACCCTTTGTTGTTCCTACATTTCTCTTCCCCCCTCCTTCCTCCCACGCTAACACTTGCGTAGCCCCGAGGAGGCAAAGTGGCTGCGTGAGGACGAGCGCGACTACATCAAAGCGCGTCTGCGGGCTGACCAGGGCAACAACGCTGCCGACCGCAAAATCACATTCCGCGACATCCTGACTGTCATGAAGGACTACAAGATCATCCTGGGCGGCTTCATGTACTTTGGCCTCATCGTGCCCGCCTATAGCTACGCTTTCTTCGCCCCCACCATCATCACAACCTACCACTACGGCGCCATCCAGACCCAGCTGCATTCCGTGCCGCCGTGGGCTTCGGCCTTTGGCTTTGCCATGGTCGTCGCTTTCTTCTCCGACCGCCTCCGGCACCGCTTCCTCTTCACGATCCTGCCCATCTGCATCAGCATCACCGGCTTTGCCATGCTGCTGGCCATCCACGACAACATCCACGCCCAGTACGCCGCTCTGTTCCTCATTTGCGCTGGCACTTACTCGGCCATGCCCGTCATTGTGTGCTGGTTCAGCATGAACCTCGGTGGCCACCATCGTCGCGCCATTGGTGTCGCCTGGCAGATCGGCTTCGGCAACATTGGCGGCATCATTGCCACCTACTCCTTCCTGAGCAAGGACGCACCGCATTTTACCAAGGGCTATGCCATCTGCATTGCATTTACCTGTCTCAGCGCGGTGTCGTGCTGCCTGTACGCAGCGGCGCTGACCATTGAGAACCGCCGCCGCGAGAAGGCTGTGCGCGATGTGGGCATGACGGAGTACGAGAAGACGGAGCTCGGAGTAAGTTATTGCAGTCTCTTTGTTATGTTGTTATTGTTCCATGAAGCTAACCACCGCCTAGGATCTGAACCCCGAGTTCCGGTACATGCTGTAAGCTAGCTAAGTTTGGGATAAAATGACAATAAGAAGGAACAGAAAACAACATGAAGCAGTGCATGTTGGTTATTGGCCCCGCTGTTACATGTGCTGCATCTGTTACATTTGCGACATTTGCTACATTTGTTATATCTTGGGAACTTGGAAAGGCATGATGACATTCCCGTCCCCAGGGCGAGGACGAGGAAAGGGGATCACAAAAAGCAGGCACTTACACCCGTGTTGGCAGGGACAGCAAAAATAATGGAGAATTGGATCTCCTCGCGTCTGCTCTGTTTAATTTTTGTATAATGAATATTACGTTTTCTTTTTTGGGTGACTGCTTTCACCATATCCGCATCGGCTCTGCTGCATCTTCCTCAAACCGTACTGTCGACTCTGCATCAGGATGGCTGGCGTTGGAGTATACTCCTGTGTCCCAGACGACCAGCCGTCCGCGTCGCCGAGCGTCCTCGTTGAAGAAACCATTCCATCCCGCCCACGCTCGCTGCAACGTCACGCCCAAGCCGGCGCCACCTGTTGCTGCATCCGTCGAGCTGAAAAAAGCAGCGAGCACGTCCTCAATGCCCTCAAATCCGACAATGTACCGCGGAATCTCGCCCGCTCTGGTTTTGGCTGTCTTTGCCACGGTGGCGTTGGCCAGCGGCCACAGCTCTGTCGCCAAAAACCGGTGTTGCTCGGCTGGAGTGCTCGCCGCCAGCGCCGTGTAGAACCGGTCAGCCTCGTCCAGATAGGCCACACGCTCTGCCGACTTTGGCTCTGAGTCGAGCGGTGGCTCACATGTCAGTGCCCTAGCGCGTAGGCCTGGGTACACAAGGTGCGAGCGCCACGGAGTGGTATGGCACGGCACCAGAAATAGTGCAAACAATTCATCGCCGTCGCCAGCGGCTTGCGTGGCGGCAGCAGGGGCGAAGAAGGAGTCCGGGTACGTGTCGAACGAGGGCAGGTCAGCCGGTGCCATTTCCAGCCAGTCGTGGTGGATGCGCTCGTACTCGTGGCGCAAAAAGGTCAGCACGGAGAGCGGGGCCGGCTGGTGGAAGAGCGAGAGGTAGCCGGCTACGACGGCGTTGATGGTGAGAGCAGCCGCCAACAGGCGCTTGTGACGGAAGCCCGTGGTAGGAGCTGGGGGGGTGGATGCTGGAGCAGGCTTCGACCCAGACTCGGCCGAGGTGAAAAAGGCCGCGACGGGCGAAGCGGCGAGAATATTGAGAATCGGCAGCAGGGGGTAGAGGAAGCGGACTTCTTTGTGAGCCACCAGAGACAGCGAAGCCACGGCTGCGACAGCCGCAAAAGCAAGGGCCTTTTGGGAGTTGGAAGACACCAATGAAGCAGCAGTGGGTGTCGACGACGACGATGCCAGAGCGGCATAGACGCCATACAGCGCAAACGGCAGACTCGTCATCGTGAGCAACGGCAGGCCCTGGGACAGGTAGTAGTGCCACGGGTTGTGGCCGTAAAAGACGGCAATGTCCCGCGTCCAGTTGATGTCGATAAAAGTATAAGCAGGGAATGTCCAGACGCCGTAGTAGAGGCGGTCAGACACGGCAGACAGAGCCAGAACGACAGAGCCACATCCAACAGCCTCGGCAGCCAGACGCAGGACCACGGGTAACGCGAGCGTCTTTGAAGATGCCGCAGATGACGGTGAGCTGTCCAAAGTCAAGCGGGACACTGTTACTGTCACCAGACCTAGCCAAATGAGCAAATTGGTTGGCCGCAAAACGACCGCTGTGGCCGCCAACAACAGCGACAGCCGAAGGCTAGGGACCATTAGTGAGTGACATCGATAATACGTGACAGCGGGGACATGCTTATACCGTTTGATTTCGCCGTGGACGAAGAGCGTGCCGGTCTTGACATCAGCTGTGTTGCCCAACAACTGCCACGGCCAATATGCCAGCGCAGCAATTGTCAGAGTGGCCTCGAGGCCGTTGGAGAATGTGCGGGTGCCGCAATACCACTGCCAGGGATTGACAATGGTCAACCAGAGCTACCGAGTCAGCCTGAGACAAAAAAGACAACAAGAGGAGGCAATAGGAAACGAGTCGGATGGGGCTCACCGCTGCCCAGGTGGCACTGCTGTCGTGGCCGTAGATTTGGCCAGCCAGTTTCCACACATAAAAGTCGCCGACGGCGGTGAGGACGGCCTGGACGAGCGAAGGCACGGCCGTCAGCACAATGGCGCGCAGGGGGCCCACGGCATGCAGAAGCGCCAGCACGGCATCCACAGCTGCGTACGCGCCGGCAAATAGCACGGGATGCAGCGACGTCCGGAGTTGATGCCGCCATTCCTGGTTGTTAGCGGACGAACAAACCACGATCTCCGTCGGCCAATGCACTGTGTACCGAACCGCCAAAGGCTCTTGGACGCACCCACGTCAGCCAGGCGCCGCTTGCCGGCCCAAAGGCCAGCTGCCACGCCGGCTCCAGCGCCTGGAAGTACTCATCGGGCTGGAAAAAAGTGCGCACGCACAACGCATTGCACAGCCGCAGCATGGACAGCGCCGTCAACACGTCCCATGCCTGCGCATACAGCACTTCTTCGTGAACGGTCGCACGGGTTGCGGCCTCGGCATACGATGCAGCCAGCGCGGCTGCCGAAGGGGGGGCGGCCGCCGGTGTCTGGCTAGGGCCTTTGCCCGAGCCCTTTTCAGAGCTCTTGTCGGAAGCTGGCGCCATGGCCAAATGGCAAATGGCAAATGGCAAATGGTAAATGGTAAAGGGTAAACACGAGGCACTGCAACGAAAGAACTATGCCAAGAGGTAGAAAAAGCATCAAGTAGAAGAAAGGCAAGAGAAGCACGCGACCGGCATCGTCGTAGGGTGCGCTGTGAGCTTGGCTGACGTCGATGGAACAGACGTGTTTTCTTGGACGTGAAGCTCGAAACGTGACCGAACGATAGGCTCCTATCAGCGTGCTTCAGCGGCCCTCTGTGCCACGTGGTTGGGTGCCACCAAGGCAGGCCCACTAAAGGTGTGCTATCTTAGTGCCGCAACGACTGACATGAACCAGGTCAGGTTGCGGTAAACAATATACGAATGGATGATGTTTTTATTATTCTAACTGCTTGACCATTTGAGCATTTTTGTCGTTTTGAGGTCCAATTGAGGTCACCAAGTCCAATAGTGCCAATCACATTTGGAAATAGTTGACTCCTACGTTTTCCTAGGCACGCTATCCTGAGTTACCATGGAATCCCGTCTCTAAAGCAAACGGATACAACTACGAGATTTGCCAGCCCAATTACCATTTCACTTGATGAAGCATCGCCCCACGACTGCCCTTATCACACACCGAGCTAATCCCGCCCCGACTGCACCATCTGCACCATCTGCACCCCGCGTGTTAGTTCCGGCTTTCGTGTCAATGGTTGTCCGGGGCTAACCGTGTTTGATATGCTTGTATGCTTCAATCAGCCGAAGTACTTTCCAAGTTACACCTAGAATCTTATGCCATGCTATGCTAGCCAGCTGCCATCAATAATCAAAGATCTTGCCCGGGTTCATCAGCCAACGCGGATCCAGGCTGCTCTTGATGCCCTTCATGACGGCAATTGTGCCCTCGCCGACCTCCTGCTTCAGCAGCTTCTTTTTGCCGAGGCCCACGGCGTGCTCCCCCGTGCAGGTGCCCTCCATTTCCAGCGCCCGGCCAGCCATCTTGTACACGATCTTGCGCACCGCCTCCTGCTCCTCGGGCACCCGCTCGTCGAACAGCATGGTTTCGTGGAAGTTGCCGTCGCCAACGTGGCCCAGGATGCTGACCGAGAGGCCGGCCGCTTGGGCGTCCTCGCGGCTGAGCTCGACAATATCGGCCAGCCGGCTCAGCGGCACCGCCACGTCCGTCGACAGCACGCCGGAGCCCGTGTTGGGCTTCCGAAGCGCCAGCATCGACCACAGCGCCTCCTTGCGCACCGCCCACAGCTGCTTCTGCTCCTCCTTGGACGCCGCAAACAAAAAGTCGCCGCCGCCGTGCTGGGCCGTGATGCCGCGCACCTGAGCCAGGTTCTCCTGCACCGACCCGGCCGAGCCGGCAAACTTGAACAGCAGCGTCGGCAGTTCCTTCCAGCGCTGGCCGCTGGGCGCGGCGCTTTCGGCAGACTCTGTGGGTTCCTTGGACGCTTCCGCTTCTTTCGCTTCCTTGTTGGCCTGGTACCGGTTGAAGATGCGCATCTGCGCGTCGTCCAGAAGTTCCATGGCTTGGACCGGGACGCCGGCCCGGATGACAGCGGCCGCGGCCGCGGCCGCACCGCGAATGGTGCCAAAGTTGACCATGGCCACGGAGGTCTCGGCCGGAATGGGCGTGAGCCGTAGGGTGATCTCGGTGACGATGCCGAGCGTACCCTCGGAGCCAACGAAGAGCGAGGTCAGGTTGTAGCCAGCGGCGGTCTTGCGGGGCCGGCGGCGGGTCTTGATGACCGAGCCGTCGGCCAACACCACGGTCAGGTTGATGACCCAGTCCTTCATAGTGCCGTAGCGCACGGCATTGGTGCCGCTGCAGTTGGTGCCGACCATGCCGCCGATTTGCGCCGTCGGGCCCGGATCTACGGGGAAGAAGAGGCCCGAGTTGGCAATGGCGGCGTTGAGGTCCATCCAGGCCACGCCCGGCTGCACGACCACGTCCATATCGCCCTCGTGCAGCTGCACCACGCGGTCCATGTGGGCAAAGTCAATAGTGACGCCGCCAAAGGGCGCCGAGAAGTTGCCCTCGAGGCTGGACCCGCCGGAAAACGGCACCATGGGCACGCGGTGCGCGTGGCAGATGCGCGCAATCTGCGACACGTCCTCCGTGGACCGCGGATACGCAATGGCCACCGGCAGCTGGTCGCTGTTGCTCGACGACCACTCTGAGTAGCCGTGGCGCTGGAGGTCCTCGAGGTCCGTGCTGACAATGTCGGCGGACACCCGGTCCCGGATTTCCTGCACGGCCTGGGGAGTTAGGGGGTTGTCTTTCACGTTTAGCAATGAGCCACGGGCCATCTTACCAGCTGCATGGTGTCCTGGTCTGCGTATTGTGGCTGGACAGACGTCGGGGCCGCCTCCTCTTTTTTGCCCAAGGCCTTTGGCGGCGAGCTTAGCGACGCGGTCAAAAAGTATGTGACCACACTGGTGGCTGCGACGGCCGCGGCCAGCGACGCCGAACCGGCCAATTTGGCATTCCCTGCCGAGGCAAACGGTCTCCGCCATTGCCACTGCCATTGCTGTTGCTGTTGCCGCGGTGCTGCTTTCGGACTCGGCCGGCGACGCTGGGGCGCGTGAATCCACCGCCTGTGAGCCTGCGGCAAAATGGGCGGGAAAGCTGGGCCGAGCGGGCGAGGCAGGCTGCGCAGGGCGTTGCGCGGCAGCGCTTGTCCGCGGATCATGGCGGTGGGTGGTGATTGTGAAAAGTGATACACGGCTTCTTTTTGGCAGATGCGGAGGAGGATGTGAGGAATGGCGTGCTTGGCGGGCGGGCAGCTTACGGCATGGCCCGTTTTCTCCTCTGGGGCTGGGGAACTGATCCACACAAAAATATGCAGACACCGGCCCAGGCTTCGGTAGTTGCAAAGCCTACAGGATTCAGATTCTGACCTGTTTCTCGTCGCGTTGTACGGAGTAACTCCTCGTAGACGGCAAAACCCAATTCAGGGGCTGCCGGCAGTTCATATATATCGGCACCACAACAATGATCCTCCGGCATGCTTCCGGCCGTGCGCCATTCCGCGCTAACGATGGGGCTCCGATGCCGCGTGCTCTTGCCCTCTCAGGTACCGTGACCCATGATGGAGCATATCACTCGGGTCAAGACGTAGCGAGCGATGGCCGAGGAAGACACCGGATAAATAGAGGCCACCAGCATTGCGATTATCATGCCCGACAAATGTGCGTGTATTTCCATCCTGTCCAAAGCACAGAGTAGACAGCGACTATGCACCGCACAAGAGGCATACACATTATACATGAATTATCCCCACCAGTTTCTCTTATTGAGCATGTTCTCAAAGCTGGCATGGCTTAGGCTAACTGGCAAGCTTCCGTCACATTTAATAAAGGCACCATTTTTACCCAGAAGTACTACGCTGTACAGTCTCAAAGTCCTTTGAAACATGACAAATAATACGCTGCACAATCAAAGCTTACATTATGCTACAAACCGGGAGCATTCTACACGGGCATCCCCTCCGAGAGGCCGGTGTGGAAGAAACCTTAGCGCTCGCCGAGATCGCAGCGGGACACAGACACGAAGCCGGAGCTAGGCCCGGAAGCCGGAGCTAGGCCCGGAAGGCCGGCCTCAAAACCCAGCTCGCGACGGGATCGAGCGCAAAAGCACCTGCCTACTTTTATCGGCAACTGCATCGCTACCAACAACTTCCAAGCCGCCACCGTGAGCCGAAAGAGGGCCTTAGCTGTGGGGGTCGTCCTCGACGAAACACTTGGCCGACTCTAGAACATGAATGCGCTGGTCGGCCTCATTCTGTATCTACCAGCCGCCACAACACATGATCGGTGCGACGTACGACAAGAAGTTCTTTAGGGAGCGGTACAGCCGAAGCATTCTACAGCACGCGCCACAAGCAGCGTAGGCGGGTTGAAAGAATCACTGGTGACTTCACGGGATTGATTGGGTGACCATGTACTTGACGGCACGACAAAATGTAAGGATATGCTGTTAGATATGCTGAATCCAATGTCAGATGGTAACTTTCAAAGTTCCTTTGGCGATGAATTTCGCAAATGGGCATTCATCAACAGCATGGGCATCTACTCGAAGCGCAAAGAAAGACACCAAAGTGCAGGCCGTAGGGTGGACACCTCTCAGATCCTGTCAGACGATTTCCCTTCGGTTCACAGGACACGCACTGATTTCGCACATAAGATGGTAAATACACTCGCCGGTGCCTACAGGAGAAGATGATGAAGATAGCCAGGGTGACGGCGGCGCAAACCATTTCATCCGGCGATGCCGGCAAGAAACCTTAAGAGTCCTCTGAAAGCAATGGACGGAAGTAGTGCTCGCTGACGAATACTGGCTGGGCAGGAGTCCATAAACGCCTACCCCCTCGAACACACAGCAATCCTCTATACTCAGACGAGCTAGAATAGTTGCTCTAGCTTTCGGCCAGTTACAATCTTCTGCCGGGAGTGCCTAGGGTGCTTCGGGTTGCGTAGCTCACGGCGGAAGTGGCACAGTACAAACCCCTACAGGTCCGTGTATGTCTCGATCTCTCTCTCCTTTGATCCGATCACAGCTGTGAGATACCCCTGCCGTTGGGAAGGAGCCATTGCGGTAGAGAATGCTACGTGTCCGGTTTACATTTTACCTTGACATTTATCTCCATGAATTACCCTGCAAATCATGGGCTTGGACTTTAAAGAACTTTTTCCACTGACCCATCGCACTCTCGTGCGTACTCCGGGGCCCTTAGCGACGGAAAGCATGCTTATTAATGGGATGATGCGGCTTCTCGCCCCTTCGGTTTTATCCCACGCGTCGGTTTAATCCCTCGGGTTTAATTATTATCTTTTGATCTGATAAATAAATCCGCCCCAAGTTTTAGTGTGAACGTTAATACGGCGTAAATGATCCAGACTACAACAAGCCCCCTGCCGCTCGTGCATTTACGGAGCAATGATTTGACTGTTTGCACATCCTCCCTTGCATATCATCCCTTGAACTTTCCCCTTATCCCAATGAGAAGCTAGGCTGGGCAATGGACCACTATGGCTGACTATAAGCCCAGAACGGCAACCGCGTCGCAGCTACCTCGGAAACGACGGCGACCGGCAGTGGTCTGCTCGGAGTGCCGTAGGCGTAAGATAGCATGTGACCGGAAGACACCTTGCGGGCAGTGCGCGCTGCACAATGTCGAGTGCCTGTACGTGACCGGCACGGTTCCGCCACAGTACGGCCATCCGATACGGGCAACTCTGTGTCCGGGTGGTGCGGGTGGACAGGAGAAGCGGAAAGAGAAGCCGGGACAGTCCGGGCCGCCTTGGAAACTTGGCTCAAGCGCAGGGGGAGACGCGCCGCAACCGGAGTGGCTCGAGGCCGAAACGGGCACAGGCGTTATTGCGCTGGCAGCAGCGTTCTCGCAGGACGAGCCGCCGCTGGCGGAGGACATGGCAGTGGGCATGGAGCGGAGCAGGATGGTTGCGTCGGCCGACGAGCAGCTGCCGCGGATCAGAGGGCGCTTGGCCAAGACGCGGCTGCTTGGGCGGACGCACTGGATCAGCAACATCGACCAGTTCAAAAACGTGCACAGCCTCACACATATAGCCTACCTCATGTCGGGCTCAGGTCTGCCGGAGTCGCTGCGCACATGCAAGTGGCTGGGCTGGCAGATCAAGGCCGACGAAAAGCGCCAGATAGAGCAGCAGCCGACCGCCGCGACCGACGACGGCGATTTGTCGTGGCTGACGAGCACGCTCCCGCCGCGCGCCGTCTGTGACACGCTGGTGGACCTATACTTCAATTCCTTCGAGACAGTGCTCCGGGTGCTGCACATACCGACGTTCCGGCGGGAGTACCAGCAGTTCATGCGCGGCGAAAGGCGCAAGACAAGGCCAGACACGGCCCCCAGATGGGACGGCAGAGACCGGCCCGAGCTGTTTCCGGCGAAGCTAGTGCTCGTGCTGGCGCTGGGCAGCTGCTTCTTCACAGGGCCCGATGCGGCGGCCGTGCATCGCGGCCTGCGGCTGACGGCGGCCCGAGCGGTGCGGCACTACGGCGTGGCGACGTGCACGCCGGTAGCCAAGTGGCAGCTGAGCCTGGACATGGTGCAAGTGTACTGCCTGGTGCTGCTGGCGCGGCAGACGACAGCGCTCGAGATCGGCGACGACCTCGCCTGGTCGTCGGCGGGGGCGCTGCTGAACACGGCGCTGAGCATGGGCCTCAACCACGACCCGTCGCAGATCCAGTCGCGGGCGCAGCCGGTGCTGCCGCTGCAGGCCGAGCTGCGCCGGCGGCTGTGGGCCACCGTGGTCGAGCTGTACCTGCAGGCGGGCGTGGACCAGGGCATGCCACCCCTGCTGAGCGCCGGCGACTACGACTGCCAGCCTCCGACGAACCTGGACGACGACGAGCTGGAGCCGGAGCTGGAGCCGGAGCTGGCGCTGGAGCCGGATGCCGGCGAGGCTTGCCACACCCGCCCCCTCCCGCACCGCGGCCACCCCGACACCGTCTTCACGCAGGCGAGCCTGCAGAGGCTGCTGAGCCGCTCGCAGCCTGTGCGGCTCTACATCTTGAAAGCCCTCAACGGCCTGGGGCCCGGCCTCGCGTACGACCGCGCCCTCCAGCTCAGCACCGACCTGCTCGAGGCCTGCCGCTACACGTCCGCCAACCTCAAGACGGCCCCGCTCCCGATTCCCGAGGCCGTCCTGCCGGCCGCCGAGGCTGCCGGCTTCGCCGCCCTGCGCATTTTTCTCTACGAGCTGCTGACGCGGCGCTTCCACCACGCGCTGCACTCGCCGTTTGCCCATAGGGCCTCCGCGAGCGTGCAGTTCTTCTATTCGCGGCGTGCCCGCCTCGAGTCGGCGCTCAAGCTGTTTCCGCTGCTTCGGGACGGCGGCGTCAGCGACGTGAACGGCTCGTTTAGCTTCAACACCTCCCCCGCGGCGCCCTCGCCCTGCCGGCTCCTTGCCGTCGCGGGCCGCGGCTTTTTCAAGTGCGCCCTCCTCGACATGACCGCCACGGTGGCTATCGAGCTGACCCTGCAGCTGCAGGAGGACTACGTGCCCGGCACAGACCTCAGCATGTCTCAGCGCGAGCTTCTCCACTCCATGCACTTGATGATGGCGCTGTCGCGCTCGCGCATCGAGGCTGGCGAGACCAACGTCAAGAGCTACATCTTCTTCAGCTGCGCACTGGCCCAGATCACGGCCCGCATGGACGACCTGCCGTTGAGGCAATGCGTCGCGGAGGCTGCCAGCAATGCGGCCATAGAGATGATCAGCACGCTACGGGCCGTGGCCATGCATCGGGGGGTGTCTCTAGAGGAGGAGGAGCTGGGGGAGAAGGAGAAGGAGAAGGAGAGGAACAATGTGCAGGAGGAGGCAGGGGAGCAGACAGGAAGAGACGCTCTGGCAGAGACCTTGACCCAAGCAGGCCCAGGGCAGAACACAACAAACGGGCATGAAGCCTACAGGAGCAAGATCTATGACCAGGCCGCCTTCCCCGCGTACTCGCCACATATCGCCACCCCGCCTGCGGCTCTGCATGCCGACGAACCACTCGTCAATGCAGCGGATGGTTCTTGCGGGGAGCTTGATGTCGACTCCGACATCTACCTCGGCAGCACCGACACCAGCGCTGCCGATAGTAGCAGCGGCATATGGGGTGATGATCTCACGATGGACCTTCAGGGCGGCGCGGGCGACTTCGGCCTCGGCAGCTGGTTTTATCCGTACAGCGGCCAGATCGGGACTGGGCTGTAGGACCGAGAACGTCTACTAAGAGGCGGAGGCAGGTCGGGCCTTGGCACCCTGCATGTATGAAGATGCCACCGGAGATATACTTAGACAGCGTTGCTTTCGTGATCTTTTTTGTTCACTTGACGAGAGGGGGTACATGGGGCCTTCCATCCACAGTTTAATGCAATACATGAGTGTGACCGCACCTGTCTATTTCAGAGTCTATCGCACGTGGCGGCATTTTGATATGCGAACTACACGTAAAGACTTGCTACCGTTTCTCGATTGGCCGATGGAGCCCTCTTTATTCGACTAGAGCAAAACGCAGAATCCGTTTACTTTTTTTATTAATTTATGTACTCTGTAGCCTTCCCATTCCAATGCCAGATGCATACAACCCCAAGCAACATAATCTGCCTTGTACTTGGCCCCCAAGAGGTCCCACCCTTGCTTGATACCCACGTCCTCGCTGTGCCACTCTTGACAAGCAGGATAGAGGATACACGATCGTCATCCCTATACATGACCGTGCTACCTCGCTCTGTTTGTGAGAGGGCTGGAGACAAGGGTCCAAAGGGGGACGGCCTGCTGTTCAGACAAGCACGCGTTTCTTCTCATCCAGCTTCTCATCCGTAACTTTGAAATCTCTCCAAAGGAAGAGTCCCACGAATGCTAGTGCTAAAACTGCTGTCGCAGTGATCATCAATTTCCGCTGTATGTCATCGTATGCACCAAGCACTGCGGCACTTGTAGCTGGATCACTCAGTGCCATTAGTTGGTAGTAAATCGACCCATAAATCTGATCTGCTTGCGCCTTAAGCGCATCTGGCAGCCTCTTCTTCAATGCATCAAGAAACTCGTTGGTCCAAATACCACCTGCCACACAGAGGCCAATAGCTGCGCCGATTTTCTGGAATAGTGATGATAGCGATATCAGAAGGGCGGTGCTATGCTGTTTGCCATGTCTCTTCGTGGCCATCGGAGAGAGAAGCGCCAAGTACTGGCCGATGGTGATAATTCCACCACCGAAGCCGATAAAAAGCTGGCACATAACGATGTAGCCAACGCCTGTACTCGAATGGCGAAAGTGCACCAGGAGGCCAACTCCGAGTGTCAACAAGCAAGTGCCCGCAAAGGCAACCCACCAGAAACTACCAGTCTTCCGTATAACCCTGTGCATCAAAGTAAGTCCGTGCCAGACAAATCGGCTTCAAGAAAATGCTTACAGTCCTGAAACGATGCCTGCGATTCCGACACAATTCCAGTATATGCTCCCGATATATCCAGCGTGCGAGATACTCAAGCCCCCAACCACTTGGAGCCAAGAGGAATAGTACGACTCCCATATGCTTTCATCGGCTATTAACATCAGGGCGCTAGTGGAATATAGATGGGACATAAAGTTGGACTCACAAATAGCTCATTGATGTTGCCACGTTGAATATGCAAGCTCCAAGCACAGTCCGTTCCTTAAGAAGACTGAAGTCGATGAATGACTTGGGTGACAAAAATCTTTCATACAAAACGAAAGCTATAATCAGAACACCGCCGAGAACAATCATTGTGATCTCACTTGCAGAGTCCCATGATTTATATGCAGAAGCCGCTAGAGTGAAGGGGAGGAGGAATATGGTGGTGCCGGCACCAAAAAGTATGACTCCAATAACTGCATCCAGTTAGAACCTGGCTGTTCGAGATTGTTGGGCAACACGTACCGTCAAATTCAACACAGTAATGTATGAAGGACTTCACTTTCGTACGCCCACTTGGCGGGCGTTTAGTCGTAACACCACGTTTTGCGGCCTTTCGCTGATTGGTCCACAAGCTGAATACGAAAGGAAGTGAGACGAAAGGAAGTACAATGGTGAAGGTGCCAAATGCCCATCTCCATGTGCTGTGATCCAAAAATGCTTGTGCTAGAGGTGCACCCGCGAATGTAGTACCAAGGGCAGGCAAACTCTGAAAGCCGAGCATCCAGCCGTGGTTTTTCGGCTTAGTCGTGTCAACGATAAAAACGGTAATCACGTAGGAGACACCACTGAACCCTATCTCATAAAAGACCTGCCCAGGGGGTTATTATAGTCCGCATCAAATGTTTTGGTGCTGATGGGAGGATATACCATTGCAGCAGTATACGTCGCAACATTCTTGCACGCCGCGAGCATGAGAAGTCCTTTATGAGTAGAACGGTAAGCGGAGAGCCAAACCAAAAGAACGGACAAGTTATGCACATACC
This sequence comes from Graphilbum fragrans, assembly GCA_001513895.1. Lineage (NCBI taxonomy): Eukaryota > Fungi > Ascomycota > Sordariomycetes > Ophiostomatales > Ophiostomataceae > Graphilbum > Graphilbum fragrans. Next base: position 516,458 of record LLKO01000016.1, read on the forward strand.
TAGCTCCGTAAAAAAAAGTACGAGGAGGAACCCTTCCAAGCGACCCGTAAGATCAAGGAATTTCGCAATCGGCACCTGCACCACGCCCGCAATGATAAAGCAGACCATGGTCGTTGTCGCAATCAGAGAGTGTGCGGAGAAGGCGCTAACGACATAGGGGGACAAGCTGTAGCTGGAATACTGCTGTAATATGAACCAGACTAGCACGGCGTAAATCCTGAGTGAAGAGTTAGATGAGTCCATAGAAGTGCCCGAGTATCAAACTGACCCAATATACGCCGTAATCAGAGACCGTGTTGACCATACAGCCGTAATTGCATCTATCCTTTGGACACCCTCAGGCGCCTTCATATCAGAGACATCGTCTGAAGAATACTGCTCTGCGGCCTGCCCTTTGGCCTGTGTGACCATTTCTGACGAGGGAATAGCTGCTTTTTCGTTCGAATGCATGCTCGCAACCAAAATCTAATCAGATCCGATAGTATATTCTATATCTAAAAGAGCTATCAGTCTCTTGCTGAGCGTCTAATAGTCGGTTTATGTATCTATCTATGGCTCCCCAAACTAGGAATACGAATCTTAGGCTGCTTGGCAGCAAAGCCGCAAGGAAATCTAGGCCCAAGCTGCTCTTTACTCGGAAGACTCGATGACTTCGGGCGTCATATGTCCGCGGGTGTGGTATGTCCGCGAGTGTGATATATCCACGGGTCCTCAGAGTAGAATTTACATAGCATCGGGCAGCCTGCTTCCATATTCGGTAGCAGCTGCTTTAAAATATGAGGCCGTCCCCTGCCAAGTAGCTATTGAGTGGGACTCGATATGAACACTGTAGTGGTCTTTTAATCTGATTAGATGGAGATAATGTTACATGATGCCGTCTGTCCGCGTGGGTGCGTCGGATAGCCAAACTAAACTCGTAATAGAATGGTAGCAGTGGAGTGATACGAGCATCTTCTCCTTCCTAGCGTGATGCAGCGCGTTGGTTGCATCCCTTTGTGAGTGTCATTTTATATTTTATCAGATTGATAACTGAGAGGTTTCCTCCAAGGCTGCACACGAAATCGATAATAGTGCTGGGCATTAAAAGAAAACACCGAGATCGGCCCATTTGATGTGAATGCACCAAGTATCGAGTGCTATGACATCATTATACTTTGTCTAGGTCCTGTTTTTGCTTCAATATATGTAAGGCAGGATACTAACTTTACCAAGGTAGTGCTTCCAACGGCAAGGGGACTGCTGAGACAACGTAGGCATACCGCTAAAAGCGGCAAACAGGTGAATTATACATTGATCCCCTCATTAAGTATAAGCTTGACAGGGCAGTCTAGCTAAGAGGGTAGTGGGATGTGGCCTGAGGCTACAGTGTACTAGTGTTACTATTCTCGCAAGGAGCGTTCTCGCAAGGAGCGTTTTACGAAACCATACGTAAGGTGCTTACTTGTAATGCTCACCAGTCTTTTGAAGCCCTCCCAGTACCTCCCAATGCCTCCCGGTACATAACTGCTAGGCCTCATAAGAACACCCAATGCCTCCTTAGGGATTTTTTCCTGTTCTAGATTCTTCTGACCATTTTTTTCACACAAGTGGGGTATATTTACTATGTACTTTTTACTTTTCGCCATTTCTGCAACTACGTAGTAGAACTGGTCTGTTTCAATCTCCGCCGTAAATCCGAGGTGCTTAAAAAGCCGACCACGGAAAATACGATCTGATAAAAATGGACGTTTTAGCGTGCAACACGGGGGCTACTATCAACTCGGTTAAGGCGGATTCGTCGTTTTTTAAGCTGGAACAAACTCTGCATGAATAGATGAAGTATATCTATCGTAGTTCGGGGAACGGTGGAGTCAGAAGCGGAATCCCCGTGTAAGGTTATCTTGGCACAAATACTGGACGAAGAACGAGCCCCTGCCTCATATATGGACGTGGAGTGTTACAGGCTGGCCCACTGACTGGCCAGAGGCAAGAGCTTTAGGCAGTCATCAAGATGACACCAGAACCAGGAAGCCATAGTCATCTGGCATTAGAGGCAGATTTCATGACCCAAATCAATCCGTGTCTAATAATGAACGACGATACCACCCAGGAACCCTGATGAGGTGAGATAGTTTTATACAACAGAATGTTTTCATAGCATCATGATACACCAAAACCTTCATCTGATACCGAAGAAGACATTCTATCATCAGCTTTCTGGTTACTAGAGATAGGTATATAGGTATAGATAGGCGGGCGTTCGAGCGGCTTTTATTTGGTAATACAAGACTACATTCAGCATCACCTACTTATATACTAAGTTAAGCGTAGGACACTGATAGATTTTGATCACTCCTTCGCATACATACCTATTCCCTACCAGTGTTCTGATCAGAAGTTTGGTTCACTGGCTAGACCAAGGCAGCCCCCAATCAGGTAACGGCTGATTGGAGTGTAGCGCACCTCGAAAAGCCGACATGGCCCGGTGTGATGACGCAGTAGGTGGGCATAAAACAGTAGGTGGGCATAAAGAAGCCAGATACGAAGAAGAAGCTACTCGGAGCTGTAAGACCAAAGGGGTTTTCTGGGATTTTCCCGTGGACTTCGCGTTAATAGAAGACAGGAAATGGAGAAAGACTTACTGGGTGTAAAAATAGTAGCTGCCTCTATAGCACTAACCACTTCCTGTGTAGGAGGAATTGGTATATCTATGGGAGATTGATGCCATCATCAAGTCGAAGACATGTAGTAAGGATCCAACGATCAACACATTCGCGGCCCATAATTGTCCTAGAGCTTCACCATAATAGGTCCCTAGGTGGCGTCACTATCGTTAACCATATGCTTTGCTAGTATCGGAGAGAACAAAAAACATGAACCATGAATATCATGATGAAGACTTCGAGGCATGTGATCCATCCATGACAACAAGCTAGTCGCGTGGTTGCTTCACCGAAGTTCATTGACTGCATATCCTCACAACGACTGTGCATACATCTTCTGTCCACAGACAGCAGGAACACCATGTTTCATCATATTAGACATTAGACATTAGAAAATAGATATTAATAATTACAAGGTATGTGAAAAAGGCAGTTGCTGCCCTATTATCCCTCAAACTGTTGCCGTCCTCTTTCGGTTTTCTGCAAACTGAGATCGCTCGTGAGGAAGGCTGCGATCAGCCCGAGGCCACTAAATCCCGTCATCGCGTAGACGATGGACCGGAAAGACGTGACATAGGCCTGGCGGACAGCCATAAGTATGTCTTGCGGCAGGTCAAGCGAGCGCAGCTCCGGAATAAAGGCCACAGCAGCATTTGGGTCGTGCAAAAGCTGCAGGGATGCTGGAAGATCAACAATTTCGTTGATGGCACGCGAAAAGCAGCTACTAAAGATCGTCGAGCAGACAGCCAGGCCAACGAGTCCACCGAGCAACCGGAATGTCAACAGCATAGCAATCGCCAACCCAGTGTCGTTGACATTGGTCAGACTAGCTTGAAGCGGCAGATACTGGAGTCGAAGAAGGAGGCCAACACCGGCTCCCCAGGCAACAGGGAGTCCGAGCATGATCGGGCTCTTCGATTCGGTGTCCAGAAGCAAGAGAATGCCAGTGCCAGCCGCCGTAAGCACCCAGGCTGCGCGCATCATCCAGCGGTAGCCGATATTGGCCAGCCCCACGATCATCACACCACCCACAGCAGCCGCCACGCTGACAGCACTCGTGGGCAGCAGAACTACGGCCGAGTGCAGCACGGTGCCGGCCATGCCTGCCTGGTAGAGCAACGGCAGCCACTGCAGAAGTGAATAGAGCGACACGCCGTGGAGAAAGGCCCCGGCCAAGCTGGCCGCAGCGGTGCGAGAGCGGAAGATCCGCGGAGGCATCACCGGAGCGTCCGGGTAGCGTTCATACACGATGAAAACAGCCAGCACGACGACGCCGATAATCAGCGGAACGAGCGTGGCAACCGAACGCCACGTGTATAGATTGCCAGCCCAGCTCAGCGGTAGCGCAACCAAGACGATGCCGGCGCTCAGCAGCGGGATGCCGACCCAGTCGAAACGCTGTGGTAGGGGGACATTCTGGCTCTCGGAGCTGACGCTGCGCAACCGCAGAAAGAAGAGCACCAGCGTGGCAGATACGCCGATGAACGGCAGGTAGATCCAACCGAGCCACCGCCAGCTAACCAGACTGCTAAAGAGGCCGCCAATGGTAGGCCCAAGAACACTCCCAAGAGCCGTGGGCAGGGCCATCAGCCCGAAGTACAGCGAGCGCTCCTGCAACGTCGTCATGTCCGTCACCGTGATCTCGCTTAGTACGTCGAGGCCGCCGCCGCCGAGGCCCTGTAACACGCGGCCCGCAATGACGGCGGTCATGTCGGGCGCAAGCGCGAAGAGGATAGAGCCGCTGCCGAAGAACACGTAGCCGGCGAGCAGGCAGGGTTTGCGGCCGAGGACATCGGACAGCATTGCGTACACTGGCTGCGAGACTACAACGGCCAGTAGATACGAGATGGAGGCCCAGAACGACTGCAGTGAGGAACCATTGAGGTCGGCGGCGATGGCCTAGAGGAGAAGGGAGGAGAAAAGGGTTAGACTGGGAACCGGAAGAGCCGTGAGCGGAACTGGGGCCAGATGGGCAGTGAGTGCAACGGGAGACAAGGTAACACATACCGGGGTGGCCACGGCGAGCGTCGTCGCATCTAACGCATAGATGAAGAGGTTGATGAGGATGGCCACGAAGCTGAGGTAGAAGGCCAGCGACTTGCGCGGCTTGGTTGCCTCTTCGGCAGTAGGCGAAACGTTGGCCTCATCTTCGATGGAAACGCCGGCTACGTCCGGCTGGATGGTCTCTGATGGTTTCTCTGCACGCATAATAGCATCGAATTTATGGTAGTTTGCTAAAGTGTGGGAGACATGTTGTCTACGTTGGGAATGTGCGAGTTTGTATTGGCGGGTGCCTATTTTGAACGGAAATAATTGTAAATAAGAGGCGGGTCTAGCCTCACTTCTGGGAGGAATAGCCAGCCGTCTTTCATCAGGGTTAGCTGACTTAGTGCGGATCGATGCGTGATGGTATGCAAAAAAGGGTCAGAGCGAGGTTATGGAAACCGAAAAGATAAATTGAAATGCATACATCCGTCCATGATACTTCGAATACAGAATTGCATTCCCTGGCAACGCAACTCTCGGTTTACAGCAGCTTACGCCTCTATCCCGCGTCTATTTGTCAAGCTGGTTGCAGACGCCAGTCACTCTATTCGCACCGTCTGCAAGGGCCGTGGCTCGGCAAAGACAGACTTGTCCAGCGGCCGGCCTGCTACCTCAAAGACCGTAGCCACACCAACTCGCTTCCAAGCAGACATTTGGCGCTGCAGTAGAAGCCCTGACGGCCGCTGTCCGCTGTTGATGTGCACGTAGAGCAGGTCCGTTCCAATCGGCGGTGCTGCTGCTGGACCCTTGTCAAGATGCCCATGGGCAAATACTGTGCTGCCTTGCCCGTCGGCGGATCTTGTGAGTACATCGTGCGGAAAACTGGCCCGCTCGACATATTTCCAGTAGTCCGAGTCGTCAATATAGCGCAGCTCCAAGATTTGGCAAACCCACGAACGGATCTCAACGAAGCCCAATCCTGCTGATGAGGGACGGTCGGCATGGTTGGCTGCCTCGGTTGGACCCCACCTATCAATGTGGAAGCAGTCTTTTAGAGCCGCTGGTGTTTCGTCGCCCTTTCTCGTGCCCCGGACAAAGCCAACCTGGCCATCCAAACTCGCCCATGACCACGATGGTGCTCGCTCCGTGCGCGGCCACGTTGTGTTGGATCCGCTCTCACTGCTGCTAATATACCAGAGAAGCTCTGTAGCCAGATCGCCCTCCCACATGCCGGCGCCAGGCATATATTTGACATCGCCGTCGAGGCTGCGCGCCATCTCCGCGGCAATACTCTGGATGGCTGTCAACTTGTCGGATCCATGAGAGAGCTGCCGTTGGCTGTAACGGCCGACGAACTGCTGCCACTGCGTATACAGATCCGTCTTAGACATCACTGGGTTGGTTTCGCTGTCTTCCCTCGGCGCCGGGCGTGGCCACAGGCGAAACGGCTGGAAGCTCTGCCGGGCTGTAGGCTCGCCCTCCTCGGACAGAAAGCAGGTGCGGCACTCAAAGTAGATCTTGTTCCGGCAGAAATGCAGCAGCCGTGTCGAGAGAGCGCGTTCTTGCATCGTCCAGCCGCGGGTGTTCCAGCTAGACCTTTCAATATCGCCTAGCCGCAGACCGGTCTCGATATCGTCCAGAGGGCTTAACACCACGAAGCTGTCCTTCTCGGACGATGTTGCCAACTTCACGGCTGCCATCTCCTCCGTCCTGCGTTTTAGGAATCCACTATGTGATGATGTAGACGAAGTACTGCATGCATGAAAGTCAGTTACACTATACATATTTTTGCGGGTGAATTGCCTTGGCTTTCGCGTACGCAGCAATGGTCACCTCTGCATGACCATACACCATATGCATTGTGGCTGCCTCACGGGCCCAGTCGTCCCGATCGTCTTGGACAATACATAGCGAATCAATCCAGATATAGCGGATGCCCAATCGCGAACAAACTAGCACGGCGTCTGCAAAGCTGCGCGGTAAATCAGACACCGCGCTGCCAGCTAACATGTCTCTGTAGTTCCCCTTTATTGTTCGGAGCGGTGGTTTGACGAGCACGTTCCCCCACATATGGCTCAGCGCGGCATAGACAGGACGAGCATCGTTTAGAATAGCCGTCTCGATCAGTTTCACCGACGTTGGCAATCCAGACAGCGAGGACTCAATGCGCACGAGACGCGTCGGAGTCCACGCCGCATCCAACACCCTGCATTCAACATGCTTCTGTCTGCAGTCGCTAATCCAGCCGTGGATGAGTTCCAGGTTTTCCAAAGACACAGTGTCCGTGCTCGGAAGCCGACGTCTCGAGAGCTCACTCCCGTAGTGCATGTCTGCCAGTTAGTCTACCATTGAAGACTGAAGAGCCATCATCAATCAAAAACTCACCCATGGAGTCGAATGCCTTGAACCCGATTGTTTGAAAAATGTTGCCGTAGGTGATGGGTTTTGCTGTGCCGGCCTGATGTTGCCGGGGAAGAATTGATGGAGTAGATGCCGGACCGAAATCCAGCGCCAACATGGTGATCGTGTGTCCCAAACGGCCGTTGTCAGCAGCAGCCTCGGCCTTTTTCGAGGATGCCTCACTGAGATACGGAGCAAGATGGTATTTTGCATTATGAATGCGTACTTTTCGATCCCACGTGGCCGCGAACAACTCGTTCCAGACTCCGTCTCCTTCGTTGAGCGTCCCCACGCCCTCTTCTTCCATCGGCCGAACAGCCCAGGCCTGGCGAATAGCCTTTCGCAGCAATCGACAAAGTCCACATCCCTTCTTTGCAGAGCGTTTCAGCCCCGGGAAGTTGGGAAACGTGTCGACGACGTCGAATGGAACAGCAATCCTACCGCGGTCTGCCGAAGTGCGATCGACTACTGCTAGAGCCTGACATCTGGAACATGGTTGACAAGCGTCTTCCTCGCGGACGCTGGAAATATTCGGGTAAGGGCAAATGGGCTCAACAAGGGCCCGATAGGACAATGCCGACATGGCGTTTTTGTCTTGTGTTGCGGGGGGTCGAAGCACAGCGGGGAACAAACAGAATTATCTAGTCTGCCTAGCCAATAAACGGCATCCTTTCATCCTTTATCTGGCTGCCACTATATCAGCGACTGATGACGGCTGAACTACGCTCTCGCGGCTACTGACAGGAAGCGCTCGATGACGCGCTGCGGCTAGCGCCATCAATAGACCCAAAATACACAGCGGCAGAGCTAAAACGACAAACAGGCCGGCAGAGCGCCTCAGTGCCGGCCGTCCATAGCGAATCTTGATCCTACCAGACGAATCGACGGAAGGGTCGCGGTTGATCGCATAGGCGAGCCCAATATCTTCGTACGAATATGTGTCGTTGCCCGATATCCAATTGAATGTGCTCGGGTCGTTCGCCCCTGTAAAACTCGCCGCGTTCTGTCCTGCGATTGCAGACCATGCCATGACGCTGAGCGCCGTGGAATAGTAAGACGAATTCCAGCGAGAGTCCTGGCGCCCCGTAGAAAAGTCGCCGAGAACATCTGCGAGCGGGCCCAGAAACCAGGTGCCCAGAGAGACATCCGTGTTATTCACGAGCGGCAAGCTGATATCGCTGATCCGGGGATAGTGAAAGGAGCAGTGGCCCGCTTCCAGGACGATGTTGGTGTCCGTGATAGCCCAGGTAACCGTGCAGTCCGTCCGACTAATATCAAACCGGTTTACGTGGTGCGAAAATTCCGCACAAGAGAGGTTCTTGTGCCCGGGATTTGGTGCCAAACCAATATATTGGAAGCTGTTGTCGCCGGGCGTCGAGGGGGAGACGAGGCCGATGGTCCAGCCACTCGGCAGTGTCTGTTGCGCAAATGCGGCTCTACTAGACGTTCGTGAACCATTGTTGGACATTATTCCGCCCAGACACGTATCCATAAATGTCCAGTTCCACGAGGGGTTGGTTGCGTCGACAGAGTAGTTGAAGTCGGCTTCCGTGCCCAGAACTGGTGTCGAGATCCTCCACGTCTCACCAGGAGGCAGCAATGTTTGCACAGCTGCCACATACTCCGGGTGAGGCAAATCGACAACGACCGTTGTGTACTCGTCGATCCATAAAACATTGTAGCCATATGGAACATGTCGCGATTTGCCGTCGTCTGTGGAGGAATACGTGCTGTCTGCATCGCTGTCCGTGGCCAAGATGTATGGGTGGATGGCATCGTAGAACAGTGACACCCCCGACTGGTTGTTCCTTTTCTGCTGGCCTGGGAGCGGGAACATGCCGTACACCGACGTCGTGTTGGTCTTTGTTATGGCCATGGGATTCCCGAGCTTTCTCTCAGCCTCGCCGCCAGTAAACGACTTATAAGCAACTCCCAGGCCGATGGGAAGAAGGCAAACTATCACGGAAAGTAACGTAGACCAGGTCGGGGTTTTCCGGGGCATCCTGCCATTCGCGATGTGTCCGTTGCGCGAGGACCGGTTATCAATAACAGGGAGCAGGGTGAAGAAGACGAAGCTGAGACACAGGCTCATGATTCCAAGCATCGCCCCGACCACCATCAACTGGTGGTTGTCTCGGCCGAGGCGCCAAGCAAAGTCGTTGCTAGCCACAGCAGCCACTGCGATCGCAAAACAGATCATAGAAACGACTGCCGCAAGGATGCATGCTGTGCGGATAGGGTTTCTATTCGTTCTCTGTCCGTATTGTTCGGTGCCGGCACCTTTTGGGACGGCCAACTGGCCCATGCCAAGCATCGTTCGCTGGGCAACTTCGCCATTGGAATGTGCTGGTATATCGGTGGCCGACTTGGCCGGGGCCTCATAGGGAAGCGCATCTGCCATTTTGGCGTAGTGACGGGATTGGCAATTGTTTTCCTATGAGCACAGAATTCTGTAGTCCAATGGCTACGGCTTCACCCTTATATACGATTATCGGAGTGGGAATGGATTGACCTAGAAAGTCAGCCTGCCAAGCCAACCCTAATTGGGGCTTCCCGAGCGCCAGTGCCAAAGCTGGACAGAGCTTTCAGCCGCACTGCATTGGCGCCGCAGAACAAAGCGCGATAGGCAAGACGACGCATCCGAACATGCCGCGAGACATTGTTGCTAGTCGTAAAGCGGTGCAGTAGCATTCCCAGCGCACTCCCTGCGCCACGATAGAGAACTGGAGCTTGAATGGCGTGCTCTGATTGACGAATATACGAGGATGGGATCCGTTTACGCTTACATATGGCCATAAACCTTGACCCCGTGGTTCTCTGTTAGGCTGATTATTGGTACTTTCAAAAAAAGCTTATCTCGTCGCGACAAGTCGAGGGGGATTTGCGCGGGGAAGACCGCCGCCTTTGTCTCGCCGTATTCACAATCTCCTATTAGCTTTAGACGTAGTACTGTCGCTCGGGTCTTTCTAACGAGGCCACCACTACAAATTGGCATTGGCATCAGCCAGCCCACCTTTTTTAACGGTTTTGAGTAGTCACTGTTCGACTTGCACACGAAACTTCACTACTTTGGAGTCTATCTTCTAGGTGATATCGTAACAGACCGCGGCGCCGGTTGCTGTGGCGCTTACTAACACCCATTAATCGCACAATTGCCATGAATTGACATCGCATCACCACCGTCCACCTTTCATGTAAAGGTCGCTTCGAAGTGCAGCCTAGACGACAGAAAAAAGCACGCAGTATGAGTACAAAACATTAAACAAAAGCGCCATATGAAGATGAACGGGCGACTCCCTTATTCTAAAAGGGAATAGTCTGACCCTCCTCACCACCCCCATAGTGACCATCGCTAGTATCATCGTAATCATCCTCTTCATCGACCTGCTCCTCACTCAGCCACAACGAGTCAACATCGTCGTCTACTTCTACAGCACCACTGGCGCCACCATCCTCCTCGGATTCACCGTCGACGTAGACATCAGCCGCCCCAGACATAGCAGCCAGACGAACCAGATGCCATTGCAGTTCGAGAAGATCTAGCGACGGCAGATGCTCTGGATCTTCAGCTGCAATGACGAAAACCTGGCCCGTTTCGATGAGCACGCCACTCTGCCGATGGGATAGAGTGCCATTTCTGCCGCGCCGGCTGCCGCCACCATTGGCTGTTCCTTGCGCGGCCATTTGGTCTATAAGCCCGTCCACTTGGGCGTCGTCTATGATTTCGTCAGGCTTGAAAAGACCCGGGTGCAGCCAATGGAACTGCACCCAAATCTCGGTCCTATCAGTAGTGCGCGCATCCCGCGACGGTTTCAGCCCAAATCGGGCAGCTCCCCACAGGGCATGCATATGCTTCCCCAAGCACAAAATTTTCATTGGGGGTTCGGTCATGCCAACATTTTCGCACTGTTCGCGCCACAATGCGGTGGTCTTTTAGCCCCAGAACGTCTCCAACATGCCCATCATCTTCCAAATCGTCGGCCGCTCCTTGTTCGCCAAAAATGGAAATATATGTGCCCCGTCCGGGTATCCATACCAGGATAGGATGTACACATTGCCATCGCAAATGTCGTCGTTGGCTTGTTGCGTGTTTACCGGCACTGCCTTGGCTGGGATGATGGTTGGCGGATTCTTTTTGGCGACTTCGTTGGGTTCCTCCATCAACTAGGCTTTCCGCTTTTCTTTTACGCTTCGGTGGGCCAGAAGCGGGACAGTCCAATGCGATAAGGAAGACAGGGCGGACACAGCTTCAACCGCCATTGCACCAGTTACCTTAGGGGTTGTGGGCGCCGACGAGCCAATTGTATTGGACAAATTACTCTTTGCCAAACCTGATACATGTAACACGCTTAGCCAGAGTTGTGAAAGTAATGACAAAAATGAAACAAATAAACATAGAGGTTGACAACGAGAATGCATACAAGTCGTGACAACGCCGCAAGCCATAGAGGTTGCAGTGGAGCAGTCGGAAGAGATTACATGCTCATTCTCGTGAAAGCCACTTGCCGTCGTACCTGAGCAATCAAGTGCAGGAGCAAGACTGAGACCGATGCGGCTGTGAGCGGCATATCAATCACCCGGCACTGGTCGAGGAAGTCGTGGATGAGGGTACGACGCTCCTCCAGGTCAGTAACATTGTCACTGACGGCCACCGCCTTGCATCATATCGGCTACCATAAGCTGCATAGCCTTGACTATGGTAGCACCACCCTGGTTGATGGCTTGTGCTCATGACAGTTTGAGGAAACACGAAGGGCCGTTTCGGCGAATGTAAATAAAGTAGAAGCCAAAAGGCTAGAGAAACGCGTCTAGTTGCCGACGTCTTTCTAGCCAACCCTGTTTTACCCATTTTTCTTTCCTCGTACGACAATGTGTAACCACGGACATCGCATTATAAGTGCTCCGTATAAAGGGACTAAAGGGACGGATTAGCAAAAACCGGTCAAATACACAGAGAAATGGGAAAATGACAGCCACTGCATCTCTGCCCGCTTATTTCAGCGGGCGTACTCAGACTTGAGCATCATCCAACCTTTCTACTGGTATGTTACTGTAGTTACATATTTATATGTCTCCGTGGCCTTTACTTTACCCACTCAAATGCGTCTGGCCCTTAGTTGAGCAGTGCCGGGCGTAGTAGCCCAGTAGCAACTTCAGGTGCGTGCATGAAAAAAGGTTTACTGCTCAAAACACGCCCGGTTCTTTCTTCTTGTCATGTGTGTGGCTTTTCCTTTTGATCCATGAAACATTCAAGTTGCCACAGCATTGGCGGGAATCTGACAAAGCAAGTAATCGAAGAGCTAGAAGCCCAGACGTTGAGCTATTATGAACTGTTTGTTTATAACGACGGACTAGGACTGACCAGGAGTTGAGCCAGGCTTAAAAAGGCTTGAAGAGGTTACAGAACCTAGACCTATGATTTTTGTTGAAATACGAGTATAAGGTTAATTTAGAAGCGTGTTTCTAGATGCGCCGACCATTCTCAGTCGCTTCTCGCTGTTGAGGCTTGTCTGTCATTCCGTTTCGGCAACGGCTTAAATCGACCTACAAGCCAAAGATGGGGGGCTACATACTTAATCCAACGAATTGCATGGAAGCCATTTATGTTGCTGCAGCAAAATGGAAAAACACAGCAAAAAAGAAGCACCGATGGTCACGTGCACTTCACGTCTGCAGCCATACGCCAACCACGTGCTTGGTCACCTGGATGACTACGGCTCAAGAAAGCGGCTTTGTTGTGGTGGCTACGGGTCCTATCGTTTATTCTGGTTAGATACCCCCCGTTCAGTGACGTCGACCATGCCTCTTTGTGTGGGAAAGATCGCTGTGCTCGCTGTTGATTGCCACCGTTGCGGTTTGCCATTGTCGCGTGGACTTGCACTTAGGGGTTTAGATGCTTTTTAGGTCGCTGGATCTTAGCATTTCTGTTTGTCAGAGTCCAGCGCACTGGCGTACATTTAGTGATTGGGTTGGTCTTTTATGCCTTGTGTATCCGATTGTAGTGCCGTTTCCGACTTAGCGTCTACCAGTTATGCTATCACCATCCCCTCTGCTGCCCACTCGCTTTTCTCCATTGGCTCGCTTTGGACCTCAAACCCACTAAGCACTGACATACATAGATGGGCCGCCTCCCCTGAACCGAAGACTCGACCTGAGAACTGCTCGACGCCTTCTTCCTGCTCTCGAAACGGTAGTCCAATGGTCAATTAGCTCCCTTGTTGCTTATTTGCCTACCCATCTTCCAATTTTCTTTTGCCTTCACTTCTCACCTGTCCTCCGCGAACGAACGACCCTCACCTTCCATCCAACATCATGGCGCCTCACGCAGACAACGACGGCACAACAACTGCGGCTGCTGGCTCGTCGCACTTCCACGCTACCTCGACGAAGAGCGCCATCGCCACCGAGTCCGAATATGCGGCACACAACTACCACCCGCTGCCGGTCGTTTTTGCTCGTGCCCAGGGCGTCAACGTCTGGGACCCGGAGGGCAAGCACTACATCGACTTCCTGTCGGCCTACAGCGCCGTCAACCAGGGCCACTGCCACCCGGAGCTGGTCAAGGCGCTGACCGAGCAGGCCGGCCGGCTGACGCTGAGCTCGCGGGCCTTCCACAACGATGTGTTCCCCGTCTGGGCCGAGAAGGTCCGGTCGGTCTTTGGCTACGACATGGTGCTGCCGATGAACACGGGCGCCGAGGCAGTTGAGACGGCCATCAAGATTGCGAGAAAGTGGGCGTACAAGGTCAAGAAGGTGCCGCAGGGCAAGGCGCTGGTCTTTGGCGCCGCCGACAACTTCCACGGACGCACGGTGCGTGTCTCTTCTATCTAGACCACACGCACACACATGCTGACTGCTCTAGATGACGGCCATTTCGCTGTCAACCGACCCCGAGTCACGCGACAACTACGGCCCGTACGTGCCCAACGTGAGCGCCATCGTGCCGTCGACCGGCCAGCCGATCCGATACAACAACGTGGCCGACCTTGAAGCGGCGTTCGAGGCGCACGGCACAGAGACAGCGGCGTTCATCGTGGAGCCGATCCAGGGCGAAGCCGGCGTGGTGGTGCCGGACGAGGACTACCTGACGCGGGTGCACGCCTTGTGCAAAAAGCACAACGTGCTGTTGATCTGCGACGAGATCCAGACGGGCATTGCGCGCACAGGCCGCATGCTGTGCTGCGAATGGGCCGGCATCAAGCCGGACATGGTCACGCTGGGCAAGGCCATCTCGGGCGGCATGTACCCCGTCAGCGCCGTGTTGGCGAGCCGCGACATTATGCTCGTGGTCGAGCCCGGCACCCACGGATCGACCTACGGTGGCAACCCGCTGGGCTGTGCCGTGTCGATCCGCGCGCTGGAGCTGGTCGAGGAGGCCGGCCTCGTGGCGCAGGCGGAGCGTCTGGGCCAGCTGTTCCGGGACGGCGTCGCCGCGTTCAAGTCACCCGTTGTGAAGACAATCCGCGGCAAGGGTCTGCTGAACGCCGTGGTCATTGACGAGGCTGCTGCCAACGGCCGCACAGCCTGGGATCTGTGCCTGTTGCTGAAGGAGAAGGGTCTGCTGGTGAGTGCAATTTGGATTTATGCCCTTGTTTTGCTACTACAGAAATTGACACGTGACAGGCCAAACCGACGCACGGCAACATCATCCGCTTTGCACCGCCGCTGGTCATCACTGAGGACGAGGTGCGCAAGGCACTGAACGTGATCGGTGCGGCGCTGAAGGAGCTGCCGACTGTCGCCAAGGCCGAGGCACACTGAGAGAACCCGAGACTGCCAGACGAGGGCATGGCAGTGGAGTTTCTCGGCAAGTTATCTTGGAATTTTTGGTGTTCTGTTTCTACTGGCTCTTTTTCCATTCTTTTTTCCATTTTTTCATGTCATTGTTTGTTGCTCGTTTCTTGTTAGGAGCCAATCACAAATATACCTAAAAGCAGCATAGAGAGGAAGACAGGCACAGGATACAGACAACAACAAAACAGAAAAAGGATGTTGGGCATTTGCATGGGAGTGGAGGGCCAGAAGGCGTTGTGATAGGGGCATGCAGAAGGATTTGCATGCAAGCAGGAGTCACATGCTCCGGAGCGTTCACCAATGGTTGGGAGGCAGGCTATTCTGGTTGTCACAGCGCATTATAACAACGCAAATATTGAACAGTGCGGCTACGGCAAACTCTGGTGTGCATATTCAGTCTCACATGCCCCGTACTCTGTAACTACATAGGGCACGGCAGAATAGGGCAGCAACCGTTTGGGGAAAAAAAATCAAAACAAAATCGACCATTGCGATGCCACAAAATATGCCTTGATATGTTTGAGCGGACCGCCGGGTTTCGTTCTGACCCTTTGTTTTGTTTTGCGCCGGTCTCTGGAAAGGTGGATCGATTCAATGCAGACAGGTCGTTTGACTCCGGGTCTTGGCTAGAATGAAGTTGTTTTTTGACGACCGGTGGCTTCTCCTGGTCATCCGTGATCCAGAAAGGCGTCCGAGATAAGAAGTCTACGAGTATTCCCGAACATCGAAGAGAGCCACAAAAAGAAAGCCCAAGTACAGCCACTCACGGCCTGCACGAACAAGACTTCTCCCGTATGCACGTAGAAAGGAGACAAAGAACAAAATAGCTCCAATATCAGCAGCCAACAGTTCACGGACACGACAACTATTCACAAGGTTCCTGTGAAAGCTGCCACGTCGACGAATTACAACCTAGAGCCCCCTTTTTCGACACACTGTTCTCCACCCACCCACCCACACACAGTGACGAAGCAGCAATCGCCTTCACCGACAGTCCAAACAATGAGAACAATAAGAACGGCAGAAACGGGGCTGCGCCTGCGACGACCTCGTGCATGCAATACACGCACATGTACACAGAAGGGATCTAGTGGCTCGTGGGCGTCGTTGGCACCTAAGAATGGAGACACAAACAATAGAGCGGAGCCTCCATTTGAAAGGCGGTGTACGGTGTATTCCCTGTATTTCTTGTTACGAGTTTACCAGCCCACTGCGGGTTCCCTGAAAAGGATACCGGGGGCCGGTTAATACGCTGTACTCCGTACTCTGTACTTCATATGCAGGTGAACTATACGGATACGGAGTACATACGACGTATGTACTCATATCCCCAGTGCACGCCGATACTGATCAAGGGGACGCCAATGCAGGCAGCTGGAGCCCCTTCAACACGTAGGTATCAGTCTCGCCCCATCGGAGCCGAGCATCGGGCTCCCCTGAGGAAATGTTGGGAAGATATGGTGTGTACAGAACACATATGCACCGACACCACCCTGTGTACCAGTGCAGTTGGGAATCCTTCGGAGAGCGCCTTGGATTTTTGGCAAGCTAATGAGCAACCGACAACGGCCGATCAGTAATTCTGAACACGAACAGTGACAGCGATGGGACAGACTAGGGATCTGAGCATGGCTTAGAGCTATCCGAGCTCGTCCAATATCTAGTATCTAGTATCTAATATGTCACAGCTCGGGCAGGCCGACTTACGGAAGTCGATGGCGTACTTGCTCTTATCCTACAGCAGCAGATTTGGTGCGCCTATCTACGGAGTATGTGCAGAGTACATACTCGTCCAGAGCTCAAGCCACCGAATGCGCCAAAAAAAAAAAGCAATAAAATAAAATAAATACGAGAGATCCAGGCTAGTGTACACACCCTCGCTGTGGCTGGGCGAGCCAGCCCAGGCTGTTCTTGTGTAGCTCTACACCCTTTTCCCCAGGAGTTGGTGAGACTGGCGGAAAACGGGGGAGCATCGCCTTTCTCGGATTGGCTTCTCGGCTCCTCTACGACGTATTGTGCGCTGCCGGTTTTGCTCACCAGAAAAAGGCAGCAAATCCTACCGACGGCCAATTCGCCAACCATCCCTCCCCAAATAGGCATCTGCCTTGATAAGAAAGCACAGGCAAGGAGGGCCCTAGCTAGGCAAAAAAAGAAACAAGCGTGGGGAAGAGGAGTTCACCGTAGTGGAGATTGGCTAGAGCTGTCCTAGTTTGCAGCCAGAGTGGATGGGCCGTGTCGTAGCAGGGTCGTTGTGTGTGGGAGGTGTGTTGCCTACGAGTCACTCCGAGAACATGCTCCATTTCACAGCAGCAACAGCATCCTGTGTGAGTGGGCAGTTGGCCTCAACAGGGTGCGCCTCCCTTCTGACTTTGGTTTCCATATATGCTGGATCGGCAGGCAGCCACACGAGGTCACTAGGCAGACAAGACATCAGCGAGAGAAGGAGCGAGCGGAGAAGGGAAACGTTGTACGGAACAACTACGGGCAGAATTGGGCCTGTCACGACGGAGCAAGTAAGCCGCATCTTACCCATGGAAACGAGTACATTTGCCAGGGGCGCACAGCGGTCAGATACGGAGCTGGACGACGCTATGTACGAGTAACTCGTAGTGACTTGACTCCGTCCCACGACCAGGTGCGACACATCTGGTGGCGGAGCACGGCATCAGCGCACGAGACAGCGCCGCAGAGCCATTCGCCAACAATCGGTCGGCATGCTTGTATGCTCGTGGTGCTCATAACACGCACACATGCGCGAGTTTTGGGCGGACACCGCCAAGCCAATCGACCAGACCGCCTGGTTTGAGGGTGTGTACTACTGTGCGAGTCGCCGCAGGCAAACTAAGTATCTCTGTATCTCACTCGTCAGATCAATAGGCAGTCTCGCACAATGTGGTTATCATCCATTTAGGCTGACAGTGCGCACAGTGCGCAAAGTGGTCCAGTGAAGCCATAGCGCGCAGAGGCTTAAGTCCAATGTGTGAGATACGAGTATGTTGATACATAATGGGCTGCTCGCTCTCGCCGACACGGCTAATTCCCGTATTGTGCATCATGGGCGTTGCCATCAGAAGGTGCCAGCTGATCGCCCGCATGCAGTGGTAGTGGCCGGGCCTGTAACACTACCGACGACGAATAGGCCCTCGCTCGGCGGCTGGAGGCTATCACGAGCGCACGGCACAGGTGGAAGGGAGCAGAAGAGCCAGGGTGATACTCCGTTTGTAGAATGGGGGGTGGGCATGCGCTAGTCTCGAGACGCCTAGCGTCGCTTCCAGAGAGGTTTTGCCTGGATGCGCTGGAGGCTGGATGGCAGCGCACTGTGTGGCTCTGGCTGGCTGTGACAAAAGCCGCCTGTCAAATCCCGTCAGTGCCGCTCGCCATCGCCCCCGATAGCACACGAGTCCTGCTGAGTCGTGCACTAGAATGGCGAGTGCTGGGTGGATCTTATCGCCTGTTATCGCCCCGTGGATTCCCTATCGCCTGGCGCTGGCACGTCGTCGTCTCCTTACGGAGTCGCAGTAGTCGCAGTAGTCGCAGCCGTAGCCCAGTAGTCTACTCGTAGTAGCCCAATACGGAGTACTCGTAGCTGTTGCGAGTGCTCCGTACATGTTCTTTGTGCCTGTCGCCGCGCATCACGCGCTCTCTATCTCGCCCAGATCTACCCATCGGTGCTCTATCTTTTGTCATTGGCACTGCTTTGCTCACCCTCCTTTCCCTCTCGCCTTTTTCCACCTCTTGTATTCCCGCCCCCTTCTCCTTTCGCTTCTCTTCTCTCTTTCCCCTTCTTCCCA
This sequence comes from Graphilbum fragrans, assembly GCA_001513895.1. NCBI lineage: Eukaryota > Fungi > Ascomycota > Sordariomycetes > Ophiostomatales > Ophiostomataceae > Graphilbum > Graphilbum fragrans. The sequence continues at coordinate 535,071 of LLKO01000016.1, forward strand.
TCCTCTCTCTCGCCTTCTTCTCTCTCGCCATCATCTTCTCCTCCCTTCTCAGTTCTTGCTTTCTCAGCACGCCGCTTCGCCCGCCTCCCTTCTCCCTCTACTCTCTATTCTCTGAGTCATTCGCTTGCACTTAGAGCTAGCCCTACCTTGCATCTCCCCCTGCTCCAAACGTACTCGTACATACATACAATTCACACGAATACACGGCGTGCAGAGTACATCTCCGTACATGACTACATATTACTGAGCACAGTCCCCGTCCCGAACACGCACGGTATGTAACCAACACTTCTGTATGGACCCACACAGTACACATCTCCTGCCTCCCTCGTCATCCGGTCCCGGCTCAGTTTCCCACCCACACCACATCTGCATCCACATCCTCACTCCCCCAACCCCTGCTGCCCTGGACGGCCCTGCATCGACGGCCACTGTATGCGTACGCAGTACACGAGTGCGTGCTCTCGTGGATGTACTCGTATACGACGTACGGATCTAGGCCTTTGTCGGAGCACCTCTTCGGCCTCAGTACTTGCCGAAGCAGTCGTCTGTCATCCTAGATATCTCCTCTTCTCATCCCCATGCCCTTTTTCGTTTTCCTTACTGTCTCTGCCCAGCACCTTCCATCCTGCCGCATCGACATCGTCGCCTTTCTCTCGTCCGCTCGTTTAGATCACGTCGTCTCCCTTTCTAACGCACGCACAGCAGCGCCAGCAGAACCGCAAGACGGCATATCCTAGCATCTCCAAGCTCCACCAACCGGATCCACCACGGACCCAAAACAGTCACTGCAGCACTCCTGCAGCCACCTCCCGTCCTAGCTGTCTCTGCAGCACAACCGTACCGCACTGCTACGACACAGTCCCAGCTGTTGGCCTATCGGAATCCCGCCGCCTCATTCGTCAAGACTGCTTCCCGTTCTTCTTTAGGCCGGCCCTAACTCTCTCTCTCTCGCTCTCTGTCTCCTTCCTCTCGCTGTCTCTTCTTCTCTCTCTTTCGCTTTTGCCTAGATACGACGCCCACTCTCTTTTTTCTCGTCTCTTGCTAGCCTGCCTATTTATCCTCGACTCCTCGCCCACCACCTTTCGCCGGCTGTCAACGCTGCTCCCCGCTGCCGCTTTCCCGACCTCGTTTCCTTGCTCAACCTCTCTCGCCACTCCCGCTACCCTGTCCGACGTCCCTTGTCATACTCCCGAGAGCCCTATCCCATCACACAGCACCAAGGACAAGAACACCGTATACATGAAGGCCACACCTGCGCAGGCTTCCACCACTCTCTAGGCCACCGGGGCCTCCCTCAAAACCCGTTTTCTCCCTCTCGTCTCTACCCTCCCTCCTCTTGACAGCTTCAACAGCTTCGACAGCTTTGAGAGCTCTAGACACAAGCCATGGCTTCCTCGTCATCAGGGTCCCATAGGCGCCACCGGCACGGCGAGGATGCTGCTATTGGCCCGTTCATAATAGGCGGCGAGATCGGCAAGGGCAGCTTTGCCCAAGTCTACATTGGCAAGCACAAGGTACGTTACCAGATGCATGAAAGGGTAGATGAGATAAACGAAAGGAGTTGGCAGCTAACGGCCCGTTTGCTAGGTATCCGGCGCTGCCGTGGCCGTCAAGTCGGTTGAGCTGGCCCGGTTAAGCAAGAAGCTCAAAGAGAATCTGTACGGCGAAATCAAGATCCTCAAGACGCTCCGGCACCCACACATTGTGGCTCTGCACGACTGCGTCGAGTCGTCTACGCACATCAACCTCGTGATGGAGTACTGCGAGCTCGGCGACCTGTCAATGTTCATCAAGAAGCGCGAGAAGCTGGTGACGAACCCGGCCACGCACGACATGGCACGCAAATACCCCAGCGCGCCGAACTCGGGGCTCAACGAAGTGATCACGCGGCATTTCCTCAAGCAGCTGGCCAGCGCGCTCAAGTTCCTGCGCGAGGGCAACTTTGTGCACCGCGACGTCAAGCCGCAGAACTTGCTGCTGCTGCCGTCGCCAGACTACCGAAAGGCGCACAGGTCGACGCGGCCGATTATGACGGCCAGTCACGACTCGATGATTCCCGACGCCGGGCTGCAGTCGCTGCCGATGCTGAAGCTGGCCGACTTTGGCTTTGCGCGCGTGCTGCCGTCCACGACGCTGGCCGAGACGCTCTGCGGCTCTCCGCTGTACATGGCGCCCGAGATTCTCCGCTACGAGCGGTACGATGCCAAGGCCGATCTGTGGTCGGTCGGCACCGTGCTCTACGAAATGGTGTCGGCACGGCCACCATTCCGCGCCAGCAACCACGTGGAACTGCTGCGCAAGATCGAGGCCGCCGAGGACCAGATCAAGTTTCCGCGCGACTGCATTGTCAGCACCGAGATGAAGGGGCTGATCCGGGCACTGTTGAAGCGCAACCCTGTCGAGCGGCTCAGCTTTGAGAACTTTTTCAAGCACGACGTCGTGACCGGACTCATCCCGGGCCTCGTCGAAGACGACATTCCCCAACCCGAGCGTCCCGCGCTGGAACGTGTTCCCGAGCGCAGATCGTCCAAGGACCTGCGGTCGACGAGCGGCACAGCCATTGCTGGTGGCAGTTCTTCGTCTCCCGCTGCTGCCGCCACCCCCGGCCCCTCGTCTTCGTCTCGACCTGCGGACGCCACCTCGCCTGCTACGGCTGGCCCTGGAGCATTACCGCGGCGACAGTCGATCCGCCGTTACGTCCCTCAAGGCGGCACCACTATTGCCGAAGTGGGAGACGGCGTACAAACGGCTGCCGGTGCCGTCCCAACAACAGCGGCAGCTCGAGATCGAGATAGGACCGGCCGCGCGGATGCTGTTGGCCAGCGTCTCAGCTACTCTCCGAAGCAGCAGGATCTGGCCGATGGCCTCGGGATTCGCCGGCAACAGGCCCAGCCGTCAACATCGGCACCCACCCACGACCGGGTGCCGCACCGCTTATCCAATGCATCGCTGCGGCAGCATCAAGTACAAGGTCAGCAAAGCCAGCACCAGCCACAGCAGCCGCAGCAGTCGCCGCAGTCGCAGCAGCAGTACCACCACCACTATGGAGAGCCCTCACCAGCATCGTCCCTAAGACATGAGCTAACATTCCCTGACGATGACCCAACAGATGCTCGACCTACGTCAAGAGGAAACGCGGCCCTCATCGAGGAGCAGGAGAAGGCAGCCCAGGATATCGCCTTTGAGCGCGACTATGTTGTCATCGAAAAGCGGCAGGTCGAGGTCAACGCCTTTGCCGACGAAATGAACGCCAACCCGCGCATCTCAGCCCACTACCAGCAGGGCAGCCTATCGGTGTCGCCGCGGTCTGGCCAGATGGTGCGCCGTGCCACCCACCAGCCCGGCCACTCGTCCCCGACAGCAGGAGCTATTGCGGCCAATTCTTCGCGGGCCATGCAGATCGCCACCAGCAGCAACTCGTCTCGGGCTTACCACGGCGGCGACCGCCAGGGATCCCTCTCGGCGAGCCCCAAGACCAAGTCGTTTATCACCAAGACGATCTACGACGCCAGCTTCCGGCTGCTAGGCATCAAGAACCCGACCGGCCTGATTGGCAGCGGTGCCTCGCCACCGCAACTCTACAGCGCGTTCCCGGCCTACCCAACCCCCCTTACCGCTCCGGGCCTCCTCACCGATGGCCGGCACCGCAGCGGAGACGGCAGTGCCAGCGGCGGCGGCGGCGGCGGACTAGGCAGCGGCGACAGCGACGCACGCGTGGCCCGGCTGATCGAGGACAACGCCACGCGCAGCGACGTGGTGTTTTGGTTTGCCGAGGTCAAGTACAAGCAGCTGGTGCCAATGGCGCCGTCGGCCGTGCACGATCTCAACGGCGAGCCTCTGGTCGACCAGATCGGCGCCGGCACCGGCGGCTTCGAAGACGACGAGCTGACTACCGATGCCGTGGTCGTTGTCTCGGAGGAGGCCCTGGTGCTCTACGTCAAGGCGCTGTCGCTGCTGGCTAAGTCTATGGACATTGCCGGTGTGTGGTGGGCCAGCAAGACCCAGGGCCACCCGGCATCGGGCCTCGTTGGCGGCCAGCCTGCTGCTGTGCGTGACTCACCCATGGGCCAGCGCATCAACGCCGCCGTCCAGTGGATCCGCTCGCGGTTCAACGAGGTCCTCGAGAAGGCCACCTTTGCGCGGGAGCGGCTCACCGAGGCGCAGAAGCGGCTGCCCGAGGACCACCCGAGCCACCCGAACAACCACAACCGGGACAGCATCGCTGAGGGGGTGTTTATCAGCCCTGGCGTCAGTGCCGAGAAGCTTATGTACGACCGCGCCGTCGAGATGAGCCGCACGGCCGCCATTGGCGAGATTTCTAACGACGATCTCAACGGCTGCGAGCGGTCGTACCTCACGGCCATCCGCATGTTGGAGGCCGTGCTCGACACGGACGATGACCAGCTGCAGCCCCAGCGTCGTAAGGAGTCAGGCGGCGGTGGCAGCGGAGATGTCCGCGATGAAAAGACCCAGCTGCGCGAGGACGATGCTGCCAGCGACATGGACACGGACGACCAGCGCACCGTGGAGATGAGTGAGTTCTAGTTCTAGCTCTGAGATCCAGTCAGTTTGGATGTGACTGCTAACCATCAGTGCTTAACCTGATCCGCGCACGACTGACGGCTGTCCGCCGCAAGTCTCATCTAATCACGAGCCACTCCCGCGCCCAGCAGCAGCAGCAGAACCTCGTGCGGCGTCGCAGCGGTGACGTGACACCGCGTAGTGTGCCGTCTCACGCGTCGTGAAGGCGTCCATCATAGGAAACAGCTGCAGAGGTACAAAACACCACAACACACCTCAAAAACCATTCACGCAACAGGGAAGGGGGGATATAGATTACAGCATTGTCCACTACTTCACGCAGCGTCATATCTCGGTCCGCAACAGCAGTACGGTTGCCCCCTTCCCTCACTTTCTTTTTTCTGCCATACCATGACGACTTTGACCCCTTCAAGACTGCCCCAAACCACATTATGCAAAAGGAGCCCCACGGCTCCCCATATGAGTGACGACAACGGCGTCAGCTGTCGACAGTTTCCATCCCTTTTTTTCTCATTCTCTTCTTCTTTCCATCTCTCATATTCCGGAGTTTCATATTTTTGTTCACGTGTGTTTTGTTACGACCTAGTTTGTTACCTACTCTTCTTTACCCTTTTTATTCTTATCTGTGTCTGTCTAGCTTCATTTGTTTATCTGGTGTTGGTTTTTCGTCTTCCTTTATATCTTCTTCATCCTGCTGATTTCGTGTACGGAAGTTCATAAGCTGGCGTTTATTTGTGTTTTGCTCTGGCCATGATGAATCTGCTGCCGATACTCTCTAATGACGCCATCCACTTTTTTTGACGTTGTTGTATTGTTTTATCAGAGGCGTCTTGAGTGGGAGGAATAGAGGAATGGACGGTACGACTCAGGAATATGACACGTCGTATTCTGCTTCCTCCTCTTTCCTTGGTGGGTGGTGATGGACAATCTGGGACCGGTGGGCGGGCACCCAAAGAATGAAGGGTTGGTTGGTTGGGCGGGACACGCACATGGGAAAAGGGGGCCGGAAACAGAAGGTGCAGTACGGCAACTGAGAACCATGTGGTGCTCGGCCGGGGTCTGCTTGCTTTTTTTGTTCTTTTTGTCTTGACGAAAAGGGTTATTGAGAATGACTTTGTAACGCCCTGCCATATATGTTATGTGAGATATTGTGTGTTGTGTTTCGATGCTGCTGCAGAGTCGACGTTGATGTTACTGTGCTGCGATCGTGTTTTTGCGCCAACGCTTTTGATCTCTTCTGGAAGTAAGACTACATATATTCGGCCAGAACGAAGCAGCGATATGAGGAGTCAGGGCTGCTTGTTTTGTCGTCTGTTGTTTTACATCATCTTCTGATTAGCTTTGCGGGCGCTGTCCCTTTACCGCCGTGGACTGCGCGTGGCAACCGCCGATTACTCCTCTCTCTGTGTTTTTATCTGGCTTTTACATATTCACCCGTTTGTTTTAGTGCCGTACATATACCAATTTTATTATTTGAAAGCATGGCATAGTATTGCTTGCTATATGTATTCAGCACGTATGGGGCAAAACAAGAAGGAAAATAAAAAAAACAAGAAAAGGAGTCCGTTCCGATGCACCCTTATCCTAGGAGGCGTGCTTATTCAAACAGTGCAATGCATGCTATCCAATCAGCACCATTCTAAACAAAAGTGAGTTCTGTTGCTATGAACATACGCAGTGTTGGATTGTCTCAGCAAGGGCCCTGTGTACAGGTAATCCGACAGTGCCTACATAAAACACTATGGAGTCATCACCCTTCCTCATTGGTTTGCTCTCGGTTTCCAGTCGGCGCGTAGGTGTTCTATGAGTGTAGCTGGTGCTAGCAGAGGCAGCTTGGACGAGGCTGATTCCGGGGTGTCGTCATAGGCTTGCGTGACATGCGCCCTGTACTCAGCACCGAGAGCACGCAGCTCGTCCGCCCGGCCTGGGTGCTGTGCGCTGAGACGGGCCACATCGTCCGCCACGGCTGCGGCTTCTGCTGGCACGCGGCAGCTATGGCGCTCTGCCGCCAGCGTGGCCGCCGCATTCGGAGGGTGTATCTGCCAGCGGCCGGGGGCCGGGATCCAGTCGTTGGAATAAGCGACACTATTGCCGCGGCGCAGGATCAGCACGGCGTCCGCTAACGGGACTGTCTCTCCGGCTGTCTCTACTTCTCCTTCCTGCTTTGCGTCAGAGCCAGCCACCCCGCGCGTGTCAATCCACTCTGCCAGCTGCGCCAGGCCAGCGTAGCTCTCGTCGTGGATGGGCCGCGGTGTCAGCCGGCGGGGAATCCGGGGCCGGTCCGGGTCCGACTCGGGCCTGTCTGTGCCGCCCTGGTCGTCATGGTCGAGGTAGCGGGCGAGCAGTCCCAATCGCGACTGGGCTTCGTGCACGGCCAGCATGACAAGGCACACGCGGTAGCCAGCCTTCCGGAAGGTCGAGGCGATCTGCACGACGTCCTGTGGGAAGCGGCTGGCCGACTCCACGAGGGCGTCCCGCTGGAAGTACCGAGGACTGTTTGCTGTGCCCGCTGGCAGAGGCACGGGAATTGCGGCCACTTCGCACGCCCGAGCCAGCCACCTCCGGGCATCGGGTCCGGCGACGGCCGAAGCAAGGCTGGGGGGGGCACGACCTGCACGGGCGTCGGCGACGAGGCCCGCATAAGCCGGGTGGTACGCCTTGTGCGTGTCGGCGACGAGGTGGCAGTAAGGAATGGCGGCTGTTGCCGGGTGAGCAGCCGCCGCCGCCGCAGCGGCCTCTTCCAAGGCAGCGGCCAAGACGGGAGCGGCATGCGACTTGCCGGCGCCGGTCTGGCCGGCGAGGAGGAGGCACACAGGGCGCCGCAGTGGTGTGACACCAGCGGCGGGGGCGGCCAATGGGGCCGCAGGGCCAGACGATGCTGCAGCGGACGCGGGCAGGTCGCCAAATTCGGCGGGCCTGATGCGGGTTTCAAAGATGCGAGCGTTTTCCTCGTCCGAGAGGATGTAGTCGCTGGGTTTGGGCATGGCGCCGGGGAATATCAGCTACAAAAGGTAACCAAAAGAAGATGAATAACCAAACATAAGCACGAAACCAAAATCAGATCCCCGCGATGTAGCCTATACCAGGTGTAAAATCCAATGACTGCTGGCAATGCTTGAAATGTTGTTATACAGGAAGACGGGTGGAGATGGAGATGGGCGATCGATGGAAAGCTAAAAGCCGCCATGTGTGGCTGTCTGGCTGTCTGTCTTTACCATGCCTAAGCACCCAACACCGCTGTAAGAGAGAGCGATAGAGCCCCGAGTTCATTACCAAAAACGGCACGCTTTAGCTTGATGCTTGAACCGCAGATGCCTACAATATTTCCCGGGCTGCATCTCTTTTCACCCTCTGTAACGTATGTACTTATTTGCATCTGCACTGTGCTTGCTCGGCTTTCTTTACGCCCGCCTCTCTCGTCTGCGGGTTTGCTTTTACACCGACGCCAACTGCGGCTGCGTTCTGAGACAAAAAGTTCCTCAGCCACAACTCCCCTCCAAAATAAGACAACTAAGCGGCTTGGAGGGTTGCATTCCCCCATATTCAGGCCAACCCCCCTTTTCCTCTCCTCTATCCCGCGCTCTCGGGAATCTTGGTCGGCTGGTTGGCCTGCCGTTGCCAGCGGTTGACAAACAGTTATCCATCTTACACGTGCCATTTTAAAATAGCCCTAGTTAAGAGGCGAGGCCAGCCACACATCGGCCGCCCAAGCCTCGAGCCGGCGTATGCATGTCTCAGTGCGTTCTTCTCACGATAGCACCGCGCTGTCCACTCGCTGCTCGTTCCTGCGCTCGCCCCTATTCCGGTCTCTCATATGTCTCACAAACATGTGATGGCCCAGCATGTCGGCCTTGCCCGTTGAGCCCCTGATTCACGTATCGGAGGAATACGGCCTGAAAGCAGGAAATGAAAACACACAAGAAGGAGAGAGAGAGGCGTGGGAATAGCACGATGCATCATCATTGTTTTCTAGTGCCAATACGGCAGGTCATCATCATACAAAACAGTCGTCCCAGTTGCCTCCTTGGCGCGCCCAGCTCAGGCTATCAATAAACCGGCCGAGCTTGCACCGGCCAAACCGGTCAGCGCCGCAATTGGGCAGCGGCACCACGCGGTCGTTGACCAGCACCCGGACTAGCTCTTCCTGGCTGTCGGTGTCACCGCTGCTGCCTTCCTCGCCGTCACACACCATCTTCTCGACGTACATCCGCGCCGCAAAAGGCACCACCCAGCTGGCGGCATAGCCACGCATCTCGGCTGGTTCTGTGCGCGTCGTATTCGATGGTAGAAGCAGCTCGCCCTCTTCCCCGTCTCGGTTGCCGCCGTAGATGCCCAGGGCCGCAAATATGTTGGCCATATCGTTGTCATGGCTGAAATCAGCATACAACGTGGCATTCAACGGGAAGGTGGCCGGGTCTGCATTGAGTGTGTGGTTGGTGCTTGTGTGGTCCTCGACAGGCGTGGCTGTCAGCCGGGCCACGAGCTCGTTGACAAAGCCGACGCCCTGCGTAGCGCCAAGCTTGCTGCCATCGCCATAGCCATACCACTTGCCAATCGTCTGGAAGTAGTCATAGTCGCGCCATTCCGTCTCGGAGAAGACGTGGCAGAACGGCGACAGTCTGCGACCGCCGCCGCCACCATTTGCGCTGCTTGTGCTGCCGCTGACGTCGGCAATCGTCTCAAAGGGACAGAGGTCCATGAGATAGATGGTCTCGGTGTCGGTGATATTGGCACCAGGCAGGCCACGGTTCAGCCGTGCTGTGATGGGCGGCACAAATATGCTAGCAAAGGTCCGCTGTGCCTCGTAGCCAGCACGCGACGAGAAGCCCCGGCACAGTCCGTTGTAGCTGAGCGTGTTGTTGAAACCCTCCTCTTCGGGGATGATGACAATGTTTTGGTCAAAAGCTTCCTGTTTTGCCTTGTCGTCCGCACTCTTCGTGCTTCTTTCTCTGCGATGTGCGGGATCGTCGAGCCGCGCGCGATGGAAGCCCTGGATCCAGTTGACGGCCGACATCACCACGCGGTGCTGGCCCGCTGAGCGTACAAAGGGGATGATAGCCGCTGCTTTGTGGGAGAGGGGTGTCGATGCCGGTAACTGAGACATGGGAGACATCGGCACCGCTGCATCTGGAAACACGAGACTCCGGTAGCGGCGGAAAAAATGCGTGCCAGAATGCACCATCTGCAGCTCACCGAAGCGCGTCAGCTCGTCCGCGCCGAGCTGATATTCAAAGTCGGTGAGGAACTTGTACGGCCCGTCCGGGCCATCGGAGAACTTGTCCACACTGCTCTTGATGCGGTCGATGAGCGCGGCATAGGCTGCCGATTTGCCGGCGGTTGGATCTCGGCCGCCGTGGCGCGAGAGCACCAGCGCAAACGTGTAGCGGCACTGTGGCGGAAGCCGCGTGGCATCGGCCGGATCGGAGTGCTCTGCCTCGCTGTGCAGCGAGTCCACGTCGGACGGGACGGAGAAGAATGGCGCGTATTGGCCCCATTGCTGGGCGACGGAGGGATAGCACTGGTATCCGTGATCGGGGGTATCGCAGGATGAGCCGGGACTTGACGCGACGCGGCTGATGCTGTTAGCGGAAGTGAGGGCGGAAGCGGGGGAAGAGGAGCAACAACTCACGAAAAAGCAACGCCGAGGTAGAGAATCAGGATAAAGGACACCATCACCAGCGACATCTTGAGTATCGGTCGGTGGTTGCGCGCCCACACCGTATCGACCTCGCCGTCCTCGTTTACGCCGGGCCCGTAGCTGGACCGGCTACCGGCCGCTTCGTGGTCGTAGCTGTCGCTGGCCGCATCGCGTACCCGTCCATTGCGTGGAATGCGGCCGCGATGGCGACCGCCTCTGCCTCCTCGACTGTTGAGAGGCTGGTAGCGATGGGCATCGCGCTCGAAAAAGGTCCGCACCGAGGTGGCCGCTGATGCGAGACCCATGTTGACGACGGCAAATTCAGCTGTGAGTTGCTTGACTGTCTACTCGTAGTAGGAAGAGGCCAAATGGCGGCGCAGACGAGACGCGCCGTCGCGACAACGATCGGTTCTCACGATGCAATGGCGATTTAGGTCGTCGAGAGAGTGGAGGAAGAAACAAGGAGACAGATATGACGGCGTTGCACCTTCCAGTGTACCATATTCACTAATGCCGCTAAAGACGGCAGCTATGGTGAGTGACAGCCCCACTTACCGCCACTATGAGCACCCTGTACTCTGTGACTACAGAGCTATTTGCCAACCAACTCTACAACGAACGAGTCACATTAGTGGGATGTCAACTGTAGATTCAGCGACATGGGTAGACGTCATTCATTCAATTAATGCAGGACAGCCTCTCGTGTTAGGTCCGCAGACAAAGAACACAAAAAGGCACTCTATCAGCTCGCAAAAAGACGCGCCTCATACATGAGCGCGCGCAGGTATCAAAGTAGGGCAGCCAGCGAAACCCGAACCAGGATATATACAAGGGAATGCCACCTAGGGAACAAAGGAAAGAAAAAAAAAGCCCGCATAGAAAAGAAGCAGAGGCAGCAGTAAGATACTCTGACTGTTGAGGCACCAGCCTCTTTGTCGACTATCAAAATGCCACCCCTACGTTTTGCGCCGAGGACAGCAGACTCGCGCTGCCCAGGCCCATGCCACCGCCCAGACTCGCTGGTTTTGCAGTGGCTACAATGGGCGTCATGGTCGTCGACGTCGTCGGCGTCTCGAGTTTGGTCGTCACCGGCGAGCTGCCCGGCGACCACGTATTGGTGAGAGCCGTGTGCAGATCGTCGTCCTCGTCGTCCTCGTCGTCCTCGTCGTCCTCATCGCCCTCATCTTCGTAGCGGTCAAGCTCGGCCATTTCACCCCTTCCAGCCATGTCGCGGGCACCACCAGCCCGCGGCACTCCATCGCGCTCCGTCGTCCACGTCGACAGCGTCGCCACCGTCGATAGAGAGTCCATGCTGTCGTGCCGACGACGGCGACTTGCTCCGGGCACCGGCTGCGGATCGACCTGCAGACACTGGTAGAAGCCGTCCTTCTCGGTGACGGGGCGTGGCTGATTCGTGACCGAGTCGAAGCTCATGCCGCGGCCGTGCTGTTGCTGTTGCTGTCCGTCCTGTGCGCCGAACTGTGCGCCGCTGTGGCTGTGCTGGTCGCCGGGAAACAGCCAGTGAGACACGCGCGAAAAGGACTTCTTCTTGCGCAACGGCGGCCGCAGCACCAGCGGCAGCGGTGGCGCCAGCGGCACGTCCACGGGATGGCCGTTGATGCGAGGACCAGACCGCTTGGCGTTGGCCGCTTTGGTGGCAGCAGCTGCTGCCGAAGCCACCGAGGCAGCCGAGGCAGCCGAGGCACCGAGGGCCGTCTTCTCCTCCGCCGTCGCCGATTGAGCGGCAGCCTGTTGGAGAGCATGCGACAGGCTCTGGGCGTGTGTGAGCGCTGCCTGTAGAGGAGCCGCCGCTGCCGCCATGCGCGTGCTGCTGCTGTTGTGAAAATCAAAAGACATGATCTGGCTGTGGCGCGGCGGCGCTGTCTGGGGCCGTTCGGTGCCGAGGCGTTCGGCAAACGACGGAGCCGCTGCCGGCATCGCCGGAACCGCTGGCAGCGGATCAAAGTCTGTAAGCTGTTAATACGCGGATACAATGAGCCATCAAGATACACATCCACCACGTACCTTGTCCGTAGGCTGTCGACGGACGGCTGTTGGCATAGATGCTCTGCCTCTCGACCACCGAATCGATCTCGGCCTGCAGCCTCTCCACCTCGATCATGGCACTGGCGATCCGTTCCACCACGCCATCGGTAGCCGGCGACGAGTATGACCGCAGTCTTGACCGCGGCGGAATCGCCGGTACGTCAGGTACATTGTTAGTGAGGGCTGCTCGGCTTCCCGTCCGGCCTAGCGACGAGGTCATAGATGCCGCAGACGAAGCCAGCTGTCCAGCTACCGGCCGCCGTGGGACGTGGAAAGACAGGGCGGAATAGCTGCGATCGTGGCCGGGTAGGTGGACGCTCTCGGCGATCGTTGTGGTGCTGCCTCCCCCGATGCTGTCAGCTCCTCGAGTGTACGCGCGTGGCGGTAGTGCTACGGGCACATCATCCGTGTATGCGACGCCTCTGTGTTGATCGAAAGAGGACAAGAGCGGAGAGAGGTAGCCTTCGGGTCGAAAGTATCGAAGCTCGAGTGGGTGGAACGACGGCGGACGACGGGGTTGGTCGTAGTAGGCGTGCCGTTGTTGCTGCTGGTAGAGGACAGGCTGGTACTCTTCGTGCTGTTGCTGCTGTGACAGCTGCTGGTGTTGTTGCGGGTGGAAGGGGTAGCTGGGCTGTGCCTGCTGCTGCAGGTCTTGTTGTGGTTCCGTAGGGAGAGGCGGGAACGGGTAGGATTCGGATTGCAGATGGCGAAAGTTGGTTGGTGCAGAGATGTAGGGACGGTGAGAGGAAGAAGATAGTATGGAAACCGACGAGGAGGATCCGTGACCATGAAAGCGCCGCCGGATCGACAGACTTGATCGTGACTTAGAGTGCTGGCTTCTGGTATTCTTTTTGCTAGTGGAAGATATAGTCGTGATCACAGTGTGCGATGGGACTGGCCACTGGGATTGCCGGATCGCAGCCTCGTCATCTACTCTCCGGGTTTGCGGCGCAAATGAAGGTGCTGGAGTGACAGCCGGCTCCATAGTCCATACAGCATCATCCTTTTCGGAACCTACTCCATGTTAGTGACGGATGCTTACTGTAGATCGACTTGGGGGACGGACGGTGGAGCTTATTGCGCTCTTGAGGTAGCCGAGGGCTTGTTGCACTTGCGCAACAGGAAAGGAACGAGGCCAGCCATGACGGAGCGGCCTCTTCAACCATGGCACCGTGAGTTGTCATTACACCAGCAATAGGTCTGCCGTCATACTCGAGGGTTGGTAGACGTCGGGTATAGTTGGCGGAAACCGTTGATATTGCTGGCGAGAACAAAAGCGAAAGATGCAGGTGGAATATCAAAGACAAAAGAAACAGAAGTAACTAAAATCAAAGAGCCAAAGTAACGTAAAAGACAGAAAAGCAGAAAAGCAGAAAAGCAAAAGACAGATGTCGACCAGCGGCAGCGCCTTCTCACACAAAACAACAGAGGCTGAAAGAAGGGGCTTGCAAGAGGAGAGAATGGGGGCGGGAGGAGATTAAAAGACAAAACGGGAAACGAGGGTACGGCACGGCCTGACCGGGCACACATCAAATAAGAGGGCTTAAGAGGGCGGCCAGAACGAAACCAGAGAGAAGGGGAGAGATCTGGGAATAAATGGATCAGATGAACGAGGAGAGGGGACAACTTCTAACGACGGAGACGGTGACGCGACAGGAGGGACTCAACTATTGGAGACGAATGGCAATAGTTGAAACGAGATGGGGAGGAAAGGTAGACAGAAAGGAAATGAGAAAGGCGACAACGAGGCCCAACTCGGCGACCGGGCCGGGGTGGAAGAGGCGAGATGGAGGAGAGAGGGGGGTTGCTTCTTTTTGACCTCTGCCAGATGCCAATACTTGCTAGCCAAGAAGGCTCTGTATTACACGCAACCTTGTCAAGCAGCTTGTTTTGGCTTTTTTCCTACCGCCCGTATCCCATAGCACACGTCGCAGCCATGGCTTTGAAATACCACAACAAAGAGACCACCAGCCGTTGTGGAGGCGGGCACAGCATCTTGGACTTACACGTTCTTTTGTAGACTTACACCGGGGAGGAGGGGAGGGAAGCTTCTTATTTGCACCCCCCCTCCTCCTTCATTGGGGTGTGGGAGTTTGTAGTACGAGAGGGCCAGCATGACAGGGATTATACAGGTGAAAAAGACTGGAGATGGGCGCTAGACAGCTCAACATGCACACCACTAACTGCCACTAACTACCCGTAAGTACTTGCAGCACCTGCTGAAGAAAGCCGACACAGCATAGCCAGGAAACGCTGAAATCAATGTAATAAAAAGCCAATAAATCGAATCACAATAAGAAAAAAGTGTCTGTCTAACGAGAGACAAGGGCCCAGACAACATGCCAGGAACGGTGCGCACAAAAAAACAATTACGGACTGTTTCTGCTGGCTTAGCAAAGCCCCCTCCTCCTCTCCCAGAGAGGAAAATGAACAAAAGGAAAAACGAAGAGCTTCGGTGCTTCTCGGCCGCTGATAGGCTGGGGCGTCGAGAGCTGTGAGCCAGTCGGCGCTTACAGAACAGGGGTGCGATGAGATGGGTGAAGCACTGGGCATCAACCTAGTGGAGCTAACAGGCTGAGCGCTATTTGCCAGTCGTTCCCTCGCTCACCTAGCACATCCGACTTTGTACTCCGTACCTTAGTTGTACTCGTAGTTCGTACACCACCACCACCTCCCCGCTCCTCTTTTTTTCTTGCCTGTCGCTCTGCCACCAGTCGTGTGCGACCACCACTCTAGTCCGGCCGCTGCATGTCTCAGTATAGCCTTGTTTATGTAGGCACCCGATACGAAGCAGCCAAAAGCCAGAGACGAGTGAGTGAGAATCCGTGCCCAACCATCACGATGCCCCCCTCATGGTCGTCAACGGCGCCGCGTGCTCCGAACAGTATCCTAGGAGCCATCAGGGGGGTGAGGCCGCCGTGACAAAGGATGCAGGAGATGCAGGCTCGAGGTGGTTTGCCACAGGAAATCGAACCAATGTGGCCGTATGCTAGTCGGAACTGGCTCTCCACGGATATTGTTCTATGCTTTTTGGGGCAGATTCGTACGGATTTGCCTGGTCCAGGCAAGTTGGCCAGACTATGTGCGCCAGGGATCTCAAGTCTAGGTGTCCTGCATGAACGCTTGCCCCATTAGCTGCCGTACTGGTGCGATGCACAATCTATTGTCAGCTACAGGTAACTACTCGTACACACAGACAACGCTTCGGGCAGCTCGGCCAATGCGCGGCCTTGCAAGAAAGGTCGCGGCCCCAGAAAGGAACACAGTATGACAACTGGCAGGTACATCCACCCTCTCCATAGTCACATATGTATATGGAGTAGGGAAGCATACCAATATTTGGTGTGGCATGCGATGCCAAACGGAGAAGCCGCATGCAAGGCACCCGAACACCAAAAAAGGATAAAACAATAAGGGGGGGCGAAAGAGCATGGCGAAGATTCGTCATTCTCATGTTGTTTTCCCTGGCTCCTGGCTCGGATGCAACATGACTAAAATCAGAAAGAACAAAAAAAGAAGGGGAGCTCCGTCGGGCTGTATCGAACTTCTCACCTCACTTTCTAACGCCTACCTCCGATTTAAATGGCCTCGCATGAAAAACGCCCCCCTCCCCCTTCTCCCCTCTACTTCCTATCACACGACACGCACACTCGGATACACATCCTGTGAGATGGCAAACAATGCCCAGCTTACCTGTAAAGAAGGGAGGGCTTCTAGTTGGAGGAAGCCGTTGACCAAGAGATCTCACACTAAATTAAGCCAGTGTCCACATGTTCGGCAGCTTAGAAAAGAGAGCACACAGAATAAGAGAATCCGAAGCCGAAGAGTTAGAAGGGTGGGGGGGACGAGCCAAGATCACGATAGACCGTGGCATTTGGTGTGGAAAATAAAATGAGAGGCAAAAATACAGTACGAATGGAAATAAAACTCCCATTTCACATCTGTAAGCCTCCACTCAACGAGACGGCTGCAAGAAGCTGACGAACTGCCCATCTGGGCCCCGCCTTTTCGAATTGCCGCGATGAGCCCAAACAGCCGCTCAGCGCTCTGGTTGGCTCTGGCAGGCTGGCGCGGCGTGGCAAGGTTTGTCAAGATTCATTGATCACGGAGTGGAGGAGGGAGGCGGCGTCGGCGGCGACAGCGGCGCCGGCGGCACGCTGGACTCTGTACGGCATAGCATGGCGATGAGACAAGAATAAGGCGCAGGACCTGCCTGACTGCCTCGAGAGAAACAGGAACCAAAAAGGGACCAGCGAGACCGAAGAAGGGGAGAGGGGGGGTGGAGGTGAGGTGGACAACTACATGAGTGGGTGTGCTAAGAAAGTAGCGGGTGAGGCGGCCATGGAAAGATGACTGCTGATTGCTCCAACTAGCAGCCGGCAAGGCAGCAACGAAATGGCGGTCAAGCGAGCCTAAGGGGGGAGCTGAAAGAAGGTAGGGGAAAAAAAGAAGGGGGGAGGGTCCGAAAAAAAGGTTTGGTATGGTCACTTTCGTCCGCCAGAGATCTGATTTTCTGGCTTCTTCGGGGCTTCTTAGGCTCTGCTTGGGACCTTCCCTTGTTTCCTTTCTGGCACCTCGCCACTCTCATTGGGTCGGCTAGTTCGAGAAATGCGTCTGTTTTGGGATGCCTGCGGGAGCGGACGAAGAAGCCGCCGATGCAACCGACGGAGGGTAAGATGCGGATCAACAGGCAGCGGCCATGGGTCGATGGCCTGTGAAGCAGCCCAGACTCGCTTGTCGGGAGACGATGCTGATCAAAAGGACTGTTGCAAGTGTCGCCAGCGTTCGACGGGCAGTCACAGATGTCACAAGAGAGGCCCCTAAAAACGGCCAGCACAGACAGGGAGCCGGTTTGGCTCTAGTGTCCCCCGTCACTGACGACTGGCTGCAAGCGCCTGTGCCAGCCGCCTGTAATTTGCCTATGCGCTGGGGTGACTGGGGTATCTTACTATTTTAGTGGTTGGCGACACTACATTGTCGTGCGAGCACATTAATTACCACATGTTTCTGTACGAGACACCCTCTCTCTCCAAGAGTGACAGTGGCTGCTCTTTCTACCAAAGCCGTAGCCATGATCCTACTGTTGGCGGCTGATTTTTTTTTCGTTTCTCTTTCTTCAGTGTCGAGGTTGACACTCATGACAGTGTTGCCACCACAATTGGCTGTCCGAATTAGGACTGTGAAACCAAGGTCACGACTCTAGCATACAGAAAATGCCCCTTGTCAAGACAGACAAACATCCGAGGAAGAACGGTGGCTACCATCCGCTACTTACCCACGAGCATGCTGTCGGCAAACTTTGATACACAGTTTCTACAGCGCTTTGGGAAGGCTATAGGGCTCGCTCTAGCGACAACTTGCCCTGTACATACCTCACAGTGACAGAACAAGAAGCCCATATTAGTCACCACCGGATCAGATAATCTCCGTTCCGTCCCGTTGGACAAGACCAACGCTATGCGCTTGACGTGGCGCACGGACACGTAGAAGACACGTTCTAAAGTGTTTGATGAATTGAACAGCTTGGTCTTTCCCCTGGCAAGCAAAAAGAGGTCCCCAAGGACCGAAAATGTTAAAAGCTTATTGCACATAGCAAACTGCAAACGGCCACCCATCCAACAGCCTCGTGGCAGGCTTTCTTTGCATTCCATTCTTCTCTCTTTTTTAATTTCTTTCTATCTGTCATTTTCGAACCGTACGCACTCTCTCTATTCCTCTTAATACCCTTGCTATCTCGGTAGTGTCATTGTTATTTCAATACGACCTGCAGTCGACGACATACGTTCTCCCTTCACGCCATGCAGCAACCACAAATGCAACCCGGCCAAATCCCGCCGGGTCAGCGGCCGTCGCCCGAGCAGATTGCTGCCATGCAGCGCCAGATCGCCATGGACGCGCAGAAGGCCGGCATGAGCGTCCCGCAGTTCATCCAGCAGCTCCAGCAAAAGGCCCGCGAACAGATGATGATGCAGCAGCAGGCGGCCATGCGCGCACAGCAGCAAGGAGGCGGGGGCTCAGGGGGGCCCGGGCCCGGTGGCCCAGGCGGACCAGGCGGACCGAACCAGGGCAACCAGGCACCACCTGGAGCACCGCAGCAGCAGGTGCAGCAGGGCCAGCCGCAGCCTATCACACCAGGCCCGCCGAACCCAGTGGCACTAGCTCTGGCGCAGTTCCTGCGCGGACAAGACCTCAAGCTGCGCACGGTGATTCTCAATGGGGAGCGCAAGGACATGTTTCGCGTGAAGCGGGCGCTACGGGCGCTGCAGTCGCCGGCGTACGAGAAGCTGCGGACGAAGAACCCGATGCTACCGGAGATCACGGACCGGGCATCGCTGGAGAACGCATTTAAGCTGCTGCCGATGTCGATGCTGGCGCTGCGGGTGACCAAGGTGGACCCGCACGAGGGCCACGACCACGGGCCGGAGAAGAAGAACGTCAAGCGCGTCAAGGGCCAGTGGACCGTCAACATCGAGCGGCAGCAGGACGCCGGCGACGACATGTACTACGTGTGGTTCTTCGAGGGCAGCCAGATCATGCGCAAGGTGTACGCGGGTCTGGCGCTCCTGGCCATCTTTGCCGTCGTGCTGTACCCGCTGTGGCCGCTCAAGATGCGCCAGGGCGTGTACTATCTGAGCTGGGGCTTCCTGGGCCTGCTGGGCCTGTTCTTCCTCATGGCCATCTTCCGTGTCATTCTCTTCTGCATCACCTACTTTATTGTGTCGCCTGGCTTGTGGCTATACCCGAACCTCTGGGAGGACGTCTCGTTCATGGACAGCTTCCGGCCCGTGTGGGCGTGGCACGACGTGAGTTTTCCCCTGCCGTGTATCTGATTTTACTTGTTTGGCTGGTCTCCCTGTGATGATACGTTCTAACAAAGCATTAGCCCAACCCCAAGAAGAAGAAGAAGGCCAAGTCTTCCGGCGGCTCGACGGCGGCACAATCCCACTTTGCTGGCACCACTGGTCAGCCAATGCCTGCGTCAGCGACGACAACCGCCACCAGCACACAAGTCGAGGCGACACCGGTACAGCGGCCAAAGGGCTACACCTCACCACAGGTGGAGGAGGTGGAGGACGACGAGGACTGAGATTAGACTCTCGTGGTTGGGAGAGATGAGGTCGCGACGGCTTACAAAAATACATGGGTGCATTGTGTCGGTGTCGGGTATCAGATGGCATTGATATTTGTTCGTCTAAGCTGACTCGGAGTTGCTATTGAATTGCAGGCCTTGAGCCATGTACGATCAGGGATGGGTTATTGGTGTTCCAGATCTTCCTATTGGGACTATTATACACAAAACAGTAAACAGAACATGTGCAAAACGCCTAGATCTCGTGTAGCATCCTACCCATGACAAGGTTTCTGTAATTCTAAAGTATTTGCTTATATGTGCTGTGTCCTCAAACTTTAGTACGAGTACAATGTCCGGGATACAACCTCTTGCATTGACGCCTCTTCTCACTCATACATTATATACAAAGCACATGAGCCTAGATTTTGTTCCCCCCCCCCCTGCGCATCAGCACTACTATGGCCGCGCGATTCTTGAGGATGATGAACCCAGATCTTTGTATAGAATTAGCTGGTCGCGCCGAGTGCCTGATGGCTGCCGCGTAATAAAGCCGGGAATGCGTCCTGCAGCTACAAACCCAAGATTGGCATACATAGCTGCCGATGCCGAGTCGGCTTCTGCTTCCGCGGTCTAGTCACGTTGTTAGAGAGAGCAATGACAAACACGGACTTATATGCCGAAACAAAATACGACTAGGGCTCAACTTACCAGTAATATCCGCCCAGAGACCAGGGCATGTTTCTCTGCAGTCGCCAGCAGCAGTTGTGCGCCATCGTCCCCTTGGTACCGTGAGCTCACTAGCAGCAAATCTACTAGGGCCACATGCGGGCTCGTCTCGGCGGGGTGGTCGTGCAGCATAGCGGCACCCATGAGGTCCTCGCCAGACATGAGCTTGGCTGCAGATGTGGATGTAGCAGTCGAGGTGGACGAAGAGAAGGGCGTAGAACCTGCTGTTGGTGGCGTGGCTGTCGTGGGCCGTGGGTGGAAGAGAAGCAGCACGGTTGACGTGGTCAGCCGTGTCTTCCACCAGCCTAGAAGCTTCTCATGGTGCAATGGCAGTGCAAAGCTCCCGGACAGGCCCTCACGTGTGATGCAGGAGCCATGGAGGGCAGCCAAATAGAGTACGAGGTGAGAGTGGGTAGCGGGCGAGAAAACCTGGACAAAAGCGCGGGCTGGCAGGTCGGATGACCGCGGGACTTCGGGTTCAGCGGCGTCGGCAGAATAGGTCGGCGGAAGCGCTGCTGTCATAGCTGATATGCTTCCTGGCGTCGGTAAGGCAGCGAAGGGGTTGCCTCGGTCTGCGGTGGCTGTTATGGGCTCCACGCTGGGCTCGGCTATGGGTACTGCTGCCATGGCCGCTATTAGGATGTTTTGTTGGCCGTCTGTCGTCGATTGCTCTTAGACAGAGCTTTTGTTGTTGTTTTCGAGCTGTTCTCACGTCGAACCGAAAGCTGCAAGCGAGGAACCGACCAAGCACTTTCTGTCTTGTTGTTTGTGCCAAGAGTCCAGGAACCAATTGTCCGACCCAATTGAGTGGTTGTTACGGAGTACAATGCTCTGCGTAGCACCCTCTTTGCGCGAGTATCCAATCAAACGCTGCCACTCCACGCAGGTAGGCGCAATAGGGCGATGGTAAAAGCTGTGAGCGATTCTGTGCGATGGACGCGATGGACGCGACAGCTTGGCGCAATAAAAGCGTGGTGCAAAGATGCTGAAGATCCCTAATATGTAGAAGATCTAGGTATCCGGGGGCAATGGGAGGCAAAACAGTGTAGCAGATGTAAAGAGGCGGCAGAGGCGAGGAAAGGAGGGGGTGAAAACGTGAGATGGCAGCTGGGCAATTTGCGAAGAGAACAGTGACGCAACTTTGTAGACTTGTTCACGTGCGGCTGGACCCGAGCGGCATGTGCGTTAGTGGAGGTTCAGGCGCTGAAGCGCTAACATACATGGCAGCTGCAGCTCGGGGAAGCAATCGCCCAATTAGGACTCTGGGGCAGGCAGTTTTGGGCTGTCAACGATCTGCCATCACCGCTAGGCCCTAAATGACATTGTTTTACCTGCCATATTGTTGGCCAAGGTCACTTTCCAACGGCTGCGACAGAGCATGTACTTTTTAAACGGAACAAGGCTTTGTGAACTTTCCATTGGTACTGTCTCTGTTCAGTTGGTCACTTGGTTCAATTCTGCACGCGCGGCCAGACATTGGAAGAGCGTTTGATCTTGTGTGTGCACGCATCAAAATGCCAAGAGAACCCCAGGCCAAAACACAAAGATAAAGATAAACTCTCCATGTGCATTCTACCTCTGTCCGAACAGTTCTTCTGACCAGTTTCTCTTAGACACATAGCCAAGCGACGAATGGGCCCTATCCGCCACTGGTATTGCGCTAATAGCATGTAGTATATCTTGGTGCTGGGTTTCTGTGTCCTTTGTTGGGGAGCTATCGATTCTCCTTATCTACGAATACACCTGAGGGTCCCCTAATTACTCATCAGATTCCGGACCTAAAGAAACCACCGAACCCTTTGCTGCGGTGCCAAACAGCAGGTTGCACATTGTGGGGATAATGCAGCCGGCTTCATGTGTTCCCATTCAACAACGCATCACACCTGCATCACGGCTGCATGCACCCTAGCCATGGACATGTCGAACGCATCCCCCAGTCCAGCACCTAAGCCGCAACTTGGCGACACCGTTTCAACTCGAGCCTGGCAAGCTTGTCAGCCATGTCGGCGACGAAAGGTATATACGGCCTATCTTGGGCAGAATTGCTGTGTTGCATCTTAACAGGGTCTAATTTACGTGGTGGCGTTTGTAGGTAAAATGTGATGGCAAACAGCCTTGCCACAACTGCAGCTCCCGCGGCCAAGCGTGCGAGTTTCCAGAGACCAAAGACCATGCCTCTGTCAGCCGGTAGTGAGTACTTTCGAGGGGGTCGAGCAATGGCCTGAGAGGGCCTAGACGCATGCCGATCTGCTGACGCCTTTGTAATTTGTAGCTATGCGTCCTCGTTCGAGGCTCGCTTTCAGCAGATGGATTCCATGTGCCAGAAACTGGAATCGATCACAGAGCAGATTGCCCGCGCGTCAGAGGTTCTGCAGTGTGCCCATGGGTGCCTCAAGCCAGAAAACGCCGCCAATGGCAGCGGTAACGGGGCCCTTAACGAGGATCTCGTCAACGCGGCTGCAGTGCTGCAATCAATCCCCCGAGGGGATGGACGGCGGCAGGGCCACTCACGAACCCAAAGCGGCACCATAGATCCTCGAACTAGGAGCTCATTTCCTAGAGCGGGGGGGCCGTCTACCCTGGGCGGCTTTGATGACGCCGATGATGACGACAGCTCTTCATCCGACGGCGAAGACTCAGATGCCGGGATTGCTGACCGGGAGCAAGACTCATTTGACGGCGACGGCGTTGCGGATCAGGCCGCGGCCATGGTGACTGATTCCTACGGACGGCTTCGGTGAGCTTCGTACTGTGTTGTGTGTGGTGATGGATCAATGTGGTACTAACGACCGCCAGCTTCGTTGGGGGTGCTACAAATAAGATGCTCATTGATGCCGCCAAAGGGATGTCTCCAAGCGGCCGGATGCATCAGGTGCAGACACCCGGTTCCAGCACCCTTGCCGAGGCCAGCGGCATGCAGAGCGAGCCCACGCCACAGGAAGAAGGAGACGTCGAGCTTCCGCTGTTTGTGCGTGACCGTGTGTGGCCGGAGCTGCCATTTTTACCCAAGGTCGAGCAGCTGGCACGGCCGCCGCAGTATATCTCAGATCTGCTCGTCGGGCTCTACTTTGACAAGCTGCACTACACATTCCCCATCCTCTTCAAGCCGCACTTTATGCGCAGTTACGAAAAGATGCTGCGTGCTTCTTCATCCAACTCCTCCTCCGATGCACTCGATAAGGACTTTGTCATGGTCTTTTTCGCAGTGTGTGCGTGTGCCTCTGGTCTGCTTCCAACAGGGGCAGATCGCGGGTATCCCGGCATGGAGTACTACGAAAAAGCACTGCTGCTGCACTACGCCTCGCCTGGACAGGCATCGCTGGAAAAGGTGCAGTGTCTGGGTCTGCTGGCAATGTGTACTGCAAGCTGGAACACGTTGACGCAGAGCTGGAATCTTGCTGGACAGGCTGTCCGGGCATCGATGGATATTGGACTGCACATCAACAGCCGATATGTGAGTGCGCGCTCCGATCTTTGTACACGAGGACAATGCTAACAGAACAGATGATGCCTGGGTTGCGGCGACCGGGGAGTTTGCGCTCGATCGAGATGCTCAAGAACCAGATTGCACGGCGTACTTGGTGGAGTGTGTTGTGCTTGGAGAGGTATGTTGCCACCCAATGAGGCGACTCTTTTGCTTCCTCCCCTCTCACCTGCGGATTGGACGGGAAACAGAGCTGACCAATAGAATCGTTTCCATCTGCCTTGGCCGTCCCATGGCCGTGGATGAAAAGGACTTTTGCTGCGAGCTTCCTCTCGATATCCGCGACGAAGACCTCGAACAGTACTGTCAGCGTACGCAAAACAACCATATGTCTCTCGCCCAGACCCTATCCCAGACACCGGACGCTCCCTCGCCCCTCACCGGCTTTCTTGCTTTTGCTCGCCTCTGCCAAATAGCTGTACGCATTCAGAGACTCGGTTCCCCGCTTCGTCTTCGCCAACTCTCGTCCTTCAACGCCAAGAGAACGAGGAAATACCTGTCCCGCGTCACCTCATTGGACAAATCCCTGCGTGAATGGCTTGAGACGCTGCCGGATTCTGTACGCTTCTCTGCCAACGCCGTCGGTCAGCGTGCCAACGGTGATTCTGGCCTTGTGATGTGTGTCATCATTTTCATTCTGCATGCCGGCTCGTTGTTGAACCTGTACCGTTGTCTCGTCCACGAGCCGCGCACCTCCAAAGATGGCCAAGCAGACAGCAGCAGTGATAAGAACATGCAGGAAGCCACTGCACAATGCATCAGTGCCGCACGCAGCTGTATCAATGCTGCAGAACTGGTCCGTGACCTAGTTCCGCCGTCACATTACCTCGCGATTTGCGTGCACTGTCTAACACTGTCTGGTGTTGCCCTGTAAGTTGGGAAGCAAACACTAGCGATCTCAAGTGAACACGATGAAACTAATAAACTGTAGGCTATACATGTCCAAACAGCCACCAGATGCCCAAACCGTTTCCGATGCAAAAATCTGTGTCGGCTTCTTGAAGGACCTGGAGCTGCGCTGGTCTGGTGCTAGCCGTAGTCGCGCCATCATCGAGCATCTCCTCTCCGAATCCCTCAAAGCACCCAGCGGGCCACCGGGCGCCCAGATTGGTGAAGCCTCCAATGCGTACCACGGTACAACCACTGGGGTCGGGGCCAACGGAGCTTTTGGAAACAGCACAGAGGTGTGGGCGGCAGGCCAAAAACGGGTATTTGCCGAGTTCGATACCGCCTTGAGCACACATTTCGATGACACCCTGTGGCGCGATATGCCATGGGGGGACGTTTTTGATTCCGGAGACGTTGGCCAGTTTGGTCTCTGGGGAGGTTTCGGAGGTGGAGCCGCTGGTGGTAATGTTAGCGGTAATCATGTATCATAATGTCTATTATTCACGAGGAGGCAAATGGGAGTTAACGGGAGCATCAATGTATGGAAATGCGACCTATTTCATCATTTATATCTTTTGATAATTGTTCTTTATTGTTCCTTTAGCTTGCTCAAGGCCTCGAATTCTTCCGAGAAGAAGAGCCGTAGATGTGTGTCCTTCGCCGCTTGACTTATCGAGGCCACATCACCTGGTGTAAGCTTGAATGTCGGCAACTCGTTGAGGTAGCCTTGCAGCCGCTCCGCCTTGCTGCTCGTTGTGACAACCGTAGCGCCTTGGTCGATAACCCAGCGCAGCAGTACCGCGGACTCGCTCACGCTGTATTTGGCAGCCAATACTTTGCGCGGTTCATCCAGGGCAGAGCCGCTAGGCTGCCTCCGTGAGAGAGGAGTCAGGGCAGAGAAGCCTTGGACGGCAATGTTCTCCCTGTTGAGGTACTCTATGAGCTCAGGCTGCTGGAGGTATGGGTGTATTTCAATCTGATCGACCACAGGCCGGAGCGTGGCCATTGACAACACAGCATCTAGGTGGCGTATCGCAAAGCTAGAGACACCAATCTCCCGGGCCAGTCCATGCTGGACACAGCGTTCCATTGCGCGCCAGGCATCCTGAAGGGTCTGTGTCGATGAGGCAGCAAATGGTGAATGGATGAGATATCTGGGAAGAAGAAAGGGGGAAGAAGCATCAGCGAGGAGATACATATGAGGGAAAATATGGCTACATTGACGTACAAGTCCACATAGCTTGTGCCCAACTTCACAAGACTTTGCTTGAGGGCAGCCTCCACATCATCTAGCGCAGTGGTTTTGGTCGTGACGTAAATTTCGGATCTCGGGAGGCCGCACTCTCGAAGAGCGATTCCGATTTCTGGCTCTGTATTATACACTGCGTGCCTGGTTAGATAGTGAATACACATTGTTGTCTGTACGGACAGCCTACTCTGTGCACCATCAATGCGGCGGTAGCCGAGATGCAGGGCAGATTTCACTGCATCTACCGTTGGTTGACTGAGGGCATCATCAGGTCCCTTGAACCACAGGGTCCCAACACCGTAGGTAACTAGGTCCTGGAAAGTGAGCAATTCATGGTTCCGTCATTGGAACTGTCACTTTACAACTTACTGCCGCCATCTTGTGCTAACTATGCCACAGCTTACGGGATAAGCAATTCTTTCAGTTAGGTGCTCATACTGAGCATAAATACTGGACAATGAATAGTTTGATGTCACTCTTTATCAGTCTCCAAGTGTCATTAAGTGGGTGGCTGTGGCATCTCCGTCTATGGGGTTTCGGTAGAGCTCCGGCCGCTCATGGGTCTAGATCTAGACTAGCGATTCTGATACAGGCATAATTCGACTCTACGTGTAAATGATGGAGCAAGGAATCTGGTTCTGTGCAAGCATTTGATTATGTATTTTCAACATTGCATTTCTTCCTTACGTGTATCCGTGGGCAAGCGTCTTGGTTGTTGTTTTCGTAATATCTGCTTTAATATACGTATCTGTTTTATTCTTGATTCATAATAACAATCTTGATACCCTTTCTTGCATGCTGTGCCTCAAACGCCTCAGATATTTGCCCTAATGGATACGTCAATGAGATGAGCGGCTTGAGGTCCACCTTTTTGGACGAGAGAAGCTCGATAGCTTCTTCGAAGCAGCCTGGAGTGTACCGCACGGTGCCTGTAAAAGTTAGCAATGGATTTGGCAAATCGATGGAAGCCGTATAATAAGACCTACCCCGGATGTTTAGCTCTTTGGCCGTGAGCATGAACAGAGGCGTCTGGGTCAATGGCTTTCCTAAGCCAGCCTGGATGAGAGTTCCACCAAACTTGAGCATGGACACGCCCATCTGCACGCAGCTTTCGGCGCCGCTCGCCTCAACTACCACATCAAAACCATGGCCAAGATCATTGTCAGAAATAACGTGTTTAGCATACTCCTGCGCAAAGACCAAGTCATCTTGAGACGCATCTGCTTTTGGTGTTGTAACAAGAGCCTTGTGGGCTCCGTATGACTCTGCAAATTTAGCCCGTGACTCTGCAATATCAAACATGATGATCTTCTTGACACCAATCGCCTTTGCAACTGCAAGCACAAGAAGACCGAGAGGTCCACAGCCGCTACGCGATGACAGTCATTAGCAAGCACACCAACGACAATAGAAGGACATCTGTCATATTGGTCAATCATGACTCACAAAATGGCCAATGTGTGGCTGCTTTCCAAAGCTGCACGCCTGGCAACTTGCACGGCAATAGCCAATGGCTGGATAGAGCCAGCTTCCTCCCACGATACACTCTCCGGTATTGGCACTGTCATAGATGCCCGGCAAGTGAAATATTGGCAGAGTGTGCCGTCGGTTGGGTCGAGGCCGCAGTATCGGAGGTCAGAGCAAGTGTTTGGATTTCCTCGCAAGCAAAACTCGCATCTTGATTCAAGCACTACTGTTAGTCATGGTTAGATACCCGAGAGCTGGGGAGCTGCCACGGTACATACTTTAGGCATGCAAAGCCAGGCTCAACGGCTACACGCTGTCCCACATGACGGTCCTTCACGCCAGCACCTATATGCTCAATGATGCCTGACGATTCGTGTCCTAGAACCAGCTGCTTCGAGACCTTGTCACTCTCCCAATTGTGGCAGTCGGACCCGCATATGCCTGTAGATATGATCTTGACCAGCACCTCGTCCTCCTTAGGTGTTACCACCGGCCTCTCCTGCACTCCAAGTTTTCGTTTCCCTAGCCACACCGCTGCACGATTTCCTGTTGGTAGTGATGAAGCCATGGCGATGGATGACCAACGTGATGTGTATGCGTCTCTCGAAGGCGGGTGCGATGGATGACAGCGTGGTGTTGGTTAGCAAGCTGCTAGAGCACGTTCCAAATTGGAAGCATAGCGGGGAGTGGATCAGCAAGCTCAACGCAGGCTCTTCCCGGGCTCTTTTTGTGGGCCCCGGCCAAGTCGGAGCGGATCTCGGGCCGGCCTTTGTAAAGCCAAGGACAGCGTGATGCGAGATACACAGCCCGATAGAGCCGAGTGCAAGCTGCTCTGTCCCTTAGCTGATTTCCACAGCCATGCAGTACCATTTCCGGCCCTTTCTTATCAATGAAATCCATTAGAGTCCAAAGCTTAGCCCGGGTGCTAAGGTATCTGCAGCCCCAGGCTTGATTTGATCCGGATAACGACAACACAAGACAGTGACACTCGTTGGAGCCATGATATCTACGTATTTGTATCCTTTCATGTCCAATGCATGCGATGTGGACAAGTTTAGTTGCTGTCTACCCGCCTTCAAGAGCCTTTTATTTTGGCAAAACGTTATGTACAACTTGGGTATCTTGACCTTTTTATGCACGTGTTCCATTGCTCCCATTCGTCCCGTTTGTCTTCTCCTCTACAGCCAGCAAGGTCTTGAGTCTGTTCATCTCGTTGGATGTCCAGGTGGTCATGGCTACGATGTCTGCACCGCAGTTGACAAAGTGGAATCCCTGCCTGTAGCGCTTGGCGGCGGTTTCTGCGTCGAGAGCAAAGTGACCCACGTACTTTCCAGCTGTCAGACCAGCGTTGAGAATTTTCGCTGTGGCCTCCTGCACCTCTGGAGTCTTAGCGTGGTCGAAGGCAACATAGCCCATGGACGAGGCTAGGTCGTTGGGTCCAATGAAGAGCATGTCAATGCCGTTCACGGCTGCGATCTTCTCGATGTTTTCGACGGCTGTGCGGCTCTCGATCTGCACGCAGATCATGACGTTGTCGTTTGCCGTCAGTAGATACTCGCGGCCAGTTTGGTTGAATGCTGTTGAGGCAAACATGGCTCCCGCACCGCGCACGCCCTTTGGCCACTTTGCAGATGGATATTTGCACGAGTTTACGATGGCTTGCGCTTGTTCCTAAGACATTAACTGATGAAACTGCGGGGCGGCGGTCTAGCAAAGGGTCAACGTACCGCCGTCTCGCACATTGGGACCATAATGGCATGGGCGCCGCAGTCGAGTGCTCTCTTGATCATCCAGTGCTCCGACCCTGGGATTCTGACAATGGGCGATGCGCCTGACGTCGAAACGGCCGCAACCTGCAGCTGCATGGTGTTGTCGTCGATGTTTCCATGCTCGGCATCGATAAGAACCCACTGTGCTCAAGTTAGCCGCTGCAGCCAAGCTCTGGCACAATCCAGATATCGTCAAGATAGGCAACCACGTACATCTTCACCAAGTGTGGCCATCGTCTTAGCCAATGAGTAGCCCGGGAATTCGAGCCATTGGCCAACACATGGGGCTTCACGCCGCTTTGCCTTCTCGAGCGTATCGCGTAGTCGAGTCTTGCCGGTCGAGTCGACCACTGGCGATGAAATCTGGTTTGACATGGCGTGGCCCTGGCAAGCTTTGTCTTTCCGTATTGGGGGGGAAGCAAGATCGCCTAGTCGAAGCAAAGTTGTGACGGATGGATCGGCTTTTGTGCTCTGATGCTATTCGGGGAGGCAGTTTACCGAGTGTGTGGATGACTACAACGGTATCTTTGGCACAAGCCGGAATGGAGGCGCTGGAACTTTGCGATCCGGACCCCGGCCCGTTAGCCTACACAAGCGCTAGTTGCCACTGCATAGAGGGTCACCAGCCCGCTTCGTATGGCCAATATGGCGAGAAAACCGGCCCTCGATAAGCTTAGCGTCTAGTTTACGGGTGTTAGTAGGGCGCCCTAGAGCATGATACTCGGACAGGCCCTCATTGGGGACAGACTCATGTGAGTGCCGACGTAAATGAAACGTAAAAGTATGTGCTACAGGAAGAACCCTGTCATCTTATTTAATAGGCTGCTCCCATTTTAGTCTTCTTTGCAGTCATTCCTCATAGAGACGCGAGGGCTTGTTCCTGTTGATATCGATCGGCTACTTCGAAAATTCACGTACACCCGTGGACATCTAATCTACGTCAAAATGGGATCTGCCGAAGCGACTGGCTGGCGCCGCCTCAATGTTGGTGTTATTGGCGGTGGTATTGGCGGTATGTGCACGGCCATTGCTCTACGCCGCGCTGGCCACGAGGTGACCGTCTACGAGCGTGCCGATTTTGCTGGAGAGGTCGGTGCCTCGGTGTCTTGTGCTGCCAACGGCACTCGGTGGCTCCATGAGTGGAGTGTCGATGTTCAGAAAGGCGACCCCGTGGTGCTGAAGAAGCTCATCAACCGCGACTGGTACACTGGCGAGCCGGTCAGTGTTTACGACCTCGACGATTACGAGAAGCGCTGGGGCTATGTGTACAACATGTTCCATCGGCAATACATGCACACCATGCTGAAAGACTGCGCTATGCAAGAGGAGGGCGAGGGCACGCCGGCCAAGCTGGTGTTGAACCATGCTGTAAGACTTTGCTGCTATCCACCCGCATTTAGGCACCCTTACTGACCTTTCGGTATTAGTGCCAGGACATCAACCTCGAGACCGGCGAAATCGTGTTCAAGAACGGCGCCACGGCAAAGCACGAGCTGATTGTCGGTGCGGACGGCATTGGATCGGCTGTTCGCGGCATCATTGGAATCCACCCCGACAAGAAGCCCTCGGACCAGAGCTGTCTGCACGCAAATGTCCTGACGGAGGATGCTGTTCGGCTGGGTCTCGTGGATTACTCTGCCGATGCTGCCCTGGAATACTGGGGCGGCCAGGAAGGAAAGTGGGATAAGATCGTGCTCTCGCCCTGCAACGGCGGCAAGCTGCTCTCGTACTACTGCTTCTTCCCCCGTGATGTTGGCGATTACACTACGCAGACCTGGGGATCTGGCGATCGGCCGCTTGAGGAGCTGCTGGCTCCGTACCCCAACCTCGATGCTCAGGTGAAGAAGCACCTCGAAATTGGCATTGAAATCCAGCCGTGGCGTCTCTGGGTCCAGTACGTTGTGCCGGGAACAGTAAAAGAACCCCGTTGTTGATTCGTTTAATAACTTATGTCCTTGTAGCTCCCCCTACCCGTATATGAACAAGAACATGGCTTGTCTGGTTGGCGACTCCGGCCATCCGGTATGTTCTTCATCACAATTCTCGCGTCGCAGCCAAGATGACTGACCTAAGAAACAGATGATGCCCCACCAGAGCCAAGGCGCATGCATGGCCATCGAGGACTCTGCTGCGCTCGGTATTCTGTTCAACAAGACTTATTTCAATGGCAACATTGCGCAGACCCTGGAAACGTACTCCTCTGTGCGTCTGCCCCGTGCCACAAGGGTGCAATCCGCGGCTGCTCGCGCTGCCTACAACATCAACGAACGGATTGGTAAGCTCAGATATGTAACCAAGTATGGATAAACTGCAAGCGGCTGACATTTGGTTGCAGGATTCTCGAACAACACCGACGTTTCCACCTACAAGGTCGAGGATGAGAAGCAGAAGCTGACCATCGAAGAGATGAATGCGTATGTGAACCCCCAAATGAAACCCGAAGCCTCCCTAGAAAATCAAATACGAACAGCCGCTGACAGCTTAGCTACGACATGTATTTGGATATCGAGGAGGCGCTGGCTGCAAGGGACGGCGCAGAATTCTCCAAGAAGTTCATCAAGGGTCTGCCGATTGGACTGGAGCTGCCAAATGGCATCGTCATCGGACAGGATGCCGAGTAATGAAGAGGCCGAGAGCCGAATAAACAGCCGGGCGCTCCCTTTTAACCTACACATCGTTACAGAGTACGAGCAGAGTCAGTCACTCTAGACTAGAAATATGCCACCATGAATTTCCTTGCCTGATCATCCAGTGATAACCATGTGGACCTTGTAGACCTTGAGAATCCAACAAGCTAGAGGCACTCCATCACGAATTAGTGCGGTGGCGACAGATCCACTGCTAATGACAGGTCTGTTATACTAGTGTGTGGCAGGACGTGTCCCAAAGGCCCTATTCTTATCTCTGCGCGCTGATTTGCCACGGCTGGCTGCACCGGACAAGATCCGACCGGAGACGAGCAGCCCTGCTTCCTCGCTAAAGCGGCCCTCTTCCTTTAACACCTCCTCGTGGCAGCACGCTTGACGGACCGCATTTTCTGTGACTGTTGCGCGCTTCTAAGAGATATTTGGAGCTGCACGCGACAGCAGGGACCCCCTGGGACTTGGCCGCAGAGATCACTTAGCTTGTAGCGTTCTTACTCTGATACTTTTGACCAATTTATCGCCCTAGGCATCGTCACGATGGCCGAGTCTGCCTTTGCGCCGTCCAGCACCCCGCCATCACCGCTACCACAGCCCCGGCTGAGGGAAGTCCGGCCTGGCATCTCCTTGCTTCCGCCGCTTTCCCGCCGTGGCCATGGACCGGGACTGATTGTTGTGTGCCCCGATACACCGGACAACCTAGCCATCGCTAACGGGGTTCCATGGCCGCTGGTCAAATGGGCTGAGGAGGGGCTGACGGTGGCCGAAATCCAAGCCAAAGCCCTCTTAGCTGACGGAAATGCAGCTCTGACAGATGCACTGGCCGCGCTTGTAGGCTGTGCCGAGTGCACCCCGAAAGCCAAGGTCGGCATTGTCGGTATGTTCGACATGGCATTCCGAAAACAACGTTGCCACTAATGCAGTCTTGATAGTGTACGGGGTGAGCCTCTGGAACCACGTTGCTGCCCGGCTGGTGGCATTTGAGGAGATTGTAGGCGCCATCGTATATGCTGATGGGACGGAGCAAAGTCGCATTGCTCCGTCGGCGGCACAGGTCCTGCAGCACCTGAGCGGCAAATCGCAGACGGGTCGGATGCTCGAGCGACGAGACAGCTTAACACGGTACTGGTATCCCGGAGCCAAGTCGTATCGCTTCGCCGTGCCATTCGAGGATGACTTTCACTACGCTACAGAGGCTGTGTCCCACACGCGCAATCTCACATTCCTCAAACCGCTCCTAGATGGGCCGTACTTTGATCTGGAGCACATCTGGGAGGAACACACGTTTTATGAATTCGAGGACCGCTCTGTAGAGCACACTATGAGCACCATGGTGCAGGAGCCATACGTCAACCACATCCCAACGGTACGTTCCGAAACCAAAGACAAGAAGAGAGCTTCGCTAATGTCTTACTCTCAAATAGATCACAGGTGGCATCGGTCGGGTGAAGCTCACGAGCTTCTACAGAGACCATTTCATTTTCAACAACCCTGACGATACCGAATTGGAACTGATCAGCCGGACTG
Organism: Graphilbum fragrans; assembly: GCA_001513895.1. Taxonomy (NCBI): domain Eukaryota; kingdom Fungi; phylum Ascomycota; class Sordariomycetes; order Ophiostomatales; family Ophiostomataceae; genus Graphilbum; species Graphilbum fragrans. The sequence goes on from LLKO01000016.1 coordinate 568,124, forward strand.
TTGGTATCGACCGTATTGTGGACGAGTTCATCTACAAGTTCACGCATGACAAAGTGGTCGACTGGATGTAAGTAATGCTTTCTAGCACCGACAGAGGCACCCGTACTGACAAGTCAGGCTCCCTGGAATTCCCCCGACCGGCAAGCGGGTGGAGGCACCATTTACCGCCATTGTCAACATTCGTGGAGACCGGCTGTATCACGAACACATTGCCTGGGATCAGGCGACCGTCCTGGCACAAGTCGGCCTTCTGCCAGAATTTCTTCCCTACCCGTATCCCATCAATGGCAGCCCCTCGGAAGCTAAGTATGAGTACCGGCTGCCAGTTGCTGGTATTGAGACTGCTGAGAAGCTGCGCGACAAAAACTCCGTGCCTTCCAATGAGATGTTTGCCTTTGGCCTGCGAGAGTTATGAGTATAGTCAGAGAGTAGTTGAAATAATATCAGGAGCCTCTATCAAAACTAGTTGAAATTGTACATGGAACCAATTTATAGACCATAAAGCCCGACAACTCGGAGATTAATAAATTAAATAATGTTGTAGATGTGAAAACAGTATTACTACATAGTCGAACCTAGGTACACCAATCCTTTCATATTCAAGCAAGTCCTGCCGTTTCAGTTTTCCTCCCTAGTTTACATGCTATATCTGAAGTGAATGTTCTCACAATCAGTCATGTCAGACTCGCCATTGATGCGGCCCTGGTGAGCAGACTGCTCGGCGGTCATGCCAAGCTCTGCGATCATCTTGTCACGTCTGCGGTTCTGGTAGGCGTCTAGGAAGAGTTAGCTGGGTCTGTTTGGAAGAATCAAGATATAGGAAAGACAACACGTACAGTAGGCTCGCCACAGCAGAAAGAGAATACATTCCAGGCCGTACATGACACCGCAGATGATAATGGCCGGGATGTAGCGCGGAGCCCACTTGGCCTGGAAGGTCTGGGCACCGATAGAGTTGCCCACGCAGTAAGCAATGAACATGAGAGTCGCCGTGACGGACTTCTTAGTACGACCAGCAACATTGGACGGCAGCATGGTCCAGATCATCAGACCAGGCAGGTTGCCCGTCACGGTCATCAGGTACATGCCCCAACGCACCCACAGGAGGCCGTCCTTGGGCAGGAAAGCCAGAGCCATCATGCCGGTGAAGGCGGGAATGGTGCAGAGGACCATGAAATAGAAGCGAGTGTTAGGGCGCTTCATGGTCATGATACCCACAAATAGGAACCAGGCTACCGACACGACATTCTGCGGAATAGTGCCCTTCAGAAGAGTGTCGAGCGAAGAGAAGCCAAAAGACACATACACCAGGTTTCCAAAGGAGGTGGTGCCGCCGTTGGGCAGAGAGTTGACGATGACGGTGAAGAAGAAGAAGTAGGTCTGGGGGTCCGTGAAGGTCTGGCGGACCTGGTCCCAACGCCACTCCGAGTGCTTCTGGCGGTCAGTGCCGGTCTGGTTGTCGATGACACGGGCGGCAGCAATACGCTTGTCCTCGGCAGACAGCCAGAGAACCTCGCTGGGGGAGCCGAGAATGAAAAAGGAAAAGAAGGACAGCAAAATGGTCAGACAACCCAGGAAGATGCTGATGTAGCGCCACGGCGAAAGAGCGCTGCCATTCTTCTCAGCCGACTTGCCAATGCCGTACATGATGAGCTGCGTAATCACACCCATGCCGGCGTTGGAGGTGCCCCAAATGATGGAGCGCATCGCGTGCTCGCGCTTGGCGTAAAAGGCGGCCGTGATTAGCAGGAACGCGGGGGAAATGGTGCACTCAGCCAATCCCTGGAGGCCGCGCAGAACCATGAGATGGGCAAAGTTCTTGGCAAAGGCAACACACAGCACAATGATACCCCAGACGAACATGCAGATAGCCAGGGTGTAGCGGATGCTGGTGCGCTGCATCAGGAAATTGCCCGGGAACTCGCCGATTAGGTAGGAGATGTAGAAAATGGTCGTGAGCCCTGGGACTTGTTAGAGGACTTCTTATCAATGTGGCTTGACGTACGGGGGAGTTGCTTACAGGAGTACTGCTGGCCCACCAGGTGGGTGTCGGTGCGAAGACCAAAGGTGGCCTGGGCCGAGACCGATGTCTTGTCAGCCTGCTGCGTGCCGTAGCACACCCACATCAGCGGCAGCATGATGAAGTCGATACGACGCAGCACTCTCTTGTAGTCGGCCTCGGTGTACTGGCCCTCGGCAGCATTGACCGTGTCGAGCGTCAGATCCTCAATCTTGCCCTCGGCCACATCGTCGGTGAACACGCGGGTGTCTGGCACGATAGTGACCTTGTCCTTGTCGGCAGAAATCGAATGAGCCCCAGCCTCGGGCGAGGAGATGGGAAGCGGGGACGACATTGTGGCAAGGGAGAAGCCGAAAGGAGTGGCAGAGCGGCAGAACGGAAAACGAGTTGCGAGTGCGAAGGCGCAACACTGTAGTCAAGTCACCACTGGTTAATCGAGATCCCTTGCCGTGCGACCGCTTGCTGTCTGTCGAGTACAGAGTACAGAGTACAGATGCTGCTCAAGAGTGCCGACGACCGAAACGTGACACATCGCGCCGTGGAGTCGCTGGGCCGGGCATTTGACTTATAGCTAATTTCTGTCTATGCTCCGTCTTTATTCTAGACCCATCACCCCGTTGGACAACAATCCACTCCTTATCTGTATGGCGCGCCGTAGTGCCGACCGAGCGAATGGGTCCGGCGAATTGCCACGCGACTTGGTCGGGTCTCGGACCGGGGCCCGAATGCCCAGTCACACTTTGTAGTAGCAAAAACTCGAAATCTATCCCCGATAAGCCTTAAGAGCCTTAAGAGTCAATTGATCCAGACCAGGCCTAGAATAGCCACCACGTTCGGCCAGCTCCTTCAGGCCTTGACTCAAGAACCACGACCCAGCAATAATAAACAAATACGGCACGAACCCGAGACTCTGGTTATCAAAGCCACAATACTACTACGCGCGTCGCACCACCCATCTACCCACCCTAATCAGCACCCATTCTTCCAAGCATGGCCACCCCCCAGGACGCTCTCGAGGCTGTGGACCTTTCGCATCACTTGAATGTCTTGAGCAAATCCCGCCATCCCTCGCCCCTGAAGGAAATTATCAAGTACATGGGCGTCGATGGCATGATTAGCTTGGCAGGCGGTAAGCTGCTCTCAACTGATTTTACTGATTCAATTTTGCTCTGGGGAGGCACTGTTCTCGCTGACAACATCAGGACTGCCTCATCCCTCCCTTTTCCCCCTTCAAACTGCCACTTTCTCATGCCTGGCCCCGACGGCTCCCATTATTGCCGACCCGGCGGCCGTTCGGTCCGAGGACGACCTCATCTCACTTCCCCTAGGCCGGTCTAAGGAGTCCTCGCTAGACTTGACGCCTTTTCTGCAATACGGTATGCCCTCGACTCGTGTAAGCTACGCCGCCTGAATTACTAGCTAACTTATCGTCAAGGTACCTGCGCCGGTAACGAAGAGTTGAGGGCTGTGGCTAGGCAGCTTACCGACCGTGTGCACAAGCCATTATACAAGTATGACTGCTTGCTGCATCCCGGCAACACCAACGCCTGGTCCAAGGTCGTGGGACTGCTTTGCGAAAAGGACGACTACATTCTCGTTGACGAGTTCACTTACCCTTCAGCACAGGCGCTCTGGATCCCAATTGGCATCAAGGCGGCGCCAGTGAGTGCCGATGACCAGGGAATGAGTGCCAGCGGCTTAGATAGTCTCTTATCGGGCTGGGATGTTGAAGCGAGGGGAAGCCGGAAGCCTCATGTGTGAGTATTCGGTCATGTCGGAAGTTGCGAGCATCGATGTAGCTGCTAACACTATTCCGAGTCAGACTCTACTCAGTGTCCATCGGATCCAACCCAACTGGTCTTTCTATCAGCACCGATCGGAGGAAGGAGGTCTACGAGATCTGCATGAAGCATGGTTAGTTACTATCGAGTCTCCAGTATTTTCTTGCTGTCGTATATGGATCATTATCTAACAAGTCATCAGACGTCATCATTGTTGAGGATGACCCTTACTACTTCCTCCAGTACCCCCATTTCGAGCCGTCCTCGGATACATCCAAAGCGTCAGAGGCACCTGTCCTTCCCAGAGACGAGTTCCTCGCTGGTCTGACACCCTCATTCCTTTCCCTCGATCACCAGGGCCGCGTCATCCGCCTGGAATCTTTCTCCAAAACTATCTTCCCGGGACTGCGTACTGGCTACTTCATTGCCAATCCCCTCTTCACGGAAAGACTGCTGCGTGCTAGCGAAGTCGAGACACAGGACCCCTCGGGTCTCAGCCAGGTTTTTGTCTTGGCATTGCTGCGCTCTTGGGGCATTGATGGCTACCTCGACTGGATGCAAAACATCCGCCTGCAGTACCACACTCGCCGTGATTGGCTTTTGCGGGCTGTTGAGAAGAACTTTGTCCTAGTCGATGCTAGCAAGTCGCCGGTACCGACTGCACAAGGCTGGGTAGCTTGTCTGCCAGAAAATGGCACAAACAAGCTCAAGGTAGCTTTCAGCTTCATCGATCCGACAGCTGGCATGTTCCTCTGGACTAAGTTCTACTTCAGTGGCGTAGCCCGCTTCCATGACCTCGTAGCCACGGACAGCAAGGACCCAGAGCAGGCATTTGCAGATGAGCTTTGGGCGGCATGGGCCAAGGAGCTCGTGCTGGTCACGCCGGGCTCTTACTACCACCCGTGGCAAGGCCCTGACAAGGTGACAACCGAGGCTCGCGGTGCCGATCCTGAGACAGCACACTTCCGACTGTCCTTCGCGACTCCCACGGTGAGTTAATTTCTATCTGTCCGGAAATTTGCAAAAATACATACTAACAACTCCGCAGAAAGAGCAGATTGAGCTGGCTGTCGAGAGACTTGCTCAAGTTCTGGCGAAGTACTATGGTACGGCATAAAACCAGCATTGGAAAGGTTTAAACGGATTGGGATACACATAAAAAGTTCAACATAGGCACTCCATATAAAATCGTACTCGCTTACTGAGATCTATACACGACTATTATGAAATGTGCATCTGTAGGGGGGCAGGAGGAAGGCAAGTCTGGCTGCATTAGGGTATAGTTAGACTGTTGTTCAATTCTGCCGTATGCCAATTACAGTCTAAGCCGCACCGGCGCTCTTCGCCTCGCTAGTCTCTTGTTCAGTAGATTCAGACGCATCCCCACCAACCGCATCAATTTGGCTGTGGCGGGTCTCCAGCTCGTGGAAAATGCCCCAGTCGCCAATTTCCTCGTCAAAGAACTGATCACGGTCCAGGCCGATCTCCTCAGCATCATCAGAAACACGCAGGTGCATGCCAGGAATATACTTGAGAATCATAAGAAGTGCCACCGAAACCACAAACGAGTAAGCGGAAATGGCAGTGATCTCTGCAAATTGTCTGCCAACCTGGACTCCGTTGCCGTCAATGCCACCGGTAGCAAAGGTCACGCCGTCGAGAGCAGAAACTATACATGGTTAGCTTCACTTCTTCCTTCCAACGTGATGAAATAGTTCTTACTTTTCTCGGTGGCAAAGATACCGGTGAAGAATGAGCCCAGCATACCACCGATGCCATGGAGCTTGAACACGTCCATGCCCTCGTCGATATGGAGCCACTCGTTCACATCCTCCATCAGTGCGCAGCCAACCGCAGTCAGGAAGCCAATGACGGCCGCCGGCCAGACCTGGACAAAACCTGCAGCCGGTGTGATGCCGACGAGGCCAGCAATAGCGCCTGAGCAGGCACCAACAACGCTGAACCGCCGTTTCTTCTTGATGTAGTCAACCAGGACCCAGCCGATAGCGCCAGTCGAGGCAGCGGTGTTTGTGTTGAATGCAGCCAGCATGGAGCGGAGCGATGCGTTGAGAGCGGAGCCGCCGTTGAAACCAAACCAGCCGAACCAGATCAGAACGGTGCCGAGGAACACAAGCGTCGTGTTGTGTGCCTTGCCATGGGTCTTGTCACCGTTGGCCTTCTTGCGCTTGCCAAGAACAAGAGCATAGGCCAGAGCAGACCAGCCAGAGGAAATATGCACGGGGCCGCCACCAGCAAAGTCGAGGGACGGAAGCTGTTTCTCTAGTTAGCACATGGAACTGACTGCATGGCATCCGTCAAAGCGGATAGGGACCTCGCATAATGGTATTCACCTTGAATAGCCAGCCATTGGGGTTCCAGGTCCAGCAGGCAATGGGGCAGTAGACCACAGTAGCCCACATGAAGCCGAAGACGAGCGACGGGACAATTCGTCCACGTTCAAAGGCGCCACCAATCACAATCTGCACAGTGCAGGCGCAGAACAGCAATTGATACAGGCAGAAGACGATCTCAGGAATGGTGGAGTTGCCAATAGACGGCGCCGACATCACGTTCTTCATGCCGAAGTTGGCCAGATCGCCAATGAAAGGACCAGCTGTCCGGCTGTAGGCAAGCGAGTAGCCCCAAAACATCCACTGGAACGTGGTGACAGCCCCCACCATCAACGACTGGAAGAGCATCGCCAGCGCCGACTTGCGCCGAGCAAGACCGCCATAGAGAAGGCCCAGCCCTGGGATAATCAGCCAGACGATGAAGCCGCAGAACACCAGGTAGGTGTAGTTGTACTCGTAACCAGCATACTGTGCATTCACATCCACCTCGAGGGTGTTGCCGCCCTGGGGCTCTGATTCGTTAAAGGCCGGCTATTAGGAGATACAAGGTTAGTAGCTGTCTAGATAAGCATTGCACTAAGTCCCTTGCCAGACTTACTGCACTCATTGTGTCTGTTGCTGCTGCCGCTCAGGAAGCACAACGTGGTGAAAGCTGGAGCAAATAACACAGCCGAGCGAGATCTACATGAACCCACGGACATGCTCCCATTGTTATACCTCATATCTTCCCGTCCACTTGTTTGTGTGACAGTAGGTGGTTGCAACCTTTTGCACCTTGGCATTGTGTTATTCCAGGATCCGCCGAGTATTTTTTCCATTTATGGTTTGGCGCGCCCGCCCGCCAAGAGATAACGATACTGGCCCAAAGAAATGACACGCGCAATCACCAGCAGTTCTAACGCATGCACTTATGAGAACCGGTAACTAATGAAAGCTTGAGATATGCTTGGCTAAGAAGCGCTGTCGCTAAGCTTTTGGCATGCATGCAGAGTGGATCATGACGGAGGCTTGGAGCCAAGGTAAAATGAGACGCTTTAGCGAAAAATTTACAGGTTCGTTTTGTTCATCGGGGTAGCACGAGATTGCATCAAGCTAAATCGATAAGAATACGAAGACAGTGTGATATACGGTGACTCAGGGGGGCACAAGTATGATAGTTGCATGTGGTTTTATTTGGGGCTACATCGCGATTGAGTGACAACGAGCATGCAAGACATATTAAGAGAGCATCTACAAACATACTAAAAGTTCCTAGCTACTGGCCTTTTGCTACACCTATGTTATCCTCCGCTTACGTTTGGAGTACACGATATGACCGATACCGCTCCTCAGTTCCAAGACTGTTGAAGCCACACGACTTGTAGACGAACTATTGTTACGATCCTCGTATTTCACTGCTAAGACTTGATCGTATTTCCATGCATGTATTGATACATTATGGGTGTTGTGTTCTCTGTAATTGTCAAATGGATCGTAAAGTTACTATAAAACCCTGAGGCAAATCTTATCAACCAGCCTACAGTCGCTCTCTCTACTCCTGTATATTTGGTTCAGGAGACTAGACTAAACACTAGCTTTGCCTGTGACACCCGGAAACAAGGCTCATGGGTAACGAAGTGTTGAAGTAGTCTCAAAACTGGTAGCTGTGTTGTCTCAGATGTCAAAAACGTTTCTAGGATATCTCTTCACCATGTCCCACATTCGGATACTGGCCGTTTGAACGATAGGTTTAAATGCGAATATATTGCTGGCTGGATTTCCCCGGGCTCTTATCAACTGTCCTATGACATATACTATGTTGTAACTACTCGTACATGTACCCTTCGCATGTGGAGTCTACACACATAGAAATGAAGCATAGGGGGCAACTGGGGTGGAAGCAAGAGGGGGCCGCACCAGGCTATTTTGTGTTGGAATCGTCGCTGGTGCACTAGACAGTCCGGTGCCATGGCCTCGGCGGGAAACAGGATGGATAGCGGGTAGCTTTTACAGTGAAGTACGTTTTGGGGTAACAGCTTGTATTAAAAACTGGAACTTACGAGTCATTGTAGTAGGGCTAAAGTGATTTTTGATGTGGTATTACTGAGACTACACTTAAAGTATTTATACTGGAAAAAAAGCATGTTGTAGTATTTGTAACTGAAAATAGCAAGAAGACCGTGAATCTAAGGCTGTCCTTTTCCCAGTTTGAAAAAGTGGTACATGATAATTTTCATTACGAATGATAGGGTAATTGAGTACGTTTTTACCAAGTTTGTCACAGAAAAAATGCCATAGCTTTTGGGATGTAAACTAAGACGGACATTAGTTGCTCCAACATTTATTATAGAAAAGTACGTCGTAATATTATTTCGAACATTGCCACTACCATTCCTCGTGTTCTTTATTTCCGAGGCCGGAAGAAGAAATACCGCTTTCGAAAGTTCAGAGCAGGCTTTGCCGTTGCAGAAGTGAGCATTTCTGTAATGTGGTGCACCACGATGTCATATGCATGCCCTTCATGTTTAGCAAGTTTCGCAATCATTGAGTGATTTTCGTTGATGAGTATTCTGCTTTCATTAGCCCAATGTAAGCACGCGGTGCTTTCCGGAGCATTCATAGCGCCGGATCCACTCCGGACAATGGTACCGTCTGGAAGAAACTCGGATTGAGGAGTTTGGCGAAGTTCGTAGCAGGAAACAATGCTCAACTCTTCTCTCGTAGCTCTTGCAAAACGAGCTTTTAGAGCTTTAATATATGTGGAGCCATGCTCGATATCTCGTATGAGATTCTCAGTGGGCTGACCTGCCAATCCGGAAAGAATATTTCCGACATACATTCCATTGTGAGGAGTGCCAAAAAATACAAGCCCATGTATAGAACGGTAGAGGCTGCTGAGTAGTGGAGATGTACTGTTTGCACATCGACACCACGCCTAGACGCAACACCAGATTAGTCTAACAAGGATGCTAATCTCCTACCACTCGAGACCTGCTCACATCTTTGACAATAAGCCCGCCAGTGGAATGTCCCATTAAAATCAGAGGCGTTACCTATACGACGGTTGTCAGTTTGTGACAATCGGTTGCCAAATACAATAATTCAAAGGACATTACCTTCGTAGTGCTACCCTGCTTGTCTAGTTACTTGAAATTTATCAAGTCCAAAGTGAAGGCCTCGGCCAGTTCCGACAAGGTGGAGATCGAATTGCTATTTCCAACCTCTGACGAGTATCCGTATATTGAGATTCGTGCATTCATAATGCCTGTAGGCACATGGTCCCTGAGCCACATGGAACCGTCGTAGCATTGCCACGAAGCGAATGCCTTCCCACCCAATCCAGTAAGAGCAATTATGCTGTGTCGGGTATTAGTAATTAAACTCGTATCAAAACAGCAAGCCTGCTATCCCGTGGACTCTGCACATACTCAACATCCCCCAGTCCAATCTTTGGGCCATGCAGTATAGTGAACCCTCGGAAATGAGAGTCAATCCAGACAACAGAAACCTTTTCAGGGATGTTTCCAAGAAGCGTCGACAATAGGCTTCCGAACTCATAGGACAAATTTTCCAGCTCTACCGGCTTCTTTGCAAAGGTCACAGTGCAGACGTGCATGTTTTTTCCCGCAGAACAGACGGCCTGTGCAAGCGAGACAAACTGAATGGTTTGTTGCACATGTTGCGGAAAAAGTTGACGAATCTCATCCTTGGTATACAGCTGAGCCTGTATGTTTGTTGGAGCAACACCGGCGACGCCATTGTGCTGTAATGGTGTGCTTCGTGGCACAATCCCGCTCTACAGTTGTGATAAGCCCCAGCCTGTTAATTTGCTCTGTTTCGGTACATTTCTTAGTCATCATGGCATGTATCTTCGATAAATTTCGCCTAGAAATAGAAGGCATTCATTTATAGGAGTGTTCAACTCCCCCCACCCCCCCCCTTCTTCAAATAATAAGAATAGCAAGCAGGTTACTATATCCAGAATCTCTTCCAAATCCGAAGTTCTTCCTTATTGCCTCTCCACTAATTTCAATTAATCCTTCCGACTGCTGGTGGATACAAAGACAGAGCAACTTGGACTACATACCTGCCCCACGCCAATTACCTCCTAGACAACGCTGATTCTACGGAGGCTAGTTTGAATGTTGTCGTCCTATCGGAAAAGCTGGGTCAATGCTTGTATAGCAACGGAGAATATCACGAGGCACAAAAGGCATTTGAGCGCGCGCTGGAGTTGCGGATCCGATTTTCCGGATTGGAGAATCGTGATGCGTTAAGAAGTATGTTCGGCTTGGCTGAAGCTCTGGATCATCAAGGCAAACATAAGTTGGCCGAATGCTAACATCGAGAGATATCAGAGCTTAGGAAAAAAGTTCTAAGCCCGAAAGATCCAGAGGTCGGAAGAAGCATGAATTATCTGGCCCAAGCTCTCTACGATGGTGGCAATTATTACGAGGCAGAGCACTGGCATCGAGAGGCCCTTGCGCTGCAAATTGAGGTTCTGCCCTCTGAGCACCCGAACACCCTGACAACCACAGGATATATTGCCCAGACACTTAGTAAACAAGGAAAGTACAAAGAAGCCGAAGAAATGCATAGAGCTTTACTCGCTACGCGCCTTCGAGTACAGGGCGAAGAATACCCCAGAACTTTGGCAACTATGAGCTGCTTTGGTGTTGGACAAAGGGACCTGGGGAACTATGCTGAAGCGGAACAAACACACCGAAGGGTATGGAATATCCGCATTAAAGTGTTAGGGAGCCACCATCCACACACTCTCATAACACGGCGGTGGCTGGCTGATGCACTTCTTCGCCAACACAAGTATGATGCTGCGTACTCTTTGAACCAGGACACACTAAAAATGCAACTCAAGTCATTGGGGAAAAACCATCCCAACACGATACTTACTCTAGGGGTCTTGGGAGATATTCTTCTTTCCCGAGGGAGAGTTGATCGAGCTGAAAAAGTCTACCGACAAGTTGTAAAGGCACGGAGTGACGTTATTGGGCACGAGCACCTAGAGACGTTGGAAAGCATGTACAGATTAGCGACGGCGTTGGAAATGCAAGAAGGAAAGCAAATTGAGGCCAGGGCCTTATATCGGAAAGTATGGGAATCCCGGATCAAAGTCCTGAGGATAGAGCACCCAAAGACGTTGGAGGCACAACAGCGCCTTTCTACTTTAGAAGTTTAATTTCATATTTTGATTTGAGTCTAAGCTGAGCCGTGGTTCCTCTTTAATATCGACCATTATTACCCAGTACCTCAGATACGACACCTTGATTTCCTGTCACGCCAGGGGCCAAAAGGTTCCCTGGCGTGTTACCAGGTTTAGGAACAGAAGATGCAGGGCTGATTCAAGCTCCTACACATTGAGCGAGAAAAAACCCAAGTCTGAACATGTCATTCACTTACATATTCCGAACTAGGTAGGTGGTGCTCAAAACCAAGCTAGAGGTTAATTATAGACACTGTATCCTTTCTGTCTCAAAATTGCACATGTTCAGTATTTCGTGTAGCTTGTGTATGTTGAGGTGTAATCAGTTGCAGCAGAGGAGGCGAGCCAATTCTGGATGGCATTGAAGATCACGAAAGTAGCAAGATCGGGCATATCTACTGGCCCCGTAGGTAGAAGCGCCCCATCTGTTGTTCTTCTATCTTCTTTTGGGATGCCTAATGCCATGACATGATTCTCACACGGTGTTTAGTTTGTTCATCAACGAGGACTATTCAGGCAGGGCATGGATGATCCAATCTTGTAAAACGGTTGTACAATGGAATTGGGAAATGAATCGGACGATTAGGTGATCAGGTGATACCTTGCAACCATAGCTGCCGAGGATTAGCGAGGTCTTGCAAGTATACCGAAGACGGACAACAGAATAGCACATGTACAATTTCTATATCCGTACTCACCGCCACTGCCATAATCACAATAAAAAAACCGAGCCTGGGTCCCTGCGTGAGAATGTTGTGGAATTCAATTGGTGGCTATGGCTAAAAATACAAGAGTGGCGATGGCAAAGACGAATTCCGAGACACTTTACACGCCGTACGTGAACTCTCGGTACTTCTTCTGGTAGTAGAATGTCGCAAGTACGCCAGCAGCACCAAGTACAAGAGGAACAGGAGCCCTGCCGCGTGTCTTGATGATCCGCGGAATGGCGGATCCGGTGAGCACGACGCTGTTGGCAAGTGCAAGCTCTGCACCGTAATCTTTGTTTGTTTTGAGGAGATATCCTGGCCATGCGTTAGTTGCGGCCTTCGGAGACCTAGTTGCCATGTTCCATACCTGAATACGCGTAGGATAGACCTAGACCAACACCAGCCACAAGAGACGGAATAGACCGGGTTCTCACAAAGCCGGCTGTTCCGCCAACGGCCACTGCGACAGGGGCGTGGTTAGAAGCAATAAAAAGAGCACAGACGACCGATAAAATACTTACAAAGGCCTGCAAGAGTGAATGATGGGTGCTCGGCCATTTTGTGGTTATTGAGAAGCTGAGTGGGTGGTTATGGAGAGCAAAGAGATGGGAGAGCTTTGTGGTTGCGTGCTCACTGATTTTCAAACGGCGGAGCCACGGGACCCGCTCAAATCACGTGAGGGCTGCACGAATCCAGAATCCAGACACGTTCAACACGCAAATGCAATAGGAGACAGCATTTTCATTGAATCACTTCAATGTTTATACAAACGCTCGCATCTGAAGAAGATACGGGTGAGTATTCGGTCTTGATTCAATTGAGTGTGCGTGTTAGTACATCTCCTGCCTAATATGTACTAAAGCTGTTCGGAGTCCTCCGACGTTTCATCATCTAATAGCTGTGGCGCCATAGCTTCGGATGATCGTCGCAATGCTTACTGGGACAAACTTGGAAGTGTTCAACCCATAGCAAACGCATCAAGAACACAAATTATCAACAATCAACATGGGCTTCGAAGAGAACATCCCGTTTCTGGCGGCGAAAGAGCCGCGTGCTCGGCATGTCCCAATCCATCGGGCAGTAGCTGGCGCCGCACTTCTCCTTGCCGGCATTGGAGCTTATCTGAGTGTCCCCCACGCTGCGCGGGCCATAGCTCATGGCTGTGGCTGGCGGCAAAGCCACTCACCTCTTTCGAATGCCGGAGCGCCGCTGTGTGTGCAGCCAAGCGCTCTCTTCCCTCCTCCTGGCGCAGGTGACGAGCTGGAAAAGGCCTATGGGTTTTTATCGAGTAGCACTTTCCGCGATGAGTCGATTGCCCGGCTGTCGGGAGCTGTGCAGGTGAAGACTGAGACCTTTGATGATCTTGGCGAGGTCGGCGAGGATGCGCGCTGGGACGTGTTTTACGGCTTCTCTGCGTACCTCGAGAAGACGTTTCCGCTTGTCCACTCGCAGCTGCACGTCGAGAAGATCAACACGCACGGCCTGCTCTACACATGGAAAGGCAGCGATGCAGCCAAGAAGCCCTCGGTCTTGATGGCCCATCAGGACACCGTCCCAGTGCCAGCTGACACCATCCCCTCGTGGGACTATCCGCCGTGGAGCGGTGCCTACGATGGATCGTATATCTGGGGCAGAGGTTCCAGCGACTGCAAGAACCAGCTCATTGCAGTGCTCGAGGCCACTGAGGTGCTTCTTCAGGCCGGCTTCGAGCCGACGCGCACGCTGTTGCTGGCTTTTGGCTACGACGAGGAGTCGTTTGGCTTTCACGGTGCTGGCAACATCTCCGCTGTTCTCTTCGAGCGCTACGGCGAGAACGGCATCGCCGCTGTCATCGACGAGGGCGCTGGCTTCGAAGAGGTCTGGGGCACGCTCTTTGCCAAGCCTGCGACGGCTGAGAAGGGCTCTACCAATGTGGCCATCACGGTGCGCGCCCCTGGCGGCCACTCGTCTATTCCCCACGACCACACTACGATCGGCATCCTCAGTGAGATCGTCTACCATGTCGAGGCCACGCAGTACCGCACGCACCTCGATGAGACCAACCCTTACTTTGCCCAGCTTCAATGCGGCGCTGCCCATGCCCCCAAATTTCCGTCTGCATTGCGCCGCCACCTTACCCACCATACGTCGGAAGACAACCCCGATTTGCTGGCCATTGAAGCAGCACGCCAGGGCCCTGAGATCAAGTATCTGTTGCAGACATCCCAGGCCGTCGACGTCTTCCACTCTGGTGTCAAGGTGAATGCCCAGCCAGAGCGTGCCCAGGCCGTTATCAATCACCGTGTCAATATCGGTGAGACCGTCGAAGTCGTCTACGACCACCTCAAAGCCATCGCTGGCGAAGTTGCCGCTAAGCACAACCTATCGCTCCATGCCTTTGACGGCCAGGACGAGCCTGACTCCATCATTCTCGAGGCAACAAGTGGCAGCAACTCGTCGCCCGTGTCGCCCGCCAACGGTTCAGTTCTCAGCCCCTTCTCCGTGCTGGCTGGGAGTATCCGCGCGGTCTACGGGGAGGAGGTCGTCGTCAGTAAGTAATGATACACCCCGACACTCATATAATACGAGCTTTTTCTGACAACTCGCAGCTCCAGGCATCATGACCGGCAATACCGACACGCGTTTCTTTTGGGATCTGACCAAGCACATATTCCGCTTTGGCCCTGGTTACGATTCCTCAGATTCGGCAGGGCTTGGCGCTATTCATACTACCAACGAGAAAGTGAATGTGAATAGCCACATCAACGGTGTCAAGTTCTTCACACTGTACATCCGCAACATTGACCAGGCAGACTTTTGAGGCCGGTGAATACGTTTGGATTCCAAAATTTCGTTGCACTGAATTATCGTGCATCTAGAGAAAATGATACTATTTCTGTTCTAAGAACGGCTTCCAGCTTTGGACGCGTATATCTACAGGTTTTTTTTCTGGCGAGGAGGTTACTCCACAGAGCTAATTTATCTTCGTCTTTGTGTATTCCAAAATGCAGCCAACTACTATGGGCAATGGCAATTTCAAGTCTCCTAGGGATGGGCTGCTGCGAATCACTGGTGTCGCCAAACCTTATGACCTGGTAACTCCAAAACAAGTCGATGAGGTTGGCGATCCAGTCTTACCAGTAGTGAAAAATGGAATGGTGACCGGAGTAGCCGTTGGATTTGTGACGGGAATTGAGTCATCTGAGACAATTGCCTGAAATTGGCACTGAGGGATTGACCATACAGGCACCCTTTATCGAAGCCAGGGGATTCTGAATCAGTCGTAGCCAATGACCAATTCTTCCTCTTCCAATCGATCAAGACATTCTAAAGCCATCCAAAGTGCCTCTTGTGCGACGAGTTTGACCAACCGTGCAGTTGTCTCATCAATTCCAGCCTCTGAACTCACCGTTCCAACACTAATCTAACTCCTCTACTTGCCCGTCCTCACACCTCCTACCAGTCAACCTAGGGCTGTTGTTTCTGCGGCGTCTTGCATCGCCAAATATGGGGACCAAGTTTCACGTGTCATCCGGGATGCAAATGTTATGTTCTACAAATAGCGAAAATCGGGTGCCCTGTTTCATACCAATAAGAGTCCCCGCCAAGAACAACGCAAAAGTAGAGAGCCAATAGCTCATGGCCATGGATGTCTCCGTTGGGTAAAAAATCGAGGAGAACGATGACAAGCTGTTATCCAGCATATCTCGACTACAGCCGTATATAATCGTAAAGAAGGTATATGGCACATGGTATTAAATCGGAAGAACTGGATTTTGGTGAAGGCTTCTGACAGCTCAGAAATGTTTATCATTGCACTAGATGTTTATCTACAGATTAACGTATTATTTTATGTACTTTATTTACACTGTGCCCGTAACTATACGATACAATAAACTAGAAATTGTACACTTTAGTACGCGTCGTAAACATCATTAAATTACTAGGCTCTTTCAATACAGCCAGCTATATCAAACCCAACTCAAATGGAGACCAGCTATAACTAGACATAGACTTTTCATTGGACGACATGGGTGGATATGGTGGGTGTACCTGTGCCGATGACATTAGAGAAGTTGTCGACGGCTGGTGGCCGTGACTAACGGCTTGAAAGTCGAACGGGTCCCATTCTCCGGGGACATCTTGGAACGCATAACATGTTGCCTTGCCGAGCACTTCGTGCATGACGGTTGTGAGTCTACTCAGCACGGGTCGTAACATGGCGTGATAGGCGTCTCGGGAGAGGCCGATATCTGAGTCAATATACGAGGAAGCCGGAAAAGGTAGAGAGGTTTGCGAGACTCCCGAAATGGTGGCTAAGAACTGGCGAAAAATATGTGCTAGCTGATGTGCCTGCAGCCATGCCTCTGGGAACATTTCGAGGACGTTGATGATAATGGAAATCTCGTCATGGGCAGGAAGTTGTATGACCCCGCCGTTGGATGAGGGAGCCAGGCCCTTGAGAATAATAAGACTCACGGGAAGTAAACGACAGAGAGTAATCCGATTCAATGGAAGCTGGCGCTGCATCAGAAGCACCGAAGTTGACTGCAAGTGCTTCTGGGCGAGCCGCAGTATCTCGGTGGATGATACGGGCCCAAACGAGTTGAAGCGGCAGGGATAGTAGAGCAGCAAAAGCAGGTGGTAGTAGCGTGCGCTCTGCCAAGTAATTGTGTTGTGGATAGGGACGTTGTCGGGCTCCAGCGGCGAGACAAGACACCCATGGCTATACCAGTCCTCAATGGTGGTACGGATGTCGTGCAGAATGGCGCGTCGGTCGGCATGAGAAATAAGAGCTACCTTGGAATGCTTGGCCAACAATACTTCGCGAAGGATGCGGTCTTCAATCTGGCGGAGCTGAATAACGTGGCGGTTTGTCTGCAGTACTGACGTGAAGTACGGTTTTTCGAGAGCCGTGTACTCCTCGACCGTTAAGCCCGGCAGCGGAATATCCATGTTGTCGTCCACAAGTGTGACAGAAAGCCCGAGAGAAATGGCCGTCAAGCGGTCCAGCACATAGATGCTCCAGAACAGACGCCGCTGCAGTTCGTTGTTGGCGGCTGGCATGCACTTGTCTTCCGAGGCTTTGCGGCTTAAGCCCATCTGGAGCGCTTTGCGAGACACAATGCCAACAATGGGCCAGGTCGGGATGCCGTTGGGGTCGAAGATGGAATACAGAGCGAGCAGGACGAGGATCTGGATCGACTCGGCGTCTTCTCGCACGAGGCACTCCTGGACGATCTCTGCATAGGCAATATCAAAGCGAGAGACAGTGTCCCCAGGTATCTGTCCAGCACGCTGCAGCGTGGTGCATCCGATGGCCATGATGAGGTAGAGGATGGTCGAGTCGGCATCACGCTGACGGGTGTTGAAGACATCGCACATAGTCTCGAGGCTGCGCAAAACCCTGGCCCGATCAACAAATGGATAGGCCCGGTTCACGTTGCGAAAGTAGGCGTCCACAAAACCACGGGCTGCGGCATCTTGAGGAAGACTGGAAGTACTGGCACGCCGCTCTGCGGCCACCAAGCTGTGATCGGCGCCGTTGAGTGAGTGCTGCTTCGGGTACGAAGTACCACCAGCTGTCGCAGAGCTGCGATCGCATGTGTCTGGGATAGACACACCGGAAGGCACACGCGCATCGTAAAATCTGGATCGCGGAGTATCGCCGCTCGAAGCATCGAAGACGTGCGGGCGTGATGTCCCAACCGATCCTGATACGCCTACGGCACCCGGGGTAGAAAGAACAAGGCTGGATGGTGGTGATGGGGATGGACGAGGAGCAGGCGAACTTGGCAGCTCGCCATCTTCACGGCGGCTGTCTCTGTGATCCTCTTCATCGTCGAGGACAGTGCTCAAGTCGGTGCCGGTATGCACATTCTCGAGACTGCCGGCAGCAGAGGGGAGTTTGGCGTTGATATACTGGGTAAGCCATTCGACTCTGGCTCTCAGATGGTGCGCCTCAGCCTCGCTGGAAGACACTGGGGTCGAGAAAGAGCATTGCTGGCGTGCATTGGCACATAAAGTGCACGCGGGAAACGTCCGACTGCAGCGTTTCTTGAAGATGCGGCATCGGTCGCAGGCAGGGATGCTCTGGGCGTTTGGTTTCTTGCTCTGGCGGCTGGCGGCTGTCGGGTCTGCGACGACTCCAGATTGCAGGGCCCGACGGCCTCGAGCTCGGATCCCCATTCCTCCTGCTGCATCGGCTTTGGCCGCTCCTCGCGTGGATACCGCTGCTGCTGTCGACATGTCGATCCAGCTGACGTTGAGAGGGCTGGCATGTTCGAGCTGCTGCTGCTGTGGATGCTGCTGTTGGTGGCTGCTGTTGCTCGGCTGTCCGCTTTCACTCCACTCATCTTCCATGGTCCCTCTTCTGGCTCATTGGCACTTCTGGTTCTCCTCGTTCTTCTTGCTGGGAGGGTCTGTTTTTCGCGGTCGCAAGTGGATCTCCGTGATTGTCGGGAATCGCCCGACATTTTATCGACAGAGGCGGACCCGGTGTCCGACACCAAGTGGATATCCATGGGCCTGGTAGCTCGACCTTGTTTCTTTCGGCCTTTGAGACGGGAACCAATTAGTGGCGAGCGTAGTTCGCCCCCCTAAATGCCTATTCTGGAAAACGCACGTGGTTGGTCGCTGGGAAAGTCCAACATGGAGTGTTCTCACGCCATGCATCTCCCCCGTCGTGTCGATCACACCATGCACATTCGTTGAACGCACGAGCATTTATGTTTTTTGTTTTGTTTTGGCTTTGTTGTGCTTCGTGTCCGAGTTCGAAATGGCGGGCATCCGGTCTGTAGCAGTGATTGGGGCTGGACCAAGCGGTCTAGCGACGGCCAAGTAAGCAGAAATCTGGCCAACCAACTTCCGCGCGAATTACTCACCATGTCGCAGATATCTGCTGGCGGAGAAGCGGTTCAGCAAAGTTCGTGTGATTGAGCAACGGGGTACAGTCGGCGGAGTCTGGACACATACACCTCTCACAGTTGTCGATGATGGCTTCACTGTCCCGCGAACAGTGCCAGCAAAGATCCCAGACACGGCAATTCCTGTTGCTGGCGACGAGGCGCCACAGTTCGTTTCGCCAGTCTATGACCAGCTGGAGACTAACATCCCCCATTCTCTGATGAGCTTTACCGACAAGAAGTTCCCAGATGGTGTTCCACTCTTCCCGCCGCATCAAGTGGTGAAGAGCTATCTCGAGCAGTATGCCCGTGAGCTTTCAGACATGGTGTCTTTATCTACACAGATTTTGAATGTTGCAAAGGCTACGAACGACAACGGCGAGTCAAGTTGGCATGTTGATACACTGGACCTCAAGACCAAAAACACACAGTCGGAGTCCTTCGATGCTATTGTGGTGGCCAGTGGTCACTACAGCGATCCATTTATTCCAGACATTCCTGGGCTGGCCGAATTCAATAACGTCTACCCACAAGTGATCTCGCACTCTAAGTTCTACCGAAATCCGGCTGAATATGCGGGAAAGGTACATTCACCGTGTTGATCACTGTATTGTGGGAGGCTAACAACATCATAGAAAGTCGTAGTCGTTGGCAAATCAGCATCGGGCATCGATATCAGTGCTCAGGTTGGAGCAGTATGCCGAGCACCCATCTATGTCTCTGAGAAGTCGGTCCCAAATACACCATCGGAAGAGGATCCCTCCATAAGGATGATGCCCGAAATAGTTCGGTTCCATGTCCAGGACCGAACTGTAGAATTCCATAATGGAGAGCTGGTGGGACAGGTGGATGCCGTCGTCTTCTGCACTGGCTATCTCTACAGCTATCCATTTCTCAGCGGCCTCTCCCCGCCGGTAACAACTGATGGCTCTTGCGCCCACCGCCTCTATGAGCACATTCTGTACATCGACGACCCGACACTCGCGTTTATCGGAATTCCTCAGCGTGTGGTGCCCTTCCCCATTGCCGAGGCGCAGGCAGCCTGGATTTCCAGACTATGGTCAGGACGTCTCCCCATACCGTCAGAGTCGGAGATGTGCGCGTGGGAGAGTCGGATCCTCAGTGAGAGGGGTGCTGGCAAAACACTACACAACATGGGGTTTCCTCTAGACGTTCAGTACATCAATGGCCTCTACGAGCGGAGTGTGTCTGCTTCAACAAACTCGGAGCTATCGAATAATGGTGCTGGCAAAATCCCACCATACTGGGACGAAGAGGCAGCCTGGGTCCGTGAGCGGTTCCCCCTAATCAAATTGGCCTGCAAGAAGCTGGGGCCGAAGAAGCAGGAGATTAAGACCATGGCCCAGCTAGGGTTCGATTTTAAGGCGTGGAAAGAGGAGGCGGGCCATGAGGCTTAATATAACGAAATACGTTTTCCCGCAAATGTGTATAAATGATAGAAGTACGAATCATATCCGTCGGGCTCATAACCGGCCATCAATGGGTTCAATGCAGTGCAGCTGTGTATATCAAACAGTGTATATAGATCTCATGTACGTCAGTTTCATAGCCATAATCTCAGTCACGTAATTACTGGCCAAAGATCTTCTCCAGGTACCGCAGCCAGTTCTCGCCGAGCACCTTGCGCATCTTCTCCTCGCTCCAGCCCTTGCGCGCCATCGCCACGGCCAGCTCTTCGCGCTCAGCCAGCGGGCCCAGCGGCTTGACGACCTTTTGGCTGCCCCAGGGGGTCAGCTGCCGCGCATAGCCCTTGTCCTTGTTGCACCAGGCCATGAAATCGCTAGGACGGCCGTGGCCCTCGCTGGCGTCGGAGCCAATGCCGGCCAGGTCCTCGCCGATGAGGCCGATGATGTAGTCGACGGCATCGACGTAGTCGTCCAGCGTGCTGTCGTTGCCCTTGGCCATGTGCGGGCCGAACTGCGAGAGACCGACGAAGCCGCCCTTGGCACCAATGGCCCGGACCAGCTCGTCCGACTTGTTGCGTGGATGCTCCTTCATGCCGGCGGGCAGAATGTGCGAGAAACACGGCGGCTTGCCCTCGGGCGCATAGGCAATGACGTCGGCGCTGGTCTGGGGGCCGACGTGCGACAGATCGCATACAATGCCCAGCTTGGCCATCTCGTCGACGACCTGGCGGCCAAACCCGGTGAGGCCGCTGTCGCGAAGTTCGGTGTAGCCGGCGCCGCTGTAGTTCTGCGTGTTGTACGTCAGCTGCATCTTGCGCACGCCGAGATCGCGGAACACCCGCAGATACTCGAGGCGGTCCTCGATGCCCGCTGTGTTCTGCCAGCTCAGCAGCACCGCCGTCTTGCCGGCTGCCTTGGCCGCTCGGATGTCGGCCACGTTGTGGGCTTGCACGATGACGTCGCTGTGCTCCTCAAACCACTCCTTCCACTGCACCACGTTCAGGATGCTCTCGCGGAAGTTCTCCCACAGCCCGCACGTGCAGGACACACCGGTGATGCCGCCGGCATGCCATGCGTCAAAGATCTCGCGCGACCAGTTGCAGATGTTGAGGCCATCGAAGTGGACGGCCGACTTGTAGATCTCCCTGGCTTCGGCCTCTGACACCATCGTTGCTGTTGGGTACGTGTATTGATGTGTATATTGATATGTATTGATATGCGTATATTGATAGGGGCGAATGGAAACTAGAATGGCCCCAGTCCTCAATAATTACCAATGGGGTCTTGTCGATAGGGTCGTCCGCGGGGAAAGCTCTCGCGTGGTTCATGCCATGACCAATGCCTACTTCTTGTAGCTTAGATACCTAGGCGTTCTGTTGCGCGGCTTATGGAGAACTACCTTAGTGCCGTCGGCCCCCGTCCTACGGGCAGATTTTTTCCAGCCTAGTCGGCCTCGACACGCAGTTTGGGATGAAAGACAGCTATCGCCACAATTTAGCGTCGGCAATGCTCCGACCTTCATCTTCCTCGACCATCGCATCCCAGAATATGTTGACCCTCGAAATGGATTATCGATCACGCCTTACGAGCTAAGGATGGCGTTCGGAGCTGCATCTTGAGATGCACATCTCGCTTCAACATATAAAGCTCACGCAGCCGTTGCAACACGGAGGAAAGGTCTCACGACCTCAATATCAATCTTGTCGGGCCGCCCCCGACAGCATCGACCATTTGACATCAACCACGGCGCCGGTCATCCGTGCTCGCGACGAACTATCGCAATTGCGCCTTCATTATTGGGGATGACGATTCGGATGTCGACGGGCCTCCTTGATAATATATAGAACAAGTCACGCCGAAGCGAGAGAGAGCTGCGACAAATACCAACAGGACTTCACAGTCATTGAAGTAAAAAAGGACATTGCAACGCCTACACACGACTCACTGCGCCGCCACCAACCACGTCCATCTACCCCACAGTTGCGCCAATGGCTGGGACCGCCACTGATACCCCGGCCCCATCCGCCGTGCCCAAGGATGCCGTGATCGTCGAGGCCGAAGCCTACTCAGAAGACGGCTCTCAGCCCGCGAAGCGTCCACTTAGCAAGCGGGTTCTCGGTGTCATCTGGGACTCGCTCGACAAGTCGCCCGAGGAGCGTGCCTTCATTGCCAAGATCGACTGGTGGATTCTGAGCTACTGCTGTATTGCGTACTTTGTCAAGTACCTCGACCAGACAAATGTGCGTGAATGCGGCTCTTTCTGCCTGAGGATGGTGACTGTGCAGCTGCTAACAGCGGTTCTGAAAAGGTCTCCAATGCATATGTGTCCGGTATGAAGACGGACCTGCACATGTCCGGCAACGACCTGAACTATCTGACCACCTACTGGACTATCGGCTACATTCTGGGCCAGTTGCCATCCCAGTTTATGCTGACCAAGGTCCGCGCTTCAATATGGCTTCCAACGCTGGAATTGGCCTGGGGCTTTATTGTCATGGGCATGGCTGGTTCCAAGAACATCACCACCATGTATGTTCTGCGTTTCTTCACCGGTTTGCTCGAGGCCAGCGCCTATCCCGGCATCATGACCCTCCTCGGCAACTGGTACACGCCCATGGAGCTTGGCAAGCGTGCCTGTATTTTTCAGGCATCCAGCAGTGCCGCACAGATGTTTTCTGGGTAAGTTCTGCCACGCGACATTGGACAGTAAATCCATGAACTGGGGCTGACTCAATAGATATCTTCAAGCCGCTCTCTACAAGGGCATGAATGGTCGTGCTGGTCTTTCTGCCTGGCGGTGGCTATTCATCTTTGACGGCATCATCGGCATTCCCGTTGCCCTTTACGGCTACTGGGCCATCCCCGACTCTCCTGAGTCTTCTCGGGCCTTCTGGTTGAAGCCGCACCAGCGAGAGATGGCCATTTCCCGCATGAAGAAGGTTGGCCGCGCTCCTATTAAGCGCCTCACTTGGCGCATTCTCCGCGACATCATTTCCAACTGGCCCGTCTACTTGTTTTCGGCCATCTTCATCGCCCACGTTTGCGCCATCAAGATCTACAGCTACTTCAACCTGTGGCTGAAGTCGACCGGCCGCTGGTCGACCGAGGAGATCAACATCATTCCCACAGCAGGATACGGACTGCAGATTTTCTGCACACTCACCTACGCATGGACGTCTGATGCCTTCCAGACTCGTTGGCCCGTCATCATTGCAGCTGTCACAATTTCCCTCACTGGCACCATCATCCTGTCCGTGTGGCCTTCACACAACACCAGTGCCATGATGGCTGGCTGGTTCCTGACCTTCTGCGAAACTGGTGCTGGCGCCCTCATCATCACCTGGATCAACGAAATCTGCTCACACAGCGCCGAGCACAGGGCCATTATTATCGGCGTCGTCGAGACGTTGGCCTTTACCTTTCAGGCCTGGGTGCCGCTCCTCGTCTACAACACGGGCGAAGCACCGCATTTCAAGATTGGATACCAGATAGCGTCCATGTTCTTTGCTATTGAGATTGTTCTTACGCTGGTTATTCTCTTCTGCTGGAAAAGGTGGCCACAAAAGTCAGCCTAATTTCTCAGCAAGCGGCGATATCCCATTTGAATTCTAGTGTTTTTCACACCACCTAGCTCTAATAGCATGCGATAATTTGATTGTTGACCGTATTTCGACCCGCCCCCAAATGGCTTCCTCGTCTATTGAGAAAATAAGAACTTATGACTCAAAGGTAGGGAGCCATCCCACCACACACATCAACCGTCTCATACTCAAGGCCAAATCCACGTAGCTCTGAGATGTTACGGTCGTAGAAGTTGGCCGAATTCCCGGTCTCCGCAAACCCAATCATCTCTTCCATTCTATCTCTATCAGCATGGCGGGCCCGTGCAGTAGCAAGAGATTCAGCCATCTCCTGTTGGTGACTCGCTGTCAGCTGTGATCGTTGCTGCGTTGTGTACGAAATTTTGAAGCCAGGTCGGTTGAAGCGTTTACCAAGTGTCGCAGGGGCAGTCGTTTTTGGGTAACCCGGCGGAGACGAACCAAGAGAGCCCGGAACCGGCAAATGCATGACTGTCTTACCGTCAGAGAACAGATTCATCTTGAGATCTTGATCTATGCTATCAGTGCATCTTCACAGCGGAGACATACACATGTGTGAGAAACGTAGGCAAGTCGGCGCTGTCCCGTTTGGAAAGCTTGTCAGCCTTTTCCGTATCGCTCAGTGGCAGATTCGTGATATCACCATACGTACGAGTGCCGTTCGAAAAGACGGTTCCCCAATACTGCAAATATTCGGCTTCCAGGTCAACACCATCGTAGAGCGGCGCATTGGCAGGCCTTCGGGAACAGCACCCGAAGTCTGGGCCGCCAACGAATAACTGATAAATATTCCGGTTTGAGTAATATTGGCGAGGTCTCCGCAGTTGTGTCCATCAACGTAACCAAAGGTCGCGCGTGCTAGTCCACCTGCTGCCACAATATACACAAACTTGCGATTCTCGTGAGAAGTTAGATGGTGGACAGGAAAAGAATGAGTGCCGAATACATACATTGTCTTGCTTGTACCAGTGATACGGAGGGTTTTCTCACAATTCGGCATGATAGGCGTCCCTCTAGAGTAGACACAGTCAGGTCTCTCATTTACGCTGACGGACTCTGGCTTTAGAATCACTGAATGTGCTACTGGCACAACATCTTTTTCATGAGAAGCACGCACAGTCTTGGTACCAGCAAGAACCACAATGACTGTGGTTTCAATCTTCATTTCGGCGTTGTCGTGTTTGGAGAAACAAAAGTCGACAGAGCTATCACAAAATTAGAGCCAAGCGAGGCCCAATATTGGAGCGAATATCAAAGTTTGAAGTTGATATTTGAGACTACCCGGAACAGGCGTATTTATATCAAGGCTATGAAATGACCACGCCAGAGATCACAAACTAATTCATGAACAAGACATCCCGGCTTTAGTGCAGTAAACACAGCTGCCCACAGACTATTTCGGCTCTCTTGATACTTATCGGCCAAGTGCACGACTGCTCCGACCACATAGGCGGGGCGCGAGAAATGAAGCTCCATTCGAGTTTTGTCGGCTTCTTTCACGATACACCTTCCTAAACAGAAGTCAAATTTTAAAATGAATGCGCAAGGAAGATTCTTACTGGCGATAATGCTCACCGTAAAGAATTAGGTGTGCAACTGGCCAACAACTTTCGCTATGAATGCTGAAATAGCTTGGCTTAGCTACAAATGTAGGGCAGTATGTTTGATATAAAATAAGTAGCTACAATGCAAGCTTTAAAGTTCCATCGAAGCTATTCTAATATTTAATGTAATATAATATACTGACGTAAACTAACGCAAGGACTGACAGTATGTAATGCATTCTCCTCTTCCGCACTAGGGATCCCTCTAGTGTTCCCATCAGGGCTGCAGGCGAAGTCATTGCGCTAGTCTGGTTGGGAGGCTGTTCGCTATCCATTGTTGCTTTATGATGATGATGAGTCCCAACTTATGTTTAAAAGGGATGATATTTTCATTTTGCTCTATTTCCCCCAATCACTCGAATAGCGGGATGTGGAAGGTCGGTAAAGAAAGGGCTCGAGAAGCATTGGCCATAAAATATGGCACAATGGGTCCATATTTACGGAATAGGCTACTATGCCGTACCTTCACCCTGTATCTAGCCACGGCCAGGCTGGGCAGATAAAATTACAGTGGTCGGATCGCCAGTTGGATTGGTTATTGTCTTCGCATAAAAAAACAGCACGGTGACTTTGGTATATGGTCAAGCAGCTAGGTAGTAGTCGCATTTGTCTTGTTCTCTTTATTATGCTTAACACGAAGGAGCAACGCCGCATACGTCGGGCGCAAGAAGGCACAACATGGCCTTAGAGCAGCAAGTAGTTTGCATACCCACACTCGAAATAGGGTTTTTTGTCTTTTACTATCGTAACAGCCAGTTTCTAGCTACAACGATGACAGTAATGACGTCAATGGGCGGTGCTGCTATCGTAAGCGCCGGAGGTTGTGCCCTCAAACGAGTGGCCATGATATAGCTGCTTATCCTCTGTTTCGGCTGGGCATTCTTATGCCGATTTGGGACAAGGTATAGATCAAAAAGACGCGAACTTTAGGTAATAATGTATGTCAGCAGTAATACCAAGGTAAATAATACAGAGAAGTCCCTAGCATTGTCGATAGATAGATTACTGTCGTCCTCTTCGTCTTAGGGCGTGCTATAAGTGGCTATGTTGCGTGTGGTGACGGCCAATACAAATGGTGTTGTAGCATTCCATGCACAGCCACAATTGTTGAGTCAGAGAGGCTCTTCAGCCGCCTTGAAGCTATGTACGTATGTGAAAGGCCAGAAAGGTAGTCACAGTCAAGCCACGCCCCCGCAATAGAAAGTAGGTTCCGACGTACTCGTACTCCGCAGTTACCCTGTCAGTTAATTGCTGCCACCTAGGCAACCTAGGCAACTTTTTGGGCGCCTGCCGAAAAGATTGCCACGTCATTGGGGCAGTGCTCATCTCTGCCCAACGCCCTTCTACCTGTCCGAGAGCAGCGTACTGAAAGTAAATCCATATCCCGACAATATTCCAATCCCCTTCAAAAAAGCACCACAATCGAACTTTTGCCAAATGCTATCTACCTATCCGATCTAAGGAGATTCTGTTTCGGATATTGCGATGCTTGATAGTTTTGCAATTTGTCTCGAACATGTCGGCCGTTAACCTAACTGGGTACACGGTTTTATTCGAGCCAGAAGCACCGTCCGTTGAGTGCGTTTAGCCATATGTATACCGAGGGTTTTCTGCGTGCTAATCAAGCAGTATTATCTTCATACACGGATTTACTGGCCACCCCCAACGAACGTGGACTTACAAGAATGTGAAAACCGGGTATCCTAGCAGCAGTAAAGCAGCTGCCGCATCGGACAAACGTCTAGCAAAAAAGCCGAGACTCACATCTTTTCTGTCTTCGAAACATGACGAAGACCTTACTTCGACAACAGAAGATGTCTTCTGGCCTCAAAAGCTAGTCCCCCAGACAGTTCCCGATGCACGAGTCCTGACATATGGCTACGATACTCGAATCAGACATGGGCTACAAACCCCCATCAATAAGGCTACGGTCTATGACATTGCCTCCGATCTCCTAGCAGCACTAGAGGCGTCGCGACAAGCAGAGCCTACGAGACCTTTGATATTCGTCGCCCACAGTCTTGGTGGTATCATTGTCAAGGAGGCGCTACGACAATCGAAATTCACTCCGATCCATCAAGCATCCTCGTCACCTCACAAGGTTTTCGCATCTACCATTGGGATTCTGTTTTTCGGAACCCCACACAATGGCGCTGATCCACGAGGATTGATCCACCATATTATCGAAGGCTTGATGAAGGCAACTGGGTTCTCGGTCAACGAAGTAGTTGTCAATTCTTTACTACCAGACTCCGAACGTCTAGCTGAATTGAGAAACGAATTCGGGCCCATGGCTCAAGACCGTGGCTGGGACATACATTCTTTTCAAGAGAACAATGGCATCCGAGGTCTGGGTGGTAAAAAGGTACTTATGTTTTCATTAGGCCATATAATTGTTTTCTGTATCTAACACAGGCAGGTGGTGGAAGATCAATCGTCCTATCTGAATCTCCCAAGCATCGAAAGAAAAGAGCACATCGAACGCAACCACATGGACATGTGCAGATTCATGGGGCTCGAGGATTCTGAGTACAAAAAGGTCGCAGCCGGCCTTCTTAGAATCGCAGCCAAAGTCGCCAAACAGCCAAGACAAGCCATTTTGACAAAGGAACAGCTGGAAGCGCTGATCGACTCATTATGGTTCGATCAATACAGTGCTCGTCAGATAAATATCAAAAAGGCTCACACAAAGACCTGTCGATGGCTATTGGAAAAGCCAGAATACCTCGAATGGTTGGATCAAAGCAGGCTTCAGGAGCACCACGGCTTCTTCTGGATAAAGGGAAAGCCTGGGGCTGGAAAATCTACATTGATGAAGTTCGCCCACTCTGATGCCCACAAGAAGATGAAGGACACGATCATCATAGCCTTTTTCTTCAACGCTCGCGGAAGCGATCTTGAAAAGTCTACAGAAGGCATGTACCGATCGCTTTTGTTTCAGCTTTTTGGACGCCTAAGAGATATCGAACATTGCTTCGAGTGCTCTGATTTTGCAGAGCAGGAGAACGCACACAGCCAATGGACCGTCGAGTCTTTAAAGACGCTCTTTGAAGAAGCTGTAAAGAGCCTAGACAAGAGGTCTCTGACTTGTTTTATTGATGCGCTGGACGAGTGTGCCGAAGACCAGATCCGTGACATGGTGACTTTCTTCTCACATGTGGGCCGTGTGGCCATATCACTCGGCATTCCATTTCGTGTATGCTATGCGAGCAGACACTACCCCCACATTACGGTCGAGAAATGCATTCACTTTGAGCTCGAAGGACAAGACGGTCATACTCAAGACATTGCAAGCTACATAGGCGGCGAGTTGCGGATCGGAAAAAGCAAAGTTGCTGAACAGATACGGAAGGATCTAAAAGACAAAGCCGAAGGCGTCTTTATATGGATTGTTCTCGTGGTAGAGATCCTGAACAAAGAGTTTGATCGTGGCCGTATCCACGGCCTACGGAAAAGGTTGCAAGCTATTCCGAAAGATCTACACAGTCTTTTCCGGGATATTTTGACGCGAGACCATCGCAATCAAAACGAGCTACTACTTTGCATTCAGTGGTTACTGTTCGCACGACAACCACTGAACCCTGAACAGTTGTATTTCGCTATTCTCTCAGGCATCGAGTCCGAATCTCTATTTCCGTGGGATCCTGAAGAGATAAAACTCACAGACATTCACAGATTCATTCTTGACTGTTCTAAGGGGCTGGCTGAAGTCACAAAGACGAAATCTCCAACCGTCCAGTTTATCCACGAGTCAGTCAGGGATTTTTTCCTCAAGGAAAACGGACTCCAAAATATATGGCCAGAAATGAGTCCTAATCTCCAGGGTGTGAGCCATGAACATCTGAAACAGTGCTGTCTAAATCAATTGTCAGTCGACATTGCTGCACCCCTCGACATCCCAAACACGCTCCCCTCAGCATCGTCGGTTGAAGCTGCACAACTTCGCCAGGTGGCAGATGCAAAGTTTCCATTTCTCAACTATGCTACGCAAAATATTATCTATCATGCAGATGCAGCAGAGACGGCCTGCGTGAGCCAGGCAGTTTTCCTAGACAGCTTTGACCTTGCCCGTTGGATCGAGCGCAAGAATTTGCTCGAGCGCCACCAAGCCAGGCGCCACACACCCCATGCAAGCCTTTTATATCTTTTGGCAGAAAACAACGCAGCAGCTCTCATTGGAATTCATCCATCCCGGCAGGATTGTTTTGCCGTCGAAGCAGAGCGGTATGGAACACCGATGTTCGCCGCTTTGGCAACGGGAGGCAAGGGGTCGATTGCAGCACTAATTCAAGTGCATTTGGAGAATCAGCCACAATCACATTTGCTGCGTGGGTTTTGCCGTAACTTTGTGAAAAGCGACAAGTTCCCAGGCATTAGCCGCAACTTCACATTTCCAAAGTCCAGCAACCTACTTTCTATACTCTTAAGACAACGCGACGAAGGGTTACTACTTTTTTTCGCCATGACAGGACACATAAATGTGAGAAATAGGCAAGGCGATTGTTTCCTGTCATGCGCTTCACAGTATGGACATAAAGCCGTCGTGCAGCTGTTGCTCGATCGCGGCGCTAATATCGAAGCAAAGGATTCAAGCTGTCGATCACCGTTATCGTGGGCCGCAGAAAAAGGAGATGAAGCCATCGTGCGGCTGTTACTCGATCGCGGCGCTGATATCGAAGTAAAGAATTCACTCGATGAAACACCGTTATGGTGGGCCACAAGAAATGGACATGAAGCTATCGTACGGCTGTTACTCGAT